>LR738711.1:35831480-35931476 GCA_902687465.1 Secale cereale
GGTGGGGCGGCGGGGTTGTGGGGTGGTGGGGCACCGGCGGGGTGGTGGGGTGGTGGGGCGGCGGGGTGCCTGGGTCTGGCGGCGGGGAGCTTGGGCGGCGGCGCGGTTGTGGGGCGGCTGGTGGTGCGGGCGCGGGTGAGATGCGTGGGAGAGAGGGAGAGGAGGGGAGAGAGGGAGGGCATAGAGAGAACAATTTTTTTTACCTGGAAAAAAATAACCCCATCTCTTTGCCATCTGCCAGTAGATGGTAAAGAATCTTTGTCGTCTGCTGGCAGATGGCAATGAGGTGGGGCTGGTACGCCGTTACACCCCTGACAGCCACAGGATTTGCCAACCTTTTTGCCATCTGCTGGTGGATGGCAAAGATTATTTGCCATCCACTGGCAGATGGCAAAGAATTGGCTGATGGCAACCATGTTCTTTGCCGTCTGTTAGCTCTTTGCCATCTGTTTTTTATAAGCAGATGGCAAAGACGTTCTTGGCCATCCGCTGGTAGATGGCCAAGAGCTGGCCGATGGCAAATTCCCTGTTTTGAGTACTGCATGGTGCGATTATTGAGAGAAAGCCGAGCATAAAATTTTTCAATGATCATTTTTCTTGAGAGATCATGATTGGGGCATGAATATAACATTGACTTAAGCCTCCCCCAAGCTCGAGCGATGCTTTCTCCTTCGCGAGGCCAGGAATTATAAATATAATTATGATCACGATGAACCTGTTGCATAGGGTAGAACTTCTGATGAAATTCCAACTTCAGACAATTATAGTTCCATGATCCCATGTCATCACATAGCCTAAACCATGTCAATGCATATCCCTTAAAAGATAAAGGGAAGACCTTCTTCTTGATAACATCCTCGGGCATACCTGCAAGCCTAAACAATCCACAAACTTCATTCACATAGATTAGATGTAAATCGGGATGCAATGTTTAGTCTCGTGTAAAAGGATTTTCAAGCAGTTTCTCTATCATACCCGAAGGAATCTCAAAGCAAACATTTTCAGTAGGTGCAGTAGGTTGAGGAGCAACTCCTTGCTCTTCTGGTCGGGGTGAATATACCCCGAACAAGCCCCTGAAAGGATTTTGAGCCATAGTAATAAGTGATAATAAATTACGGCACACTATATAAATTTTTCCTTACCAAAGGCGCTTCACTCCCCGGCAATGGCGCCAGAAAAGAGTCTTGATGACCCACAAGTGTAGGGGATATATTGTAGTCCTTTCGATAAGTAAGAGTGTCGAACCCAACGAGGAGCAGAAGGAAATGATAAGCAGTTTTCAGTAAGGTATTTTCTGCAAGCACTAAAATTATAGGTAACAGATAGTTTTGTGATAAGATAGTTGGTAGCAAGTGACAAAAGGTAAACGAAAATAAGGTGCAGCAAGGTGGCCCAATCCTTTTTGTAGCAAAGGACAAGCTTGGACAAACTCTTATATAAAGGAAAGCGCTCCCGAGGACACATGGGAATTATCGTCAAGCTTGTTTTCATCACGATCATGTGATTCGCGTTCGGTACTTTGATAATTTGGTATGTGGGTGGACCGGTGCTTGGGTGCTGTCCTTACTTGGACAAGCCTCCCACTTATGATTAACTTCTAATGCAAGCATCCGCAACTACAAAATAAGTATTAAGGTAAACCTAACCATAGCATGAAACATATGGATCCAAATCAGCCCCTTACGAAGCAACGCATAAACTAGGGTTTAAGCTTCTGTCACTCTAGCTACCCATCATCTACTTATTACCTACCAATGCCTTCCTCTAGGCCCAATTAATGGTGAAGTGTCATGTAGTCGACATTCAAATGACACCGCTAGAGGAGAGACAACATACATCTCATCAGAATATCGAACGAAGACCAAATTCACATGACTACTAATAGCAAGACTTCTCCCATGTTCTCAGGAACAAAATTACTACTCACAAGACATAATATTGTTCATGATCAGAGGGGTATTAATATGCATAATGGATCTGAACATATATTCTTCCACCAAATAAACCAACTACCATCAACTACAAGGAGTAATCAACACTACTACCAACCCATAGGTACCAATCTGAGGTTTGGGTACAAAGACTGGATACAAGAGATGAACTAGGGCTTGAGAGGAGATGGTGCTAGTAAAGGAGTTTGGACTCAATACGACAAAGATAAATAGCACTTGCTTCACAAAGTGCCAATTATGGCAGAATAGGAAAAGGAATATTTGAGAATTATTTTTGAACATGGCAAGGAAAAGTTTTGCCATATTGGATGAAGATATGACCCAAACAATTTATTAAAATTTATTTGGGAATTTTTGGAGTGACAGAAATATAGGTTGCTTCACAACCTAGGGCAAACATGGTTATTCCTTTAAAAGAAAAGAAATATTCCCTAGAAAAAGAAATTAAGGGTTTGGTCAGGCAGTGGAGTGACATGATATTGGCAAGGTTTTGGGAATGTTGAGCCACTTGGAAGGTCAAGAGAGGATGATTTCCCAGGTGACAGGGCCACAGAACCACTCCAAAAAGAAAAACAGAGCAAAAACCAATAAATCAAAAAGAAAAAGAAAAGGGCCAAAAACCAGGGTGTCACAGCTTCAATATTATGAATATGTGTATCACTACGATCGAGATCCAACAAGAATAGACCACTCTTCAAGGGTGCATGACCATAAAAGATATTACTCATATAAATAGAACAACAATTATTCTCCGATTTAAATGAATAACCGTATCGCAATAAAGAAGATCCAGATATAATGTTCATGCTTAACGCTGGCGCCAAATAACCATTATTCAGGTCTAAAACTAATATCAAAGGTAGATGTAGAGGTAGCGTGCCGACGGCGATCGCATCGACTTTGGAACCATTTCCCACGCGCATCGTCACCTCATCCTTAGCTAATCTTCGTTTAAACTGTAGCCCATGTTTCGAGTTACAAATATTAGCAACTGAACCAGAATCAAATACTCAGGTTCTACTACGAGCATTAGTAAGGTACACATCAATAACATGTATATCATATATACCTTTGTTCACTTTGCCATCCTTCTTATCCGCCAAATACTTGGGGCAGTTCCGCTTCCAGTGTCTAGTCCCTTGGCAGTAGAAGCATCCAGTTTCAGGCTTGGCTCCAGACTTAGGTTTCTTCGTGGGAGTAGCAACTGTCTTTCTATTCTTCTTCAAGTTCCCCTTCTTTCCCTTGCCCTTTCTCCTGAAACTAGTGGTCTTGTTAACCATCAACACTTAATGCTCCTTTTTGATTTCTACCTTCGCAGCTTTGAGCATAGCGAAGAACTCGGCAATTGTCTTCTGCATCCCTTGCATGTTATAGTTCATCACGAAGCCTTTATAGCTTGGTGGTAGTGATTGAAGAACTCTATCAATAACACTATCTTCGTCAACTTTGCAACCAAGTTGAGTCATATGATTATAGTACCCAGACATTCTGAGCAAGTGTTCACTGATAGAATTGTTCTCCTCCATCTTGCAGTTGTAGAACTTATTGGAAATCTCATATTTCTCAATCCGGGCATTTTCTTGAAATATTAACTTCAACTCCTGGAACATCTCATATGCTCCATTACGTTCAAAACATCGTCGAAGTCCCGGTTCTAAGTCGTAAAGCATGGCACACTGAACTATCGTGTAGTCATCGGAACGAGCTTGCCAGACGTTCATAACGTCTGGGGTTGCTCCTGCAGCAGGCTTGTCACCTAGCGGTGCTTCAAGGACATAATTCGTCTGTGGAGCAATGGGGATAATCCTCAAGTAACTGACCGAGTCTATGTAGTTCCTACCTTCATATTTCAACTTAGCTTTCTCTAGGAACGCATTAAAATTAAACGGAACAACAACACGGGCCATCTATCTACAACAACATAGACATGCAAAATACTATCAGGTACTAAGTTCATGACAAATTAAAGTTCAATTAATAAAATTACTTAAGAACTCCCACTTAGACAGGCATCTCTCTAATCATATAAGTGATCACGTGATCCATATCAACTAAACCATGTTCGATCATCACGTGAGATAGATTAGTTTTCGATGGTGAACATCTTATGTTGATCATATCTACTATATGATTCACGCTCGACCTTTCAGTCTCCATTGTTCCGAGGCCATATCTGCATATGCTAGGCTCGTCAAGTTTAACCCAAGTACTCTGCGTGTGCAAAACTGGCTTGCACCCGTTGTATGTGAACGTAGAGCTTATCACACCCGATCATCACGTGGTGTCTCGGCACGATGAACTTTTGCAACGGTACATACTGAGGGAGAACACTTGTACCTTGAAATTTAGTGAGAAATCATCTTATAATGCTACCGTAGATCTATGAAAAATAAGATGCATAAAAGATAAACATCACACGCAATCAATATAAGTGATATGATATGGCCATCATCATCTTGTGCCTTTGATCTTCATCTCCAAAGCACCGTCATGATCACCATCATCACCGGCGTGACACCTTGATCTTCATCGTAGCATCATTGTCGTCTCGCCAACTATTGATTCTACGACTATTGCTACTGTTTAGTGATAAAGTAAAACAATTACATGGCGATTGCATTTCATACAATAAAGCAACAACCATATGGCTCCTGCCAGTTGCCAATAACTCTGTTACAAAACATGATCATCTCATACAATAAAATTTAGCATCATGTCTTGACCATATCACATCACAACATGCCCTGCAAAAACAAGTTAGATGTCCTCTACTTTGTTGTTGCAAGTTTTACGTGGCTGCTACGGGCTTAGAAAGAACCGTTCTTACCTACGCATCAAAACCACAACGATATTTCGTCAAGTATGTGATGTTTTAACCTTCACAAGGAGCGGGCGTAGCTACACTTGATTCAACAAAAGTTGGAGAAACTGACATCCGTAGCCACCTGTGTGCGAAGCACATCGGTACAACCAGTCTCGCATAAGCGTACGTGTAATGTCGGTCCAGGCCGCTTCATCCAACAAGACCGCTGAATCAAAGTATGGCATGCTGGTAAGCAGTATGACTAGTATCGCCCACAACTTACTTGTGTTCTACTCGTGCATATAACATATACGCATAAACCTGGCTCTGATACGACTGTTGGGGAACGTGGTATTTCAGAAAAAAATCCTACGCACACGCAAGATCATGGTGATGCATAGCAACGAGAGGGGAGAGTGTCGTCCACGTACCCTCGTAGACCATAAGCGGAAGCGTTATGAAAACGCGATTAGTCGTACGTCTTCACGATCGACCGATCCTAGTAGCGAACATTCGGTACCTCCGTGATCTGCACACGTTTAGCTCGGTGACGTCCCACGAACTCACGATCCAGTAGAGCTTTGAGGGAGAGTTCCGTCAGCACGACGGTGTGATGACGGTGATGAAGAAGTTACCGACACAAGGCTTCGCCTAAGCACTACAACGATATGACCGAGGTGTGTTTCTGTGGAGGGGGCACCGCACACGGCTAAATGATCAATGATCAACTTGTGTGTCCATGGGGTGGCCCCCACCCCCGTATATAAAGGAGTGGAGGAGGGGCTGGCCCTCTATGGCGCACCCTAGGAGGAGTCCTACTCCCACCGGGAGTAGGATTCATGTGTATCTCTCTCAAAAGGTGTGTCCAGCAAGGATGATTGTGGTAAACTAAAAAGCAAAGACTCAAATCATACATGATGCTCCAAGCAAAACAACTATCATGTGGTGAATAAAAATATAGTCGCAAGTAAAGTTACCGATAGACGAAGACGAAAGAGGGGATGCCTTCCCGGGGCATCCCCAAGCTTAGGATTTTGGTTATCCTTGAATTTTACCTTAGGGTGCCTTGGCCATACCCAAGCTTAGGCTCTTGCCACTCTTTGTTCCATAGTCCATCAAATCATTATCCAAAACATGAAAACCTCACAACACAAAACTTAGCCAAAAATCTCGTGAGCTCCGTTAGTATAAGAAAACAAACCACTACTCAAAGGTAATGTAATGAACTCATTCTTTGTTTATATTGGTGTTAAACCTACTGTATTCCAACTTCTCTATGATTCATACCCCCTGATACTACTCATAGAATCATCAAAATAAGCAAACAACACACGAAAAACAGAATCTGTCAAAAACAAAACAGTCTGTAGCAATGTGTAACTTTCGAATACTTCTGTAACTCTAAAAAAATTGAAATAAATTGGTGCACGTGAGGAATTTTTCGATTAATCATCTGCAAAAAGAATCAACTAAAAATCACACTCCAGTAAAAATTGGTAGCTAATCTCGTGAGCGCTAACGTTTCTGTTTTTTACAGCATGATCGCATAAACTTGACCCAAGTCTTCCCAAAGGTTCTACTTCGCACAAACACTAACTAAAACACAAAACCACATCTAAACAGAAGTTGGATACAATATTTATTCCTAAACATAAGCAAAAGGAAGGAAAATAAAATTGGGTTGCCTCCCAACAAGCGCTATCGTTTACCGCCCCTAGCTAGGCACGATACAAAAATACATCTAGGTATTGCCATCTTTGGTAGGCAATTCTTCAATTGAACACTTATAATTCTTGGGAGTTTCTTCGTTCTTATTAATAATCAAACTTCTAGGCAAGAAATCAAGAAATTCGTGTGTACAAAATGGTTCCCTTATGATAGAGAGAAAGTTGGGGTGAACACTTATCGATTTAAGATCCGCAGTCTCCTTACTAGAAGATTAACCCTCATTTTTAGGAACATACATACATTTGGCCAAATTAGTAGTAGAGGGGTTCGAAGTATTTCTCATAGCAAAAAAAGTAGACCCTACACTAGTAATAATATCTTCAAGTTATAAATTCTAGTTGAATTTTGATCTATTCTCTCTTTAACTATGGGTTCTTTTTCTTTAAAAAAATACAAGATAACTCCTACCCTAGATCCATATTGGGTAATTTGGTTATGGATCTTTTTATCCAAACTCTCGACCAACTCTACAGTGGCAACTTTATTTTTAATAATTTCAAGCCTTTGCATAACATGCTCTAAAGTTAAGACAATTCCATTAACCAGAAGAGGTGGTGGACCAAATAATTTTGTCATAGCGTTATAAGAATTAATAGTACTAGCCGTCAACCCGTGCATTCGCACGGGCTAGTCTATAAAATACTTATAAGTACTTCCTTACTGGTCTCATTGTAGTTATTGTGTTGTTGTACATTTCGTAATATTGTGCCTATTGTAAGTACTCCCTCCGTAAACTAATATAAGAGCATTTAGATCACTATTTTAGTTATCTAGACGTAGGCTTTTACCTTCATCGAAGGGGCCGAACTTGTATAAACCGTCTGTGTCCTTTGTGTGCTATGAACCCCTTCAAGCTAACCCGTGCGATGGTTCCATCATCAAGTCCGCTAAACCGGACATCTGCCGTGCTATTTCCACGACAGTTGGCGCCCACCGTGGGGCATGCGCACGATGGTTTCGAGTTCTTGAAGGGCAGCTTCGAAGGGCTCAAGGGTTACGCGGTCGGCCGGATGACCAAGAGTCGCCGCGGCCGGATCTACATCGACGACGCAGGTTGGGGACCGGAGGCCGATTCAATCGAATACGGGTACCGGGTTCCTTTCGGCAGCATCCAAGTCTTCATTGGCAAAATCTGCGAACCGGGACCTGGGCCGGACATCTTCCCCAACATCGTCGAGCCAGCTCAGCGTACGAGATCGGCCCGGATTCAGCCCGCCGTGAAGCACGTGTTCGTCGGAGCAATCCACGGAGTTCGAGCCGAGGACGGATCGGAATCTGATGGTGCAACAGTTGTCTACTCAGACGATGAATCTTCATCCGGAGAAACTGAATCTCTGTATCAGTTGCAGGACGGCCGGTCTGAGGGCGAGTCCGATGGAAACAGTATTCCGGGCCCCTTTGGCCCGCCAAACCGGGTGGCTATCTTTATGGCCGGTTCACAGCCCCCGGCGAACGGGACGACAGCTGAAGCTGGTGTAGGGGGGAGCGGCACAACCCTCTCACTTACTGATGTTCTATCCACCTTGATGGATGAATTCACAGCTAAAGCGGTGGAAACAGTAGCTCCAGCAGACAAGGCGCATCATGATGTAGAGCTCCTTCAGTTGAAAGGCCGGATTGATCAGTTAAAAGAAGATCTGAAGGCAGAGAGAGAGATGATAGCGGCGAGACAAGCCGAGCTTGATGATCAGGCTTTCTACCTAAGGATGGAGCAAGCTTCTATGGAAGGAGTAAGGGGACGAAAGTACCAGTCTCGACTACCGCCGGTTTATGAAGCAGCAAATCTGTTCAGAACACCTGGGGCTGGGGCTAGTAATAATCCGGTTCCAAACCGGAGGGCACCCCCAGCCAGGGAGGAGCCGGTTCAGCAGCCCGCTGCAGAGCTGGATCGTCGGATTTCGTCGGCACCTTACGTTCCCGCCCCTCCAGGTCACTATTCAAACCCTTTAGATAACATTGCTGCGGCTGCTGCACGTTTGGCCGCTTTACCCGTGGAGGAGACGTCTCCGATGGCAATGGAGGCGCGCCGGATCAAGGAGCTGCTTAACACGGCGTTAATACAACAGCAAGCATACTCTCATAGCAGGGAGAGGTTACACTCGACACCACGTCCCAGTCGGAGTTACACTAGGCATTGGGAGGAGCCAGAAGTGTCTAGCAGCGAACGCAGGAGGCATCAGCGCAGACAGGATAATCCGGCGGGTGCAGCGCCACCAGCTCCAGATATAAACCGGGTTAGATAAGGAGCCCGGGAAGAGGTTCGTCAAACAACGCCGGTTCACACAGCCACTGCAGAAACAGGAGTTACGACGAGTTCTTTCGGGGTGCAGTGTCTTATCCCCGCTTTACGGGGTGTCAAGCTGCCTAAAGATTTTAAGGGGCCCCGCAAGGTACCTAATTACACAGCAGACTTAGCTCCAGAAGCTTGGGTTGAAAGTTACGAGATGGCCATGGAAATGCTGGATGTGGATGAATCGGCTTGTGCTAAGTATTTTACTATGATGCTCGAAGGTACGGCCCGGACCTGGCTGAAAGCTCTACCCCCGAACTCTATCGGATCATGGGGGGAACTACGCAGCCAGTTTATCAAAAACTTCAAAGATACATGCAAACAGCCAATGTCAGTAGTGGATCTAGCAGCTTGTGTGCAAGGAGAGCAGGAGTCTACAGCAGCTTGGGTGCGGAGAGTAGCAGAGATTTTACACTCTTCGAATAGTATCAATCCTAGTACGGCGATAGTGACTTTGGAAAACAATTGCCGGTTTGAATCTTTACAGTTAAAACTCAGACGGCTTAAAAGGGATTGCAATGATATGGGAACTCTCATGAGTGCCCTGGTGAAATATGGAGACTCTGATAATACCAAGTATCCAGAAGCGGAAGGAGACAAGACTGGGAAGGTTGGCAAGTCTGGTAAACCGGCGCAGATTAATCCGGCTACCACAAGTTTTTTGGGCAAACGGAAGGCAGAGGGTGGTTCTGATTTCGTGGCTAGCACTCAAGTTCAAGGGGATTTTCAGCATAGCCTAGGAGATCCGCCTTCACAAACCGGCGGAGGGAAACTTAGCTGGGATCAGGAGTTAGATCAGCCTTGTCCGAAGCATAGCGGAAGGGGGAAAACGGCAAAGCATACCATGAGGGAGTGCATACCCATTATGAAGGCAGTGGCGGGCCGTTTCAATCCTCATAATCGGCCTCCAAATAGCGGCTCAGGTCCTGGATTTTATGGTCCGGGTCATCAGGGGAACATCTCCGGATCTGGATATAGGGGCAATAGCAATGGTTATCAAAACCGGGCAGGTAGTCAGAATAATCAAGGGAATTATAATGGCCAGGGAAATCAGTCGCATCATCAAGGTGGTTACAATAATCAGAGTAATCAGCAGCAGAGCCAAGGGAATTATAATAATCAGGGAAATCAGCAGCAACAGCGTCAGCAACAGCAGCCGCAATCTGGATATCAGAGTAATCCGAAGGAATTAAGCAGTGGGCAATATCATGTCTTCACCACAAGTCTGTGTAAGAGAGACCAGAAGGTTTTGAAGCGGGCTGTTAATGCAGTTGAACCGGCGACACCGCAGTTTCTTCGCTGGTCAGAGTAGCCCATTGTATGGAGCAGGGAAGACCACCCGATGCGGGTGGATAATCCGGGCCATTTAGCCTTGGTGGTAGCACCTCAAGTGGGAGGCTACAAATTCACTAAAGTTCTCATGGACGGTGGTAGCAGTATCAATATCATGTACTATGAGACGTTCCGTCGCATGTGTCTGACGGATAAGAAGCTAAGGCAATCAAATACAGTGTTTCACGGAGTGGTCCCAGGTAAGTCAGCTTATCCGGTTGGAAAGATTGACTTGGAAGTTACCTTTGGGAACGAATATGATTCCAGATCAGAGACGATCACTTTCGAAGTCGTCAAGATCAAAAGTCCATATCACGCTCTGTTTGGAAGGACGGTTTATGCTAAGTTTATGGCTAGGCCATGTTATGTTTATTTGCAGCTTAAAATGCCGGGTCATAAAGGCACGATCACGGTTCATGGAAGTCGCAAGATAGCAGTGGAATGTGAAGAAGGAGATGCAGCTTATGCAGAAGCAGTATGTGCTACAGAAGAGTTGAAATTTTATAAAGATAATGTTGATCCGGCAGATATGACTCCGCTGAAGAAGCCAACTACCGAGCATGATCCGGCGTTGAAGTTTAAATCAGCAGAAGAGACCAAGCAAGTTGATTTTGTGCCTGGAGATTCGTCTAAGCAGTTCACTATCAGCGCTAACCTTGATCCCAAATAGGAAAGCGCGCTCATCGAGTTCATCCGTGAGAACCGGGATATCTTTGCATGGAAACCTTCTGACATGCCAGGTATACCGAGGGAACTCGCTGAGCACAATTTAAATATTGATCCGAAGTTTAAACCGATCAAGCAGTATCTGCGCCGCTTCAACGATGAGAGGCGCAAGGCTATAGGAGAAGAAGTGGCCAGACTTTTGGCCGCAGGGTTCATAGTAGAAGTTTTTCATCCGGAGTGGTTGGCTAATCCGGTGCTGGTGTTGAAGAAGAATGGGAAATGGAGGATGTGTGTGGACTACACAGACCTCAATAAAGCTTGCCCAACTGATCCTTTTGCTCTGTCTCACATCAATCAGATCATTGATGCCACGGCGGGGTGTGAGCGGCTAAGTTTTTTGGATGCATATTCAGGGTATCACCAGATCAAGATGGCGGTGGAAGACCAAGAGAAGACAGCTTTCATAACTCCTTTTGGTGCTTTTTGCTATGTGTCTATGCCTTTTGGGCTTAAATGTGCACATGCAACTTATCAGCGTTGCGTTCAGAATTTTCTGAAAGGGCAGATAGGGAGGAATGTTCATGCCTACGTGGATGACATTGTGGTCAAATCGAGGAAAGAAGAAACAATGATAGAGGATCTTAAGGAAACCTTTGATAATCTTCGGGCTTATAGGATGATGCTTAATCCGGAAAAATGTGCTTTTGGTGTTCCGGCAGGTAAGCTACTGGGATTCTTGGTCTCAAACAGAGGAATAGAAGCTAACCCAGAGAAGATCAAGGCCATCACATCTTTGACTAAACCGGTTTGCATCAACGATGTTCAGCGCATAGCTGGCCGGATCACAGCGTTAAGCCGGTTTATCAGTCGCTTGGGAGAGAAGGCGATCCCGCTTTACCAGATGTTGAGGAAAACAGACCGGTTTATATGGAGTGATGAGGCAAATGCAGTGTTTGAGGATCTGAAACAGCAACTAGCAAAACCATCGGTTTTAGCTGCTCCTATTGACAAGGAGCCTTTGCTGTTATACGTCGCTGCTAATGCACGGGCAGTCAGCGTTGCAATCGTGGTTGAGCGCAAGGAAGCAGGGAAGGAGTATCCGGTTCAGCGCCCGGTTTATATTGAGTCCAAGCAGAGATATCCTCATTGGCAGAAATTGGTATATGGTGTGTTCATGGCAAACCGGAAGTTGAAGCACTATTTCCAAGGTCATCCAATAACTGTGGTTAGTTCCGCACCGTTGGGGGATATAATCCAGAACAAGGAAGCTACGGGCAGAGTAGCGAAGTGGGCCATTGAGCTCAGCCCACATGAATTGAAATATGTACCACGCACCGCTATAAAATCTCAAGCATTGGTAGATTTCATCAATGATTGGACAGAGTTGCAGACTCCTGAGGAGAAGCCGGATCTTACTTACTGGACGATTCACTTTGATGGTTCAAAACATTTGGAGGGCTCGGGGGCTGGAGTTGTCTTGACTTCCCCCAGAGGTGATAAATTTTGTTACGTCCTCCGCTTATTGTTTCCTTGTACTAATAATGCAGCAGAATATGAAGCACTGCTTCATGGTTTACGGCTAGCAAAGGAAATGAACTTGAGCCGGGTTAAGTGCTTTGGCGACTCAGATCTGGTGGCATAGCAAGTCTTTGGCAGGTGGGATTCAAGGGATCCCCTCATGGCGGCTTACAGACGAGAAGTTGAAACAATCGCAGGATACTTTAAAGGATATCAGGTGGATCACATAGACCGGCGAAGGAACGAAGCGGCCGACGCTTTAAGCCGGCTAGGGTCTCAACGTAAACCGGTGCCACCAAACACTTTTTTAGATGAATTGCTCCGTCCTTCGGTTCAGATACCGTCTGAGGAAGACCTAGCTGTTCCTGATCCAGAGGCACAGTTAGTTGCAGCACTCCATGTTATTCCAGATTGGACGCTGCCCTATTTGGCATACCTGAGCCAAGGAGAGTTACCAGACGATGAAGAAGAAGCACGACAGATAATCCGGCGTTCTAAGTCCATGACGATTGCAAACGGGGAGCTTCACCATCGCAGCACTTCTGGAGTATTTCAGCGGTGTGTATCAGCTGAGGAAGGTTTGTTGGGAAACGTTGCATGGGAAACAAAAATTTTCCTACGCTCACCAAGATCAATCTAGGAGGTGCATCTACGAGGGAAGAGTCGGATCCACATACCCTTGTAGATCGCGATGCGGAAGCGTTGCAAGAACGCGGATGAAGGAGTCGTACTCGCTGCGATTCAGATCGCGGTTGATTCCGATCTAAGCGCCGAACAACGGCGCCTCCGCGTTCAACACACGTGCAGCCCGGTGACGTCTCCCACGCCTTGATCCAGCAAGGAGAGAGGGAGAGGTTGGGGAAGACTCCATCCAACAGCAGCACGACGGCGTGGTGGTGGTGGAGGAGCGCGGGACTCCAGCAGGGCTTCGCCAAGCGCTGCGAGAGACGAGGAGGGAGAGGTGTAGGGCTGCGCCAAGAGGGAGACGTTCTCGTGTGTCTAGCAGCCCCAAAACCTCACATATATATAGGGGGAAGGGAGGGCTGCGCCCCCCTTTAGGGTTTCCCACCCCTAGGGGTGCGGCCAGCCCTAGAAACCCATCTAGGGTGCGGCCAAAGGGGGGGAGAGAGAGGGGGCGCCCTAGGATGGGCCTTAAGGCCCATCTAGACCTAGGGTTTGCCCTCCTCCACTCTCCATGCGCCTAGGGACTTGGTGGGGGGGCGCACCAGCCCCCTTGGGGCTGGTCCCCTCCCACACTTAGCCCACGCAGGCTTCTGGGGCTGGTGGCCCCACCTGGTGGACCCCCGGGACCCTCCCGGTGGTCCCGGTACATTACCGATATCGCCCGAAACTTTTCCGGTGACCAAAACAGGACTTCCCATATATGAATCTTTACCTCCGGACCATTCCGGAACTCCTCGTGACGTCCGAGATCTCATCCGGGACTCCGAACAACATTCGGTAACCGCGTACATACTTTCCCTATAACCCTAGCGTCATCGAACCTTAAGTGTGTAGACCCTACGGGCTCGGGAACCATGTAGTCATGACCGAGACAACTCTCCGGTCAATAACCAACAGCGGGATCTGGATACCCATGTTGGCTCCCACATGTTCCACGATGATCTCATCGGATGAACCACGATGTCAAGGATTCAATCAATCCCGTATACGATTCCCTTTGTCTACCGGTATAGCACTTGCCCGAGATTCGATCGTCGGTATACCGATACCTTGCTCAATCTCGTTACCGGCAAGCCTCTTTACTCGTTCCGTAACACATCATCCCGTGATCAACTCCTTGATCACATATTGTGCACATTATGATGATGTCCTACCGAGTGGGCCCAGAGATACCTCTCCGTCATACGGAGTGACAAATCCCAGTCTCGATTTGTGCCAACCCAACAGACACTTTCGGAGATACCTGTAGTGCACCTTTATAGCCACCCAGTTACGTTGTGACGTTTGGTACACCCAAAGCATTCCTACGGTATCCGAGAGTTGCACAATCTCATGGTCTAAGGAAAAGATACTTGACATATAGAAAAGCTTTAGCATACGAACTACACGATCTGTGCTAGGCTTAGGATTGGGTCTTGTCCATCACATCATTCTCCTAATGATGTGATCCCGTTATCAACGACATCCAATGTCCATGGTTAGGAAACCGTAACCATCTATTGATCAACGAGCTAGTCGTCTAGAGGCTTACTAGGGACATGGTGTTAGTCTATGTATCCACACATGTATCTGAGTTTCCTTTCAATACAATTCTAGCATGGATAATAAACGATTATCGTGAACAAGGAAATATAATAATAACCAATTTATTATTGCCTCTAGGGCATATTTCCAACAGTCTCCCACTTGCACTAGAGTCAATAATCTAGTTCACATCGCCATGTGATTAACACTCACAGGTCACATCGCCATGTGACCAACATCCAAAGAGTTTACTAGAGTCAGTAATCTAGTTCACATCAATATGTGATTAACACTCAATGAGTTCTGTGTTTGATCATGTTATGCTTGTGAGAGAGGTTGTAGTCAACGGGTCTGCAACATTCAGATCCCTATGTACTTCGCAAAACTTTATGTCATATCGTAGATGCTGCTACCACATTCCACTTGGAGCTATTCCAAACCGTTGCTCCATCATACGTATCCGGTATCTTCACTTAGAGTTATCCGGATAGGTGTTAAGCTTGCATCGACGTAACTCTTTACGTCGAACTCTTTATCACCTCCATAACCGAGAAACATTTCCTTATTCCTCTAAGGATAATTTTGACCACTATCTAGTAATCCACTCCTGGATCACCTTTGTACCCTCTTGCCAGACATGTGGCAAGGCACACATCAGGTGCGGTACTTAGCATGGTATATCGTATAGAGCCTATGACAAAACCATAGGGGACGACCTTCGTCCTTCCTCTTTCTTCTGCCGTGGTCAAGCTTTGAGTCTTACTCAACTTCACACCTTACAAATCAGGCAAGAACTCCTTCTTTGACTGACCTATTTTGAACTCCTTCAAAATCATGTCAAAGGTGTGTGTTTCTTTTGAAAGTATCATCAGGCGTCTTGATCTATCTCTATAGATCTTGATGCCCAATTATGTAAGCAACTTTATCCAGGTCTTCCTTTGAAAAATACCTTTCAAACAACCCTTTACTCTTTCCAGAAATTCTACATCATTTCGGATCAACCATATGTCATTCACATATACCTATCAGAAATGTTGTAGTGCTCCCACTCACTTTATTGTAAATACAAGTTTCTAACAAACTTTGTATACCCAAAAACTTTGATCACTCCATCAAAGCATATATTCCGACTCCGAGATGCTTGCTCTAGTCTATAGAAGGATCGCTGGAGCTAGCATATCTTTTAGCATCCTTAGGATCGACAAAACCTTTCTGATTGTATCATATACAACCTTTCCTTACGAAAACTGGTAAGGAAACTTGTTTTGTCATCCATCTGCCAGATTTCATAAATGCAGCTAATGCTAACATGATTCCGACGGACTTAAGCATCGCTACGGGTGAGAAAATCTCATCGTAGTCAACTCCTTGAACTTGTGAAAAAACTCTTTGCCACAAGTCGAGCTTCATAGACGGTGACATTACCGTCCACGTCCGTCTTCTTCTTAAAGATCCATTTATCTCAATGGCTTGCCAGTCATCGGGCAAGTCCACCAAAGTCCATACTTTGTTTCGATACATGGATCCTATCTCGGATTTCTCGGCTTCTAACCATTTGTCGGAATATGGGCCCACCATCGCTTCTCCATAGTTCGTAGGTTCATTGTTGTCCAACAACATGACATCTAAGACAGGATCACCGTACCACTCAGGAGTAGTACTTATCCTTGTCGACCTACGAGGTTCGATAGCAACTTGATCTGGAGCTTTATGATCACTATCATTAGTTTCCTCTTCAACTGTCGTAGGTTCCACAGAAACATCTTTCTGTGTTGCACTACTATCCGGTTGAAGTGAGGGTTTGACAACCTCATCAAGTTCTATCTTCCTCCCACTCAATTCTTTCGAGAGAAACTCCTTCTCGAGAAAGGACCCGTTCTTAGGGACAAACATTTTTGCCCTTGGATCTGAGATAGGAGGTATACCCAACTGTTACCTTTGGGTATCCTATGAAGATGTATTTGTCCGCTTTGGGTTCGAGCTTTTCCCGGCTGAAGCCATAAGCCTCGCAGCCCCAAACATTGAGAAACGACAACTACAGTTTCTTGCCAGACCTTAGTTCATATGGCGTTGTCTCAACGGACTTAGATGGTGCCCTATATAAAGTGAATGCAGCTGTCTCTAATGCATAACCTCAAAATAATAGCGGTAGATCGGTAAGATACATCATAGATCGCACCATATCTCATAAGGTTCGATTACGATGTCCGGACACACCATTACGCTGTGGTGTTCCAGGGGGCTTCAACTGCGAAACAATTCCACAATGTCTTAAGTGATTGCCAAACTCATAATTCAGATAATATCCCCTTGATCAGATCGTAGGAACATGATCTTCTTGTTATGATGATTCTTAATCTTCACTCTGAAATTTTTGAACCTTTCAAACGTTTCAGACTTTTGCTTCATTAAGTGAATATGCCATATCTACTCAAATCGTCAGTGAAGATGAGAAAATAACGATATCCACCACACGCCTTAATTCTCATTGGATCACATACATCAGCATGTATGATTTCCAACAAGTCACTTACCCGTTTTATTGTACCTGAAAACGGGATCTCAGTCATCCTGCCCATGAGGCATGGCTCGCATGTGTCAAGCGATTCAAAATCAAGTGACTCCAAACGTCCATCAGCATGGAGTTTCTTCATGCATTTTATGCCAAACTGACCTAAGCGGCAGTGCCACAAGAAAGTGGTACTATCATTATTAACTCTACATCTTTTGGCATTAATATTATCATCATGTGTATTGCTATAATCGAGATTCAATAAACCATTGGGTGCATGACCATAAAGGTATTATTCATGTAAACAGAATAACCATTATTCTCTAACTTAAATGAATAACCGTATTGCAATGAACATGATCTAATCATATTCATGCTCAACGTAGACACCTGATAACATTTATCTAGGTTCAACACTAATCCCGAAAATAGAGGGAGCGTGCGATGGTGATCTTATCATCCTTGGAAACACTTCCAATACACATCGTCACCTCGCCCTTAGCTAGTCTCCGTTCAGTCCGTAGCTTTTGCTTCAAGTCACTAATAATAGCAACTGAACCGGTATCCAATACCCAGGTGCTACAAGGAGTACTACTAAGGTACACATCAATAACACGTATATCAAATATACTTTGTTGAAGTTGCCAGCTATCATATCTACCATGTATTTGGGGTGGTTCCGCTACCATGTGACCGTTCCCCTTACAATAGAAGCACTTAGTCTCGAGGTTTGGGTTCAACCATGGGTTCCTTCATCAGAGCGACAACAGGTTTGCCATTCATGAAGTTTCCCTTCTAGCCCTTACCCCTTTTGAAACCAGTGGTCTTGCTAAACCATCAACACTTGATGCTCCTTCTTGATCTCTACTTTTGCGGTACTAAGAACCGCTGACAGCACCGGGATTATCACCATCCTTTGCATGTCATAGTTCATCACGAAGTTCTAGTAGCTTGGTGATAGTGTCTAGAGAATTCCGTCAACCATTATCTCACCTGGAAGATTAACTCCCACTTGGTTCAAGTGATTTCAGCACCCAGACATTCTGAGCACATGCTCACTAGTTGAGCCATTCTCCTCCATCTTTTTGGCAAAAAAACTTGTCAGAGGTCTCATACCTCTCAACACGGGCATGAGCCTGAAATCCCAATTTCAGCTCTTAGAACATCTCATATGTTCTATGGCGTTCAAAACGTCATTGGAATCCCGATTCTAAGCCGTAAAGTATGGTGCACTAAACTATCAAGTAGTTATCAGGACGTGTCTGTCAGGTGTTCACAACATCCACAGACAACGTTGTAGGGGTTTGCACATCGAGCGGTGCATCAAAGACGTAAGCTTTCTGCGTAGCAGTGAGGACACTCCTCAGACTACGGACCTAGTCCGCATCATTGCTTACAATATCTTTCAACTTAGTCTTTCTCTAGGATCGTATTAAACAGGGAGCTACAACGTAGTTATTGGTCTACAACATAATTTGCGAAGACAACTTAGACTATTGTTCATGATAAGTGAGTTTAACTAATCAAATTACTTATAACTCCCACTCAAATTGACATCCCTCTGGTCATCCGAGCGTGACATGATCCAAATCCACCAACCCAAGTCCGATCATCACGTGAGATGAGGTGGTGTCAATGGTGAACATCTTCATGTTGATCATATCTACTATATGACTCATGCTCGACCTTTCGGTCTTCCGTGTTCCGAGGCCATGTCTGTACATGCTAGGCTCGTCAAGTCTAACCCGAGTGTTCTGCATGTGCAAAACTGGCTTGCACCCGTTGTATGCGAACGTAGAGTCTATCACACCCGATCATCACGTGGTGCTTCGAAACGACGAACCTTCGCAACGGCGCACACTCGGGGGGAACACAATTTCATCTTGAAATTTAGTGAGGGATCATCTTATAATGCTACCGCCGTCCTAAGCAAAATAAGATGCATAAAAGGATTAACATCACATGCAAATCATAAGTGACATGATATGGCCATCAACTCGTGCTTTTGATCTCCATCTTCAAAGCATCGGCATGATCTCCATCGTCACCGGCATAACACCATGATCCCCATCATCATGATCTCCATCATCGTGTCGCCATCGGGGTTGTCGCGCCCACCATGCTTCTACTACTATTGCTACCGTTTAGCGATAAAGTAAAGCATTACATAGCGCTTAATGATTGACACGCAGGTCATACAAAACTTAAATGCAACCCTATGGCTCCTGCCGGTTGCCGTGTTCATCGACATGCAAGTCGATATTAACTATTACAACATGATCATCTCATACATCAAATATATCTCATCATGTCATTGGCCATATCATATCACAAACATACCCTGCAAAAACAAGTTAGACGTCCTCTAATTTGTTGTTGCATGTTTTACGTGGCTGCTATGGGTATCTAGCAAGAACGCTTCTTACCTACGCAAAGCCACAACGGTGATATTTAAGTTGCTATTTAACCTTCTACAAGGACCGCCTTTGTCGAATCCGATTCAACTAAGGTGGGAGAGACAGACACCCGCTAGCCATCTTATGCAACAAAAGTCACATGTCTGTCGATGGAACCGGTCTCATGTACGAGGACATGTAAGGTTGGTCCGAGCCGCTTCATCCCACAATACCGCTGAATCAAGAAAAGACCAAGGAGGGAAGCAATCTAAACATCAACGCCCACAAACTCCTTTGTGTTCTACTCGTGAAAACATCTACGCAAGATCCTAGCTCATGATGCCACTGTTGGGAAACGTTGCATGGGAAACAAAAATTTTCCTACGCTCACCAAGATCAATCTAGGAGGTGCATCTACGAGGGAAGAGTCGGATCCACATACCCTTGTAGATCGCGATGCGGAAGCGTTGCAAGAACGCGGATGAAGGAGTCGTACTCGCTGCGATTCAGATCGCGGTTGATTCCGATCTAAGCGCCGAACAACGGCGCCTCCGCGTTCAACACACGTGCAGCCCGGTGACGTCTCCCACGCCTTGATCCAGCAAGGAGAGAGGGAGAGGTTGGGGAAGACTCCATCCAACAGCAGCACGACGGCGTGGTGGTGGTGGAGGAGCGCGGGACTCCATCAGGGCTTCGCCAAGCGCTGCGAGAGACGAGGAGGGAGAGGTGTAGGGCTGCGCCAAGAGGGAGACGTTCTCGTGTGTCTAGCAGCCCCAAAACCTCACATATATATAGGGGGAAGGGAGGGCTGCGCCACCCTTTAGGGTTTCCCACCCCTAGGGGTGCGGCCAGCCCTAGAAACCCATCTAGGGTGCGGCCAAAGGGGGGGAGAGAGAGGGGGCGCCCTAGGATGGGCCTTAAGGCCCATCTGGACCTAGGGTTTGCCCTCCTCCACTCTCCATGCGCCTAAGGACTTGGTGGGGGGGCGCACCAGCCCCCTTGGGGCTGGTCCCCTCCCACACTTAGCCCACGCAGCCTTCTGGGGCTGGTGGCCCCACCTGGTGGACCCCCGGGACCCTCCCGGTGGTCCCGGTACATTACCGATATCGCCCGAAACTTTTCCGGTGACCAAAACAGGACTTCCCATATATGAATCTTTACCTCCGGACCATTCCGGAACTCCTCGTGACGTCCGGGATCTCATCCGGGACTCCGAACAACATTCGGTAACCGCGTACATACTTTCCCTATAACCCTAGCGTCATCGAATCTTAAGTGTGTAGACCCTACGGGCTCGGGAACCATGTAGTCATGACCGAGACAACTCTCCGGTCAATAACCAACAGCGGGATCTGGATACCCATGTTGGCTCCCACATGTTCCACGATGATCTCATCGGATGAACCACGATGTCAAGGATTCAATCAATCCCGTATACGATTCCCTTTGTCTACCGGTATAGCACTTGCCCGAGATTCGATCGTCGGTATACCGATACCTTGCTCAATCTCGTTACCGGCAAGCCTCTTTACTCGTTCCGTAACACATCATCCCGTGATCAACTCCTTGATCACATATTGTGCACATTATGATGATGTCCTACCGAGTGGGCCCAGAGATACCTCTCCGTCATACGGAGTGACAAATCCTAGTCTCGATTCGTGCCAACCCAACAGACACTTTCGGAGATACCTGTAGTGCACCTTTATAGCCACCCAGTTACGTTGTGACGTTTGGTACACCCAAAGCATTCCTACGGTATCCGGGAGTTGCACAATCTCATGGTCTAAGGAAAAGATACTTGACATATAGAAAAGCTTTAGCATACGAACTACACGATCTGTGCTAGGCTTAGGATTGGGTCTTGTCCATCACATCATTCTCCTAATGATGTGATCCCGTTATCAACGACATCCAATGTCCATGGTTAGGAAACCGTAACCATCTATTGATCAACGAGCTAGTCGTCTAGAGGCTTACTAGGGACATGGTGTTAGTCTATGTATCCACACATGTATCTGAGTTTCCTTTCAATACAATTCTAGCATGGATAATAAACGATTATCGTGAACAAGGAAATATAATAATAACCAATTTATTATTGCCTCTAGGGCATATTTCCAACAAGGTTGTGAGATTCTTCGTGAAATTCATGAAGGGGCTAAGGCATTCCGACATGGTTTTTATTGGTTAACCGCTCATGCAGATGCGGCAGATCTGGTCCGGAAGTGTGACGCTTGTCAAAAATTCTCAAGACGTGCTCTGGTTCCAGCACAGGAACTCCGGATGATACCAATAACTTGGTCGTTTGCAACTTGGGGGCTTGATATGGTTGGACCTTTTAAGCGATCCCAACATCAGAAAACTCATCTACTGGTAGCAGTAGACAAGTTTACAAAGTGGGTTGAAGCGGAGCCTATAAGCAAGTGTGATGCGGCGACGGCAGTCAAATTCATAAAAAAAGTAATTTTCCGGTTTGGCTTTCCACACAGCATCATCACAGACAATGGCACTAATTTATCTAAGGGTGAGATGAAGGAATTCTGTCAAAGAGAACATATTCGCTTAGACGTGTCTTCTGTGGCTCACCCCCAAACCAATGGTCAGGCTGAAAGGGCAAATCAGGAGATTTTGCGAGGTATCAAACCCCGGCTTATGACACCTTTGCAGAAAACCCCAAGATGTTGGGTTGAGGAATTGCCATCTGTTCTTTGGAGCATCAACACTACACCAAACCGGTCTACAGGTTACACACCTTTCTTCATGGTTTATGGGGCTGAAGCAGTCCTTCCGAGCGATATACGTCATGATTCACCAAGGGTGACGGCTTATGTTGAAGCAGTCAATGAGATAGCAAGGCAGGACAGTTTAGACCGGCTGGATGAAGAGCGAGATATGGCTGCAGCACGATCTGCGATTTATCAACAAGACTTACGCAGATATCATAGCCGCCGGATCAGAACAAGGACGTTCCAAGAGGGTGACTTGGTACTCCGGCTCATCCAAGATCAAACGGATATGCACAAGTTATCCCCGCCTTGGGAAGGGCCCTTTGTGGTCAGTAAAAATCTACACAACGGTTCATATTACTTGGTGGACGTTCGAGAACACAAGGACTCACGGACATCAGAAGAGGAGACGAAGAGGCCGTGGAACATCGCCCATTTATGGCCATACTATACTTGAGCTACGTGCTCCAATGTATCCTATGTATATATTATGAGTAATGAATAAACCGGCACCCTCGGTAAACCGGGGGCTTGGACCTTTTCCCATATACAGATGTCTTGTGAGAACAACCATGCAAGTTTATTATTAGATATTATATTTCAATATATTGGCCGGTTTAGAAATTGATTTTTGCAGAATATGCAAAGGAGCAATAAAACTCTCTAAAAAAATAGGAGATCATATCCGGTTCGAAGAAAGGAGGCTTCACAATTTACCTACCGGTTCAGGAGGAACCCTAGAGACCCTCTGAAAAGTTGGATAATTCCACGTTCAGTGATTGGTTTAAAATGACCCACCGGTTCAGGAGGAACCCTGGAGGCCCTCTGGGAATGGTAACGCCCATGTCCCAGTGATCGGATCAATTTTATGTACGATTCTATCGGCCCTCTGAAAAGCTGGATAATGCCACGTTCAGTGATTGGCTAGGCCCTCTGGGAAGAGTTGGATAAACCACGTCCCATTGATTGGCTCGGTTTTTATTTGCGGTTCTATCGGCCCTCTGAAAAGTTGGATAATTCAACGTTCAGTGATTGGCTAGGCCCCTGGGAAGAGTTGGACAAACCACGTCCCATTGATTGGCTGAACCTTGCTTTGAGCCTGGCAGCTCTTAAAAAGCCTGGACTACGTGATTTTATTTGCAAAATTTGCATATTTTTGCGTTTGTGTTTTATAACCCTTTAAACCGGAGTGGAGCAGCTACAGAAGGCTGACCACATATCTATAAAGTGGAAAGTCTGGATCATGAATACCAGCATGAGTAAACCGGTGTTCATTATAACCCAGATCATATACAAGATGAACCGGAATTTATCATCATGATAAACCGGAGTTTTTCGGGTTTCTAATTGGGTCCATAAAGGTCTTCATCAAGCGACTTTAAAGTCCTACCGGATTAAGAATATTGAGCATATATCATCTCAGGTATAAAAGTTATTTCTAGTATAAAGATATACTTATTTGACGTTTTAAGAGAACAATTTAATCCGTCCAGTGGTAAGCCACTAGGACATATTTTCAGTATTATTTCTGCAGGAACAGAGGATATGCAAGGCAAACAATATCAGACAACATTTCAATCGGCAAGTACTTCATAAAGACAAAATATCCTGATTAAAGCAGATCAAGTTTCAGCTAGCCTATTACAAGGCATAGCAAGCCCGACAGATTGGAAATATTGTTTGGCGAAACACAGACTATGATTACAGCAATAAATTTCGAAGTTATGCTTCTCCTTGCTGAGACGGCTGGCCATCACCTTGATCCGGAACGTCTTCATCTTCTTGAAGCGGTTGGAAGTCCGGCGCACGCCAGTCAATCTTCATCAAGGCCCGGAAATATATCTCGTCGTTGATAAGTTCAGAAGGTTCAATGTCAGGAGCAAAGGTGTGAGGACGAACCGGCGGAATTAAGTTGACGGTGTCATAGACCGGTCGCTCCACCCGTTCGTTTTGCAAATTGTATCCCGGATGATATCTGGACAAGTCAGATTCAGCTGCAAGCTTGCTGGCGAGGGAACACATCTCCTTCGTCAAGGCATAGAGATCCTTTGCGGTAAAGGCTGAGCCGTCATCTTTTGTATCTGGAAATCCGGTTAAAGCTTCCTCCGAATCAAGATCCGGGACCCAAGCCTTAGCCCTGGTAAGGGCCAGAAGAGCACCACCCCGGGCGGCAGATTTTTTGACTTCTTCAAGACGAGCCGGCAAAACAGATAACTTGTTCAACGTGTCTTGGATCGTCGTAGGGGCCGGTTTACCAAAAGAAGTTGCACTAATGATCCTTTGAGCGCCGGAATACAGCTGCTCGACCAAGGTGTAACATGCTTTAAGTTTCTTCCGTAAGTCATCCCCAAGATGGGAGACACGGCGACCTGCATATAGATATTATGGTTAAACCGGCACAAATGGAGATTACAGGGATAAAAGCAGGAGTTCAGATTATACTTACCAAAGACTGCAGAGGTCATCAGTTCAATTTGCCGTTTTAAACCGGTCAATTCTTCTGTAACCGGATTAAGCGCCCCTTCAGCGTCCTGAACCCTTTTCTCCAGATCTTTCTTTTGGACCTCAAAAGCGGTCCGCTCTTCTTCAAAGTATTTCTTCAGATCTTCAGCAGTCTTTAAACTCACCTGAAGATCTTTTTTAGCCTTTGAAGCGGCAGATTCTGTTTCAGCAAGACGGCTCCGAAGTTCATCAATTTCAGCAGTGTTCCGGGTTAACTCAGCATGCAAGCACAGTTAAAAGACAAGAGGTAAAAATCAGGCAAGTCTCAAGCACACAAACAAGTTGTATACTTGACACTTGGGGGCTAATGGCAGTTGAAGCAATAAGTACCAGCAATTCAAAGATTACAAGTCTGAAGCACACAAACAAGTTGTCTACTTGACACTTGGGGGCTAATGGATGGTTGAAGTATCATCAGAAATTTTCACAAGTATCAAATACATAAACAAGTTATCTACTTCATACTTGGGGGCTAATGTAAAGATCAATTGTTCAATCTACAAAGTTCCGGTTCACCTTCAGCACGCAGCTAAACCGGAACTTGGGGGCTGTTATGGGATAGAAGCATATCAAAAGTGCAAAGTCAGAAGAAGAGGTGTACCTCATATTTCTCCTTCATCAAGTTAACCAAATTCGCTTCATAGTCTCGGCTGCAATGGAGCCGGTTTAGATACCCAGAATAAATTTCTTGGGCGCCCATATCAGAAAGATTGGATATCTCAGTACTCCATTTTCCCTTCTCTTTATATAACTTCTCCGTTTTGGCTGTATGCTTGGCTAAAACGGTGGGCTTAGCCGGAGCAACGAAGGCAGCCCCAGTTACCACAACATCCGGAGAAGCAGGTGCATTTGGGGAAGTCGCAGTATGGGCCGGATTAGGAGAGGACGGATTAATCTGAGGAGAATTGACCCGGGCCGGACTTGGCGGATTATGGGCATCTTCAGCAGTAAGATTTTCAGGGACGGAGACATGATCCGTAGGCGCGGGATCTTCAAGAGGAGCTGTAGGCTCGCCTTCTGGAGGAACGATCGTTGCCGGATCATCAGTCGGATCATCTGCAGTGGTCTCAGCAGGAGTCTTGTTTGCCTTGGATCTCTTGCTAGGTTGTGGTTTGCTAGAAAAGTATGCAAAATGAATTAACATTATAAAGCAAAAAAGGGATCATAAACCGGAAAGGTGAGAAAGTTACCCTGGGACAGTTTTCAATGGAGGAAGCTGTGTGGCAGTCGATTCACCAGAAGAAGACAGTGGAGTTTCCTGATAATCAGGGTCAGACGGTTTAAGAGGTTTTCGGATAAGCCCGGCCTTGGGATGAAGGAGAGTCGGAGAAAGTATCACCTCAGCACGACGTTTTCGAACCGGAGTTAAAGAAATTCCGGATGATTCCACTGCCAGGCCACTATGGCGAGTGGTACGGCGAAGAGCTTCATGCTGTTGTTTCTTCAAAATAAAATTAGGGTCCAACTGAGCATAAGGATGAGAAAATTGATATTTCCGGACGGTCCGACGACTTTTTTGTGGAAGAGGTTCTGAATCAGAGGAAAGAATGGTTACCTCAACTTCGGGCGGATTATCACCTTCAGGCAACTCCTGTGGAAAAGTTATCATTAGATACAATTACAAGTTCAAGAAAGCGAAATCCAAACCGGATTAAATCGTACCTCGGAATCCGGATCATCATCTTCAGTGGGAGAACTGGCTTCAACAGCTGCTTTCATTTTCTTATTGGCAAAGGTTTTCCGGCGAGCTTGTTTGCCGGTTTTCTCCTGAGGTTTTCTTTTCCAGAAAGGGTCATCAGCCTAATCAAAAGAAAGAAAGACAATTGAAAAGACGGTTTAAAGAAATGGGTTACGAATACATGGCAAGGTAAAACTTACTGCAGGCAGCTTGGTCTTCTTATAATATGGAGCTAACCCGACCTTGCTGCAGTCTGCCAAGGAGACATTGAGAATTTTCTTGGCTGATTCTATAACCTCCGATTCAGAGAGTTTTTCCTTGGTAAACCTTTGGGGATCATCCGGTTTACCAGAATATTGGCACATTAGCTGTGATCGCTGGCTCAAGGGAAGGATGCTCCAAGACAACCAACAGCGTAGAAAATCAGTTCCAATCAAGCCATTAGCTATGAAAGCTCTTAATTTGGAGAGCTGTGATGAAAACCGGGTCCGGTCGACAGAGCCGAGCCGTTGTGGTAAAGGATGATCCTCCGGAATACGGGTTTCACGATAACCCGGCAGAGGGTTCTCCCCTTCAGGATAAGTGTCAATGCAATAAAACCATGACTTGTTCCAGTCCTTTGGATGTGTGTGTAAAGCGGCGTGAGGAAAAACAACGTCTCTCCTCTTCTGGATACTAACGCCACCGAGCTCTTGATGTGGTCCACTGGTGAATTCTGTGCGCCGGTTTAAGTGAAAGAAGTCCCGGAACAGATCGACGGACGGTTCTTCTTGCAGATATACCTCTGAAAACACTTGGAAGTCACAGATATTTGAAACAGAGTTGGGTCCAATATCCTGAGGGTGGAGTTGGAATGCGGCCAGAACGTCCCGGAAAAACTTGGAGCCGGGAGGAGAGAAGCCTCGGGATATATGGTCGAAGGACACAATAACCTCCCCATGCCTGGGAGTAGGGGGGCATTCATTACCCGGAGCTCGCCACTTCAAAACAGACTGAGGGCCTAACGTACCAATTTCAGAAATTTTGACCAAGTCTTCCTCAGTAATGATAGAAGGGACCCAATCACAGGAGACATACTGCTTGGCCATTGCAATGGAAGGACAAGTACTGGAAAAGATAAAGTGCAGAAAACGGATTATGCGGGTACAGCAGTCTAAACCGGAAACTGTCTATGAAAGTTACGCAACGGTTTGAATTGAGGACTAATGGCATGGCTAAACCGGTAATAACAGCGAGCTGCATCATTTCCGGTTCACAACAGTAAAAGGGGAATAGCTAAACCGTCGCGTTCAATTTCAAAGGTTTAGTGAGAACAGGGCATAACAGTTTAAACCGGAGTATATTTAATAGATCTACAAAGGAGAAGAAACAGTTCCTTGTAAAAAGATAAAGTGGATCAGATCTGGGCGTGCGAGGAAAAGAAAAATTAAAGTACAAGAAAATACGAGAGGAAACGCCAGGGATCTTATACGGAGCAGACGAATCTATGGGATTAAATATATATGGCGAGATCTAAAGCTAGTGCTAGCGGAAGATCTGTTGACTGGGCCTAAAGGTCACAAATTTTCTACGAGGTTTGTATCTACGAGGAACAAGACGAAGCTTTCATGGAAAAATCTAATGGCGGAAGAACAAGGAAAGAACCCTAGAAGATACAGATCGGTAATGAGGAAAAAAGGACATACTTGGACAATGGAGGACAGCGGCGGAGTTCTCTGGTCGAAACAGGTTGATGCAGCGGCCAGGGAGGTCTTGACTCGGCGAGGTGACGGCGGCGCTTCAAGCTCGGGCGTCAATGGAGTTTCTTGAGGTTCGGGCGGCGGACGAAGGAAGAAGAGGCGAGAAGAAGGAAGAGTAAAGGGGGACGGTGATATTTATAAGCGAAAGGACAGATGCGAAGCGACAGGTGCGAAGCGACAGGTGCGGGATTCGAGGGGGTAAAGATCGGATAAAGATCCCTTTTGACGCCTCGATTTTCGGATAACCATTAAACAAAAGCTACAGTACAGCTCACAGCATTAAATGCGGAGATGATGTCATGGTCAGATTTAATGGTTCTCGAAGATGACGTCAGAGCCGGTTTACAAAAATGTGAAGACAAAGAAGAAAATCATACAAGACGAGGAAGACTGATATGAACAAAGTTCAAATCATTCTGGGGCCTAATGTCAGGGATATGACTAGCAGGTATGAACCGGCTAGTGTAAACCGGCTTAGTCATATTATACTTGATTGTAATATTTAGCAAAGGCTACGGCCCATGAGAGCTTAGGGCCCATGTGTAGAATTAAGGTTTGTAAACCGCCAAGTGATGTAACTTAAGAGATAAGGAAGAAAAGACAGAGACCGAGGCGGACACAAGTATGAGCCGGCCTCGGGACTCTGTAAACCGGACCAGGCATACCCTCTATATAAAGGGACGACCTGGCGACGGTTCAGGGACAAGCAACAATCAACCCGTCGAGACACAGGCAAGCGAATCCGCTCCCTGTAATCCGACGCCCAAGCAATACCAAACCAACTAGACGTAGGCTTTTACCTTCATCGAAGGGGCCGAACTAGTATAAACCGTCTGTGTCCTTTGTGTGCTATGAACCCCTTCAAGCTAACCCGTGCGATGGTTCCATCATCAAGTCCGCTAAACCGGACATCTGCCGTGCTATTTCCACGACAGTAGGGGAATTTGATACAACCCTTGAGACATTCCTACAGAATGTATGTGCCCCAAGATAAGTGCAATTTTAAACTATATGGATTGTTATTTATATTAAAGAATTATTTCTACTTACAGACACACTAACTGTTCACAACTATAGCTCCCTGAATATATGCATGTTTTTGCAATATTTGTTGAAAACTATCTGTAGTATATCACATCCTCTTCTTATATGTTAAATTTTTTCTTCACAAAACATAGTATACATCGGCTTCTTGCACTAAAAAGCTCAGGTGCGCAATCCATGTAATGCCCAAAACATGCGCCCCGCAGCCGCATGCAGACCCAAGCATACCAAGGAGACGTACGTCTTTGCCTCTGCGGCTAGCAAGAGCTGCCCATGGATCAGAAGGATGACGTGTTTCAAGGGAGAAGTATTTGACTGTTGTGAGTTGAAGGTCTCCGAAGGTTACTGTGATACTGTTTTAATTTATTTGTATCCATTAATTCTAGGAACCATACATCATCGTGCTGGATGTTGTTGGAACTCCTGCAAATAATAAAAAGAGGAGACAAAAAATAATCAGTATACGTTCATGCATGCACCTCACAACATAACACTAACTTAACGCTGTTTAAAAACTGATTATTGCATCTCAAAGAGTAATAAAAACATGGGAAAGAAAAATATTATTAGAATCACCAGTTCCTTGAAGTAATATATGCATCTGAATCATCAAGTTTCCACCATGGCTTACTGCAGCCTCCCGATCCGTCATGGGCCTACAGCCACCTAATTACAATATAACTATTTTCACCCACGTTGGTGCTAACTGAAGCATCAGATTTGCCTGCCCAGAATGATTTAGTAAAGGCTGCAGCTAATGACGTTGGATGCATGCACTTTTCATAGTTTAGTTTCTCTCCCTTGACAGAATGCTTGTGCTTGCAAAAATAGAAGTCAAACCAGTTAGCTATATGTATGATCTAGCGACCTTGACATAGGGCAGCATGGCTTTGCAAGCCGATGCAGCTGCCTCTAGTCGTAAGAGAAGGTGAAAGAGAAAAACTCAAGAAAATATTGGTGGTGTTTCTTATGTACAAAATAAGAGAGCGGTAATGTTAGTTCTAGATAAAAACAAAGTGAATTACAGTATATGTTAGTTTTTTCAACATTGTTGAGTTTGATATCTTTTTCCTTGAGATGGACAAAACTGGAGAAACAGATGATGCTTGAGCTGCACATAACTGAAGTTGGGGTACACAATCATTTTAATACGTGATGGGGAATCAGAGATGTGTAGATACAACTCCGAAATTCAACATATGAAGCAATAATAATAAGAAAAACCGTTTAGAACCAAGGGTGTGTCCGTGCGTGGCTGCAGGTAGGGCTTGAGCATGCACGTACATACTCTGTCTACAACATTGACATGACCGCACACATGAACGTCGGCACCAAATTGGGTGAGCAGCTCCGCCTCCGATGGACGGACCCTGCAGTATTCTGGCATCTGCAATATCTACATGGCCACCTCCACGAACCTTGGGTAGATGGATTATCTGGTCGTCACCAACAACCGAAGATCTGAAGGGTAGCCTGGTGGGCAGCATCTCACGTGGAGAAAGAATGGAGAAGGGGAAGGGATGTTTGGATAGTTTCCATCCGAGAAGAGAAATAGAGAGAGATAAAATAGGGAGGTAGGTACGGTGGAGTAGAAGAAGGAATAAAATTAGGATCCAATCTATTTGGCATCTACGGGAGGAGAGCTTCTTTTTTATCTCCTGTGGCATCTATCCGATGAGCCTTTCTTTTTAAACTGCTTTTGGAGAAAAGTTCGGTGAGCCTTAATAAATCATAGACGCGCAATGAAGGAAAATTGGAAGAGAGAATCATATGTGTCAATCTACACCAAAATAAACTGCTCATATTTTTTGGTTAATGTGAAAATTACATGGGTTAATCTACACCGTAATAACTCAGTCCCACCAGATGAATGGCTCTAATTTTCTAATTAACGTGGGAATTTCTTGAGTGTCTGTAATTAGTAAGTATAGATGGCTACCCAAGAAATTCCCTCCGATAATGGTATCAAGAATATATCTATTCCAAGGAGTGATGCCAACATAAAAATTGCGGAGAAGCACGAAAGAGGAAAGCTTCCTAGTAGATATATTTTGAGCTTTGCAAATTCTGTACCAAGGAACATTTAGATTTTCTTCCTCCCTTTGTTTAAAATTAAGAACTTCACTCTCGGAAGTATTGATAATGATAGGCGGGCTAGCCATGTTGGCAAGGCGAACGATAAAACACACGGAGCAAATAAGAGGGCTAATAAAACAGCAAGGGAAGTGGGGGAGAGGAAAACGAGAGGCAAATAATGTAATGCGTGGGATAAGGGTTTGTGATAGGTACTTGGTATATGAATTTTGCCTAGATCTCCCTGGCTATGTCGCCAGAAATTCTTCTTGCTACTTCTCGAGCTTGCGTTGTATTCCCTCGAAGAGCAAAGGGTGATGCAGCACAGTAGCGTAAGTATTTTCCTCAGTTTTTGAGAACCAAGGTATCAATCCAGTAGGAGACCACATACGAGTCCCTCGTTCCTGCACAAACAAATAAGAACCTTGCAGCCATCGCGATAAAAGGGGTTGTCAATCCCTTCTCGGTCACTTACAAAAGTGAGATCTGATAGATATGATAAGGTAATATTTCTGGTATTTTTGGTATAGAAATTGAAAGTAAATAATGCAAAGTAAAGCAAATAGTTGATGGAATATTAATAAGATGAAGATAGACCCGGGTGCCATAGGTTTCACTAGTGGCTTCTCAAATGATAGCAGATTTCTACGATGGGTGAACAAATTACTGTCGATCAAGTGATAGAAAAGCGCATAGTTATGAGAATATCTAGGCATGATCATTGTATATAGATATCACGTCCGTAACAAGTAGACCGAAACGATTTTGCATCTACTACTATTACTGCACACATCGATCGCTATGTAGCATGCATCTGGAGTATTAAGTTCATAAGAACAGGGTAACGCCTTAAGCAATATGACATGATGTAGAGGGATAAACTCAAGCAATATGATATAAACCCCTATTTTTATCCTCGATGGCAACAATACAATACGTGCCTTGCTGCCCCTGCTGTCACTGGGAAAGGACACCGCAAGATTGAACCCAAAGCCAAGCACTTCTCCCATTGCAAGAACTATAGATCTAGTAGGCCAAACCAAACCGATAATTCGAAGAGATTTGCAAGGATATTTAAATCATGCATAAAATATTTCAGAAAAGAATCCAATATTGTTCATAGATAAACTTGATCATAGACCCACAATTCATCGGATCTCGACAAACACACAGCAAAAATAATACATCGAATAGATCTCCTCGAAGATCGAGGGGAACTTTGTATTGAGATCCAAAGAGAGAGAAGAAGACATCTAGCTAATAACTATGGACCCGAAGGTTTGTGGTAAACTATTCAGAACTCGTCGGAGAGGCTATGGTGTTGATGTAGAAGCCCTATGTGATCGATGCCCCGTCCGGTGGAGCTCCGGAACAGGCCCCTATATGGGATCTCACGGGTACGGAAGGTTGCGGCGGTGGAATTAGCGTTTCGTGGTGCCCCCCGATAGTTTAAGGGTACGTTGGTATATATAGGAGGAAGAGGGACATCAGGGGAGCAATAGGGGGCCCACAAGGGTGGGGGCACGCCTACCCCCTTGCCGCGCCCCTGCCCTCCTGGCTGCCTCTCTCGCTTCCTGGCGTGTACTACAAGTCTTCTGTGTTGATATTGTTCCAAAAGTTTCCGTTTGGCTCCGTTTGATATTCCTTTTCTGTGAAACACTGAAATAGGCAAAAAACAGCAATTTGCACTAGGCCTTGGGTTAGTAGGTTAGTCCCAAAAATAATATAAAATTGTATAATAAAGCCCATTAAACATCCAAAATAGAATATATAATAGCATGGAACGATAAAAAAGTATAGATACGTTCGAGACGTATCAAGGTACACCACACACAATTTTTCCTGTAAAATCGCTTGCGTTATTGAATATATCACACGCGGTCCATGGAAGAAACTTTGTGGCAAAGGCTGTCCATCACACACATTTTTCATGTGGTAAACGTTTGCACAAGGTGGCCTAACACAAACAATTTTCAGGAGAAAGTCGTGTGTTATTGTTCATTGATCCAACACGGTTTATTCCTAGAAACTGTGTGCGTTGCCTGAGGTCATCCCCCACGGTATTTTTTCAACAACCGTTTGCAATAGCAAAACCCAATTAGCAGGCTAATTATCGGATTATTCATAAACCATTTATTAATCTAATTGATAGTTCATATTAAGCACATAATATATTTCATTTTCATAATTGAAATACATCAGAGTACAACATCATATAGCTTCAGCACTATGCTACCCAATTACACAACTACACCAGGACCAAGTTTCACATGCAACATCTATAACTTTTCGAAATTAGCATCATAGACAATACATAGACAGATGTATCTCATGTGGAAAACTGTTGAAGCAGAAAGCGAATATTGTGCCTTCATTGATGTTGAAGGTTTTGTAACCTTATGACAGTGCCTTTGGATGATTGACCGTCCATCCTTCGTCCTCTTCAAGAACACTTCAATATTGTACCATGGGTGTTGTATGAATACCTTCGTCGCTTCCTGACCATACAAGTGGTTTGAGAGGTAATCATCACTGAGCTCCTTTGGAAAGGTTTGAATGTGCAAAAATATCTTCTCTATATTAGAAATGGGGTAGAGTAATTAGAAAGGTAAGGTATAATAGTTAGTACCATCCTGTAGTGAACTGATGTCTTCTTCATTATGCAGACAAAGATTTTGTTGTTTTTGTCGCTAATTACGTTATCCTAACAATCTTTTTGAGTTTCTTGACCTGACCGATATTCATGGGCAACTCATTTCGCCATACGCAAAAAGGGTCGTATAGTGGGTGAAAACCTCTGACAGCAGGACCTACATGTCCAAGACCAAATTGTTAAAAACCTAAATATTAGAATGGTTCCTGCAACTGCACAATAATGTGCTATTAGACAATGGACCATACATGTGCTACCCTCGATTGAAAACCTTAGTGCTTCCCATTGTTTCCCTGTAACACATATAAGGTAGTTAGTCATCAGGTTAAGTAAGGGTTCGCATGCTATCAGTAGAATATGTTGATGAAAAAAAATCACATTGCAGATTCATCAAATTAATTCAAGCCACGGGGAAAACCCATTTATCTAAACCTAGCATGATTAAGAACTATGAAATATAGAACTTGTATATTGTTCTCATGTATTAAGTGCAGCCAAATTCGATTTACTCGTCACATGCACAACAATATAGAATTCTACCCACGACAATTGGACATCGCATTGCAGAATTGGACCAAGTAGTTAACTAAACACCACAACAAATGAACCAAACATTAACTGAGCACCACATTGCACAATATTACATACTCCTAATAGAAGATCAAATAGCTAAGCAAACCAAGCATGCTTAACAACTTGGAAATATAGCAATTGTATTTGTTTCTCATTTATTTAGTACAGCCAAATTCGATTTATTCATCACATGGTATACAATAAGAGAATGCAGCCACAGCAATTGAGCATCGCATTGTAGAAATGAACCAAATAGTTAACTAAACACCACAACAAATGAACCAAACATTAACTGAGCACCACATTGCACAATATAACATACTCCTAATACAAGATCAGACAGTTCACCAAACTAAGCATGCTTAACAACTTGGAAAGATAGGAATTGTATTTGTTTCTCATGAATTTAGTACATGCAAATTCGATTTATTCCTCACATGGTATACAATAACAGAATGGAGCCACAACAATTAAAAATCGCATTGCAGAATTGAACCAAGCAGTTAACTAAAGACCACAACAAGTGAACCGAGCCACAACAAATGAACCAAGCTATTAAGTAAACACCAATTGAACAATACAACATACTCCTAATAGAAGTTCAGATAGTTAACCAAACCAAGCATGCTTAACAACTTGGAAATATTGCACCCTGAAGAATTGAACATCCCATTTGCAGAATTGAACCAAGCAGTTAATTGAACACCACATTGCACGACATATAGAACATATACACTATAGCAGAAGATTACATGGTGAAAGTAGATAGCACAATTCACTAGAATTGGTTACCGAAAGGCAGTAGCTAGCAAACTGAACATGGGTCCTTATAGTGAGCTAATAAGACAAGCTACTCCTCATTGTCGGAGATATCGATGACGATTGGCTCCTTGGACATGGAAGAGGGCGAGGCCTCCACATCATGGGTTCCCTCGTTGTAGTGGCGAGTTGCCTAAGCTGCTCCGGACACCAACCTTATGGATCTTGAGATGAGGTAAGCACGTGCACGCTGGGAAAACACCTCATAGTCTTCGTCGAAGGCACCGACGGTGGCCTCGAGAAAACTCCACGAACTGTCATTTGAAGCAACCAACCGCGTCGCGGCGTCGGCGCGCGAGGCATCAACGGTGTCCTCGACAGCAAGGTGCTCCTCCAAGATCTGGGGGGTCGGCATGAATGGCAGCCATCGTGACCTCATCCGCGCGTGCGGCCGCGATTTGCTACTCCGTTGCCAAATGGTCCTTGAGGTCCTGGCTATACTGTGTGCACCATGGCTTAGGCCGGCGCTTATTTGGTGGAGCGGTCGGTGATTTGGGTGGGAGGTATCGTGCTCACGCGGGCGGTCGGGGCATGTGGGATGTGGACGGAGGAGGAGGATGCTGGTCGGGTGTGGATTACCTGCCTGGATAGGCGAGGCCGAGCAGCGTGAAGGAGGATCGCCGGCGAGGAGGCGGCAGCGCTGCAAGCAAGGAGTGAAGGTTTCAACTTGGAAAGGAAGCCGGAAAGAGGGGAAATGTGGCTTTTGGTAAGGTGAGGGGGCGGGGAGGTAGATATTTCCGCGGAAGCCAAAAATTTGGAATCGCTTCACCCAAAAAACTGGCGCACAAAGTGTCATCAGACACGGTCCCTTATTCAGACACGGTCCGAAGATATTTTCTGCTGCATCTCACACGGTTGGTTATAATAAACTGTGTGGGATCTACTTGATTTTTGGTCTTCATTTCAATAACATAATGGGGTCACAATGGCCATGTACGGTTTTTGAATTGCTAGACCTTTATCTACATTGATCATAAAAGAATTAGAATTATTCAGGGTTCGTTCAGACATTTTTATGCATTAAGTGAGTTTTCAATGCATTTATGTGCATAAATCAAATTTGAACTACATGCGCATGCTCCAGTGCATATAAATCTGTTGAAAAATAAAATCTTTGTCCTTGGGTGCATGCTTAGGTCCCATGCAACAAATGGGAATGAATTTCGAATACCATGGCACTGTTGATTGCCAGCAAAACATTGAGATGCCTGGTTTTTAAACTCTAGTAAAACCAAAACTCGTTTCAAATTCATGAAACTTAGCATGATATCATAGAGCGGCATCAACATGTCATGGTACAAATTTTGTCCCATTTAGGGCAGGTTTGGGTATATGCTTCTCACATACCGGAGCTTCTCACAACAAGCATGATCGCTTTCGGTAGGGAACGTCCCACCTTTGGGGACGAAATGATATCCATTGCCTCTTATTGCTTTCAATTTTTTTCTCATGCCAACATAGAACAACAGGAGTGTTGTGTGAATTTTTGTGATTTTTCGGGGTTCGTTAGGACAGTTTTATGCATTAAGTGAGTTTTCAATGCATTTATGTGCATAATTCAAACTTGAACTACATGCGCATGCTCCAGTGCATGAAAATTCATAGAAAAATCAAATCTTTGTCCTTGGGTGCATGCTTAGGTCCCATGCAAGAAATGGGAATGAATTTCTAACACCATGGCACCGTTTATTACCGGCAAAACATTGAGATGCGTGGTTTTTAAATTATAGTATATCCAAAACTCGTGTGAAATGCATGAAACTTGGCATGCTATCATGGAGCGGCATCAACATGCCGTGGTACAATTTTTTTCACATTTGGGGCAGGTTTGGGTATATGATTCTCACAAACCGGAGGTTCTCACATCAAGGATGATGGTTTTCGGTAGGGAACATCCCACCTTTGGTGATGAAATGATATCCATTGCCTCTTATTTCTTTAAAAAATAATTCTCATGTCAACATAGAACAACATGAGTGTTATGTGAATTTTTGTGAATTTTCGGGGTTCGTTTGGACATTTTTATGCATTAATTGAGTTTTCAATGCATTTATGTGCAAAATTCAAATTTGAACTACATGCACATGCTCCGGTGCATATAAATTGCTTGAAAAATCAAATCTATGTCCTTGGGTGCATGCTTAGGTCCCCTGCAAGAAATGGGAATGAATTTTGAACACCAGGGCACTGTTGATTGCCGACAAAACATTGAGATGCGTTGTTTTTAAATTCTAGTAAATCCAACACTCGTCTGAAATTCATGAAACTTGGCATGCTATTGTGGAGGGGCATCAACATGCCATCGTACAAATTTTGTCCCATTTGGGGCAGGTTTGGGTATATGCTTCTCACAAACCGGAACTTCTCACAACAAGCATGATGGTTTTCGGTAGGGAACATCTCACCTTTGGGGACGAAACGTTATCCATTGCCTCTTATTCCTTTTAGAATTAATTCTCGTGTCAACATAGAACAACATGAGTGCTGTGTGAATTTTTGTGATTTTTCGGGGTTCGTTTGGACATTTTTTATGCATTAACTGAGTTTTCAATGCATTTATGTGCATAATTCAAATTTGAAGTACAAGCACATGCTCTGGTGCATATAAATTGGTTGAAAAATCAAATCTGTGTCCTTGGGTGCATGCTTAGTTCCTATGCAAGAAATGGGCATGAATTTCAAACATCAGGGCACCGTTGATTGCCGGCAAAACATTGAGATACCTGGTTTTTAAATTCTTGTAAATCCAAAATTCTGTTAACCATTCACGTGACGCCATGTGTCTTGGTTTCAATGGCTGTAGGAGGTGCCCTGCGGACAGCTGCTTGACCTTGACTAAACGGGAAGCGTGCGAGCGTTGTCCGGTGCGCAGGCTGATCGAGAGGCGTGCAACCTGTCCTCGAGTTCGCAGGCTCACCGGGAAGCCATCCTTGCTCACGTCCTCTCCATTAATGGCGCCCTATACACAGTTTAATTTGCTTTTTAAATATAAAACACTCATCGCAAACGTTTTAGTTAGAACAGTCGTATGCAAACAGACAGCTTCCTCAGGAAGCCAAGAGAAAATGTGCCGAGCAGGATTTCTGTAGCTCTTGATCGCAAATGATTTAGATAGAACACGCGTATGCAAAGTGAGAGCAGCGCAGGATTTGTGAATCCCTTCAACGCAAATGGTTGTTCCGGAAGACCCGTGCGCAAACAAGTACAAACAATTTAGTAAGATTTTCATTTGTCAATCTGTCATATTGGATATGTTGCCATTTGTCAAACTGGAAAGATTTACATTTGTTAATCTAGTAACATTGCCATTTTTCAATCCTTGTAGCACTGTGATTTGTCAAAATATGCCGCTAGAAATCATTAGCACTATGTAATTTTTGCAACTAAAATTCAGTAATTAAGCATAGATTTCATTCATAGATTAAGTAGTCGTTCTTAATTTATACTAGCTAATTTTAAGTACGTTGTACAGTTCCACCACACATCTATTGTCAGATGAACTAAACAAAATAGCCCCTAAATACTACTACTACCACAGAGGGGCTTTGTGCTACTTCCGGCAGCCTCTCCTCTGCGGAGCGTGCTTAGTAAGAGGCAGAGGAGGAGGAGGAGCCTACCGACGAGCTGGACAAATGCAATACTGTGCCTGCCGCTGTTGCACGTTCAGCGACGCTCGCCAGCTCGAATGCCCACTGCCGCCCCAGACAATCCCTCTCGAAGCGGCCGGACTCCTCGTAGATCTCCTGATTCCTCTCCTCTACGTCGGCGTGTGCTGCGGCCACGGCTGCGGTAAGGCTCTTTGCATGCTCGACGAGGCGCTCCTCCTCCTCCTGCAGGAACTCGATGTAGCGCGCAAGGTCACTGACGGACGTGCGGGCCGCCACCTCCGTCTCCCTCCTTCAGGCGGCGGTGGCGGAGCGGGTGATGATCTCGGCGGTTGACGGGGAGCTAGCGGCCATGGCGGCCGATGATGGGGTGGCAGCCACGACCACCACCTCCCGCCTTCGGGACGTGGTGGCGGCGCGGGTGATGGCCACGATGGCCGGCAGTGGGGTGGCGGCCACGGTGGCCGGCAGTGGGGTGGCGGCCACGACGGCCACCTCCCGCCTTCGGGCCATGGCAGTGAGGCGGGAGATGGCCCTGGCTTTCGACGGTGGTGTGGCGGCAATGGCGGCCGGCAACAGCTGCCTATGGGCAGCGGCGGCGGAGCGTGTGGTAGGTGTTCCGCACACACCCAACAGGGACGTCAGGCACACTACACTACACCGGGGACTGCGACGCCACCGCGGTGTAGCCTTCCAGCTGGAGTTGTCCTCTGGAGATGGCGGAGTGGATGAGCGACGATGACGGACCGGTGCCATTGCCGATTGTGGGAGAACCGATGCAGGACTCGCCGGTCGTGAGGGTTTTTGTAGCAGGCCGGTAAGCATTGGGATTTCGGGGGATTTCACCGAGTCGGGCGGGAAGCTTGCGCGGGAACATGTGAGGTTGCGTGGCAATGGGCTCAGTGGCGATTCATTGGCGCCACCGTTTGGCCAAAAGAACGCCCCCGCGCGCTGCGCAAGCTTGCACTATAAAACGTTTGCGGCACCGGGGTGACAAGACGTGCGAGAGGACGAAGAGGGGACAATTACACATACAGTTAATAATAAAATGTTTGCGATTTAATTACCTACTATACCCCCATCCTGGTTTATAAGTAGGATTTAACTAATAAAATACGGATGCATGTCACCATAGATTATATCGTTGGAGTCGTATTTGAACATAGTTTCCAGCGATACAATTTTTCTAACATGCATTAGCACTTTTTGGGTTAAATTTAAGGTTATACACCAGCAAGCGTTTGCCCGCAACACACACAACTTATTCCATCACAGACAGCTCTGATGGATCAACTGTCTGCCACGTATCGCACATGCAACTCTGTCGCATCCTTTGGCGCGCTCTGCTTGATGTCGTGCTTGATGCCGCCGACATCGCTCGCACAGTTTGTCTTATTTTCCACGTATAACTTTGCCGTCCTCTGCTCGCTGTTAGGCGCCGCGGCGCGCTCTGTCGCGTCCTTTGGCGCGCTCTGCTCATGCCCGTCGATGCGCTCGACTTGTGGACAACTTTTCCTTGAGGCGACCCCGGAGCGCTCTACTCGCATCCCTCCACGCGTGTTGTGGCAGCGGTTGGGCGTGCGCACGATTACATCGGGGGGCCCCATATGCATGTGGTTGCGCTGTGCGCGTTGCCACACGATGAAGTTACATGTGAGACGATGGAGTTACGCGCTGCAAATTAGAACTGCCATCAGGGCCTGCCGATATTCATGGCCATCCGGCTTTTCCTTTAATTCCCGCGGCCATTATAACCTTATTATCTTCAACCTTTCGATTGCGCCCCACAACACAACAAGCACACCCACGACGAAACATAAAGAGGGGATGTCCAGCAGCAATCCAATGGAGTTCAGCGAGCATAGAGTGGATACCCATGCGAGGGAGACGGATCTCTCGGTTGCTTGCTGGAGACAAGCACAAGGTGGTCGGCATCGACCTCCAGTACACCGCCGGTCTTCCCGACATAGATCAGAAGGTTGTCGTCGCCCAGATGTGCATGCACAATCATGTCCTCATCTACCACTACTGCATGGCCCAAGAGCCTTGCGACCGTTTCAACAGGTTTGTCAACAGCACCGACTACAAGTTCGCCACGGTGGAAACCACTGACGATGCAAAAGCGCTTGGGGCTATGGCCTTGGCCTGCCAGAACCTTGTCGAAATCCGTGAGCACTACAGGGTCTGGGGCAGCACGAAGAAGGACTCCCTGGTTGAACTCGCCTCGACCATCATCAACCCCTACTATGAAAAGATGAAGCAGGATGCCAAGAGAACAAGTCCCGTATCTTGGCAGATGGCTTGGATGCGGCAACTGGATGAACCTCACCTCAGGTTTGCGGCCAAGAGCGTGTACACATTCTACGAGATGCACAGGAGGATCGTTGACATGAGGAAGTGCCTCGTTACCCAAATCGACGAGCCCAGAGCGAGCCAGAAGCAGAGCAAGCGTCACAAGAAGTAGATGATGATCAGATGATCATTTATGCTAGTTAATCATGCATGTAATATATAGTTTAATTTATTGGTTTGTGGAAATGTCATGTGTGTCGTAGCCACCTATCTAATTATGCATGTAATCGTTTACTATGGTGTGTGCAAATGCGTGGTTGTAGTAGCCACCTATGTAAGTTGATGTTAGTTTGGTTATGCAAGCATGTCCTTATAAGTGTGTATATGTATATATGTTGTTGTTCTGTACGCAATCCCATTGCACAACACACACATCTTATTAGCAGCAACCGTCTGTCTTATTACCAGTCTCCACACACATTTCTGATTATAAACCTAATTGCCGCGTATCACACACATCTTGTTAAGTTGAACCGTTTATGTTCTCATGTCTCAACGCAAACAGTTCATCCGAGTGAACTGCATGCCGTATATCGCACACGCCTTCATCTGCCTGCCTGTTTCTTTTGTTCCTCCTCATCGCAAACAGTTCATTGAAGTGAACCGTATGCCCTTCATCACACACGCAAATAAAACCTGAACCGTGTTTGATGCATCTGTCATCGTAAACGTTTTACACATTTCTGACGGTTTTCATACAGCACAATTTGTGATTATTGCATCGCACACAGCTTCTAGAAGGGTCTCTGATCGTAGTGTCTTGTTAGCAGCATCCTGTAGTAGTGATACCTCCTAGATGAAAATATATATGTCAACTTGATGGGCATAATTTGTCAACACCAAATGCAACAAATAGTTATAAAAGAGAATATACCACATCCAAATCATAAACCAGACAAGGGCCGACGGGGACGGATATCAAAACCATGGCACTATGTATAACAAACAACGTACGGGTAAGAAAATTAGACAAGTAACTATATATCTAAATCACGCAAACATGATTTATTTTATATAAAAAAGATAAAAACAAGTGGCTCACCACAAGGTTGTGCCGGCGATGGGACGGTTGCTAATTCTCGAGCTTGCGTTGTATTCCCTCGAAGAGGAAAGGGAGATGCAGCACAATAGTGTAAGTATTTCCCTCAGTTTTTGAGAACCAATGTATCAATCCAATAGGAGACCACGCGCGTGTCCCTCGCACCTGCACAAACAAATAAGAACTTCGCATCCAACACGATAAGGGGTTGTCAATCCCTTTATGGTCACTTACGAAACTGAGATATGATAGAGATGATAGTTTATATTTTTGGTATTTTTGGTTTATAAGAACAGCAAATAAAAGCGATAAAAGTAAAGTAGATGTAGATTGATATGTTGAGAATAGACCTGGGGGCCATAGTGACTTCTCTCATGATAGTGATATTCTACAGCGAGTAAACAAATTACTTTCGAGCAATTGATAGAAAAGTGAATAAATATGAGACTATCTAAGCATGATCATTGTATATAGGTATCACGTCTGAGACAAGTAGATCCAAACGATTCTACATCTGCTACTATTACTCCACACTTCGACCGCTATACAGCATGCATCTAGTGTATTGAGTTCATAAGAACAAAGTAACGCCTTAAGCAAGATGACATGATGTAGAGGGATAAACTCAAGCAATATGATATCAATCCCATATTTTTATCCTCGATGCAACAATACAATACGTACCTTGCTGTCCCTACTGTCACTGGGAAAGGAGACCGCAAGATTGAACCCAAAGGCAAGCACTTCTCCCATTGCAAGAACTATAGATCTAGTAGGCCAAACCAAACCAATAATTCGAAGAGACTTGCAAGTATATTATGAGCACACATAAAGAGTTTAGAGAAGAACCAAATATTTCTCATAGATAATCTTGATCATAAACTCACAATTCATCGGATCTCGACCAACACACTGCAAAAAGAGATTACAACGAATAGATCTCCTCGAAGACCGAGGAGAACTTTGTATTGAGATCGAGGGAGAGAGGGAAGAAGCCATCTAGATACTATCTATGGACCTGAAGGTCTGTGGTAAACTACTCACAACTCATGGTGAGGGCGATGATGATGATGATGATGAAATCCATGATGGATCCCCCTCCGGTGGAGCTCCGGAACATGCTCCAAGATGGGATCTCACGGGAACAGAAGGTTATGGCGGTGGAATTAGGGTTTTCTCCCCGTTGTCGAAGGTTGAGGGGTACGTAGACTTATATAGGAAGAAGCAGGACACCCGGGGACGCTTAAGGGGCCCACGAGGTAGGGGGCGCGCCCTGGGCAGGGGGGCGCGCCCCCCACCATCGTGGCCGCCTCGATGCTCCCCTGACGTGGTTCTCAAGTTCCCTGTGCGTGATTTTCTCCAAAAATATCTCTCGCGAAGGTTTCATTTTGTTTGGACTCCATGTGATATTCTTTTCCTGCAAATCCCTGAAACAGGCAAAAAACAGCAATCTGGGCTGGGCCTTTGGGTTAGTAGGTTAGTCCCAAAAATGATAAAGCCCATTAAACATCCAAGACTTCATAAATAATAGCATGGAACAATCAAAAATTATGGATACGTTGGAGACGTATCAAGCATCCCCAAGCTTAATTCCTACTCGTCCTCGAGTAGGTAAATGATAAAGAAAGATTTTTTGATGTGGAATGCTAACCAATATATTTTTCAATGTAATTCTCTTAATTGTGACATGAATGTTTAGATCTGAAAGATTCAAGATAAAAGTCTATATTGACATATGAAATAACAATACTTCAAGCATACTAACAAAGCAATCATGTCTTCTCAAAATACTATGGCTAAAGAAAGTTATCCCTACAAAATCATATAGACGGGCTATGCTCCCTCTTCATCACACAAAATATTCATATCATGCACAACCCTGATGTCGGTGTACTAAGATAGGGGTACCTTAGTACCCCAACTTGTGCACGGGCAGTAGCAGCTTCCCGCGGCAGGGTCTATAACGTGCTTGCCGGAAACCTCTCTGGTCCCTATAAAACCATTCAAGAACAAAGTATACAAGTCAGAAGATCAAGACCCCGGCAAGTGGAGCTTGCCGGGAAGGCCGTCCCAGGCTCAAGATCATCACGCTAACACAAGACCCTGGCAAGAGGAGCTTGCCAGGAAGATCAGAAGACTGCATCTCAGAGGATATACCTCGGCGCACCCTGCGCCCCGGCAGGGCCCGGGGAGCAGCAAGCTTCCGGGCCCGGCAAGATCAAGACCCCGGCAAGGTGCTTTCCGGGGGAAGCCTGCACTATGTGCCCGCGCTCCAGCTCATCGGCCCACGCGTCGCCCTGGGGCCCTTCCAGGGACGCGTGGCGGATGGCTGTGCAGCCTGGGGGACACGGTGGCATTCCACGGTGACGAGGCTACCGCCGTGGCGAACGGAGACGCATGGGCGGGCACTTTTGGGGTCGACGGCGACGGGCATTTAATGCTCTTGTCCCCCACTGTCAAGTTAGGTGATGACCACTGTTCATCCACTGTTCATGCACTGTTCCCGCACTATTACAACTACCACCAAAATTACATTTTTGCCCTCCTCTACGTTGACACCTGTCGGTGACCCCTTGAGCTATAAAAGGAGGCCCATGCACAACGTAAAAAGGGTTCGGAACCTAGACAGCTTTCTTGCTCGGTGTAGCTAGTTCTTCAAGCTCCCGAGCCCAAGAACTTAATACAATCCAAGCAGGAGTAGGGTTTGACGCGTCCATCGCGGCCCGAACCTGGGTAAACTGCCCGCGTGTGTTCTACGATCTGCTCTTTGTGCTCCCTCCGCTCCCTTACCGCAACGTACAAGGGGCTCCGGTCCAATAGGTGCTCGTGGTGGACAGTTTCCCCCGACATCTTTGGCGTGCCAGGTAGGGGGCGTCGAGGTTGTGCGAACCTGATCCGGCGCTCACGCGGGCGCACTCTTCATCAACCTGTTATGACCGGGACGGTCTATACCCGGAAGAGGCCCATTAGACAGGCCTAGTTAGGGGCTTAGCCCAATTAGCAGATTTCGCTTATATAAACAAGTTGTAATCGACTAGAATCAGCAGGCAATAAGAAAACTCTTTGTTGCCGACTCCTCAAGGAGTCGGACTAAACCCTAGCCGCCGCCAGCCCCTGGCCGCCGGCTCCCTCTCCCTCGCTCGCGACGGTGCCTGCTCGTCGCCGGCCACACCTTCTTCCTTCCCCACCACGACACATCCCCTATAACCTACGCCCTAGACCCGGTAGACTACTCGCTCCTACCAATTTGGTATCAGATTGTCCTCGTTCGATCATGTCGTCTTCTCCGGCCACCTCCACCATACCCACAACCTCCTTACCTCCATCACCACCGCCCGCCTCCACAGCCGCGCACACGCAGCCGCCGCCGGCCTCCGAAGACGCGGCGTCCGTCTCCACGGGCCCCAACGCGTCGGCCGTCTACACCCCGGCGCAAGTGACCGGCATCCTCAACGACCTTACGCTCGCCGTCCAGGGGCTCCAGCTGTGTTTGCTCGGGCCGCACGGGCCCCCGCCGCCTCCACCGCCGCCGGGCCTCACCGCGCCGCCACCTCCGCCGGGGCAGCCGTGGCTCCTGCCGACCCCGTCGACGCCAGCCTCAACCTAGCCGTGGCAGCCCTGGCAGCCGCCGGCCACCTCCACCGCGCCATCCATGGCCCAGGGCGGGGTGCCCATCCACCAGATCGCCTGGCCACCGTCGCCCTCCCCACTACCGGCATGGGTCTCTACATCATCACCGGCCCCCGTCTACACAGCCGCCGGGGAACGGCCGAGCCCGACCCTCCCGGTCGCCCTACCAGCGCCCGCCGCGGCACCCTACGACGGGCGCGTCGGCCAGCCTGCCCCGAGCGGACCGACTCCGCCGCGTTTCGCCAAGCTCGACTTCGCTACATACGACGGGACGGAGGACCCGCTGAACTGGCTCAACCGGTGCGAGCAATTCTTCCGAGGGCAGCGCACCCTCGTGACGGACCGCACGTGGCTTGCATCCTATCACCTCCGGGGCAACGCGCAAACATGGTACTACGCCCTCGAGCAAGACGAAGGAGGCATGCCGTCATGGGAGCGTTTTCGCGAGCTCTGCCTCCAACGCTTCGGACCGCCAGTACGGGGGAGTCGCTTGGCGGAAATCGGCCGCCTTCACTTCACCACCACGGTCCAGGACTTCGCCGACCGCTTCCAGGCCCTCGCGTGCCACGCTCCCGGGGTGACGGGGCAGCAGCGCGCCGACCTCTTCGTGGGCGGCCTCCCGGACAACATACGTGTGGACGTGGAGCTCCAGGCCCCCACCGACCTCCAGACGGCGATCCACCTGGCGCGGGCTTACGAGCGCCGCGCCCAGGCCATGCAGCCCCCTCAGCCTCGCGGGGCCCGGCAGGCCTCACGGCCACCACTGACCGCCCCGACCCCTGGTCGTCCTCCACCAGCGGCGCCGACGACCCCGGCACCGACGCGGACTTTCCGCCGCCTGACGCCGGCCGAGCAGCTCGAGCGCCGCCGACTCGGCCTTTGTTTCAACTGCGATGAGCCCTACACGCCGGGGCATGCATTCCCACGCGTCTTCTACCTGGAGACGGTGCTTGACGGGGAGACAGCCGACTCGGCCGAGGAGCCTGCCGCTGCACCTCACCCGGACCCGCCCGAGCCGGCCGCGGCCTTTGTGGTCTCGCTGCATGCGCTGGCGGGTATCCGGACCGAGCGCACCATGCTCTTGCCGGTGACGATTCGGGGCGAGAAGCTGGTGGCTCTCCTGGACTCGGGCTCTACACACAACTTCTTGCCCGCGTCCACTATGCGTCGCCTCGACCTAGCGCCGTCGGGAGGCGACAATCTTCGATTCACCGTGGCCAACGGCGACCGCCTGCAATGCCACGGGTTGGCGCAGCATGTGCCGCTCACCATCGGCGACGAGCACTTTACCGTCATGTGCGCCGGCATCGACTTGGGCTGCTTCGACTTCATCCTCGGCGTGGACTTCCTCCGGACGCTTGGCCCCATCCTGTGGGATTTCGACACCCTCACGATGTCCTTCTCCCGGCAAGGACGGCGCGTCCAGTGGGAAGGCCTGGGTGGCACCAGCCCGGCACCTCACCTGCACTTCGCCGTGACCAGCGCGGAGGCGGATCACCCGCTCCTGACCGAGCTCCTGCGGCAACATGCCGACATCTTCGCCGAGCCACAGGGCCTACCCCCCGCCAGGGTGTACGACCATCGCATCCACCTTCCGGCGGGCACGGCACCGGTCGCTGTACGGCCGTATCGCTACCCGTAGCTGCACAAGGACGAGTTGGAACGACAGTGCGAGATCATGCTCGCCTCGGGGATCATCCGTATTTCGACGTCCCCCTTCTCGGCGCCCGTGCTCCTCGTCCGCAAGTCGGATGGCACTTGGCGCTTCTGCATCGACTACCGCGCCCTCAACGCGCTCACGCTCAAGGACAAGTTCCCGATCCTGGTGGTTGATGAGCTCTTCGACGAGCTCCATGGGGCGCGCTTCTTCACCAAGCTCGACCTCCGGTCGGGCTACCATCAGGTGCGCATGCACCCGGACGACATCGCCAAGACGGCGTTTCGGACCCATCACGGCCACTTCGAGTTCGTGGTGATGCCGTTCGGCCTCACCAACGCGCCGGCAACCTTTCAGGCCCTCATGAACGACGTCCTACGCCCATATTTACGCCGGTTTGTGCTTGTTTTCTTTGATGATATACTGATCTTCAGCACTTCGTGGGCGGAGCACCTGCAGCACATCGCCCTCGTCTTCAACGAGCTTCGAGCGCATCATCTTCACCTTAAGCGCTCGAAGTGCTCGTTCGGGACGACGTCGGTCGCCTACCTGGGCCACGTCATCTCCGCGGCTAGGGTGGCCATGGACGCCGACAAGGTGGCGGCCGTCTCGGCTTGGCCGACGCCGCACTCGCCGCGTGCCCTACGTGGTTTCCTCAGTCTCGCGGGATACTACAGGAAGTTCATCCGCGACTTCGGCCTCATCGCCACACCACTCACGCGCCTCCTCAGGCGGGATGCCTTCGCATGGGACGACGAGGCTACCGCTGCATTTGAGGCCCTCAAGGGGGCCCTCACGACGGGCCCCGTCCTTCAGATGCCCGACTTCGACATGCCCTTCATCGTCGACTGTGACGCCTCGGGAGCAGGGTTCGGCGCCGTCCTACACCAGGGCGCCGGCCCACTCGCATACTTCAGCCGCCCTTTCGCTGCTCGCCACCTCAAGCTGGCGGCATATGAGCAGGAGCTCATCGGTTTGGTGCAGGCCGTGCGCCATTGGCGCCCTTATCTGTGGGGGCGGTCGTTCCGGGTCCGCACCGATCACTACAGCCTCAAGTTTCTACTGGACCAATGATTGTCGACGGTGCCGCAGCACCAATGGATCAGCAAGCTCTTCGGCTTTGACTTTACGGTGGAGTATCGGCCGGGGCGCCTCAACACCGTCGCCGATGCCTTGTCTCGCCGCGACACTCCAGTCGACGCCGCCGAGGACGACGCCGAGGGTCTGGTGCTTTGCATCCGCTCGGGGCCGACGTTCGCACTATTCGGCCACATTCGTCGCGCTACCGCAGCGGCTCCTGACGCCCAGCTCCTGCGCCAGCAGCTGGAGGCGGGCGAGCTGGACGAGCCATGGCGCCTGGCCGACGGCTTGCTACTTCACGGGCGCCGGATATTCGTGCCCGCGCACGACGACCTCCGCCACCAGGTGCTGCTGATGGCCCACTCCGTCGGTCACGAGGGTGTCCAGAAGACACTCCATCGGCTGCGTGCTGACTTCTATATTCCGGGTGATCGGGCCTTGGTCCGCGATTGGGTGCGCTCTTGTGAGACTTGCCAGCGCAACAAGACGGAGACCCTGCGGCCTGCAGGGGTATTGCAGCCTTTGGAGGTGCCGTCTCAGGTGTGGGCGGACATCTCCATGGATTTCATCGAGGGGCTCCCTAAGGTGGGCGGCAAGTCTGTCATCCTCACGGTCGTCGATCGCTTCTCAAAGTACGCCCACTTCATCGCGCTTGGCCACCCATACACAGCTGCGTCGGTGGCCCGGGCATTCTTCGACGGCATCGTGCGCCTCCACGGGTTTCCCACATCCATTGTCAGCGATTGGGACCCGGTGTTCACAGGCCATGTGTGGTGTGATCTCTTCAGGATGGCGGGCGTGAAGCTCCGGTTCAGCACGGCTTTCCACCCCCAGACAGACGGCCAGTCGGAGGTGGTTAATAAGGTGATCGCCATGTACTTGCGGTGTGTGACAGGAGATCGCCCTCGTGCATGGGTTGATTGGCTTGCTTGGGCGGAATACTGCTACAACACGTCCTACCACTCAGCCCTGCGCGCCACGCCATTCGAGGTGGTTTATGGACGACCCCCTCCTCCTATTCTGCCGGTGGATCCGGCGACGGCGCGGACGGAGGCTGCGGGTGAGCTCATCCGTAGCCATGATGAGATGCTCGCCGAGGTGCGGCAGCGTCTCGTCCAGGCCCAGCAGCTGGCCAAGCACTACTACGACGGCCAGCATCGCGAGGTGGAGTACGCGGTGGGTGACTGGGTGTGGTTGCGTCTCCTGCACCGCTCCACTCAGTCCTTGGACCCGCGGGCGAAGCGCAAGCTAGGACCGCGCTATGCCGGGCCGTTCATCATTTTGGAGCGCATTGGGCAGCTGGCTTACCGCCTCCAGCTACAGGCGGGTGCTCGTCTCCACGACGTCTTCCACGTGGGACTGCTCAAGCCCTACCGCGGCACTACACCAGCCGCCACTCCAGCTCTACCTCCGACGGCTGATGGCCGTCTGCTTCCGAGCCCGGCCAAGGTGTTGCGCGCCCAGCTCCGCCGTGATGTTTGGCACTTGTTGGTGCAGTGGGAGGGCCTACCGGAGGAGGAGGCCACTTGGGAGCAGCGTGAGGAGTTCCAGCAACATTATCCAGATTATCAGCTCGAGGACGAGCTGTTTGCGCAGGCGGGGAGAGATGTTATGACCGGGACGGTCTATACCCGGAAGAGGCCCATTAGACAGGCCTAGTTAGGGGCTTGGCCCAATTAGCAGATTTCGCTTATATAAACAAGTTGTAATCGACTAGAATCAGCAGGCAATAAGAAAACTCTTTGTTGCCGACTCCTCAAGGAGTCGGACTAAACCCTAGCCGCCGCCTCCCTCTCCCTCGCTCGCGACGGCGCCTGCTCGTCGCCGGCCACACCTTCTTCCTTCCCCACCACGACACATCCCCTATAACCTACGCCCTAGACCCGGTAGGCTACTCGCTCCTACCACAACCTCTCCGGCTTCATCAACTTCATCAGCAACAGCATGGCCCCGAAGAAGAAGGCTTCGGAGGTCGCAGGCCCGTCTGCGTCTGTTCCACCTCCACCAGAACCAACGGTGGGTGGAGGAGACGCCGGCGGAAGGGTGGTCGCCGGCGAGGAAACTCACGGCGCCACCAAATCCATGGACAAGACGGACGACCGAGCCTCGGTGTCCGTAGACGCGCCACGTCCATCTCAACAGACGACAACCCAGCAGCGCCGTGGTACAGGAGGTACCATCCGCTTGCTGGGGCTAGGACAAACCGGAGGTTCGCGGGATGCTCCAGGCCACCGTCCTGGCACGAGCAAGGCGCGGTCGCCGGGGCGAGAAACTGCTCCTTCTAACCCTTTTAGGAGTCCGAGCATATCTCGCTCCTCGCACCGCTCGCCCCCGCTCCCCTCCTCTCCAGCAGAAGCACTCGCAAGAGCGCAACTGCTCCTCGACTTCCCTCCAGCGGCAGACAAGGCCGAAGACTGGAGGGCGACGATCCAAAGCCTCATCGCCTTCGCCAACAACGACACGCCGCAGCAGCCGGCGACATCGCGGCCACGGCAAGTCGAGAAGACGAAGGCCGATGGCGACAAGACCGCTGGGGGTGCAACCACCGTGCACTCCCCGCCGCGGAAGCAGAAGACGCCACCCCGCCGGATCAACGTCGACGACGACTCCACGGCGTCGTCGGATCCGCGAGCTTGTCGGGACCAGCGCCAAGTCCTTGACGACCGGCGACAAGAAGATGCTCGGACAACGATCGAGCGCCGGCGAGAAGCCCGACGACAATCAGACCAATGCGCTGGGACCGCTGTCGACGCGCACGCGCCCGGTGAACCAGGCGACTTGCCGTACGCGGCAGGTTGCCCTGCGTTCACCCGTGAGCTGCGGCGCGTCCAGTGGCCCAGCATGAAAAATTTCAAGCCCGACGTACCGGAGAAGTACGACGGCAAGACGCACCCCTCGGAGTTCCTCAGCATATACACCATCGCAGTGCAGGCTGCCGGGGGACGCGACGAGAAGATACTCGCCAACTACTTCCCGCTAGTGCTTAAGCCGAACGTCCGTGGGCAGATCTTCGTGGGCAGATCTGTGCCACCAATTTGTCGGTGCCTTCACAGGCGGCCACAAACCCCACGGCCAGGAGAGTGATCTCCACATCTTGGCCCAGAAGGAAGGAGAATCCCTGCGCAAGTACATCCAGCGATTCAGCCGCGTGCAGCACAACATCCCCGACGTCCACCCTGCTGCGGTTATCAGCGCGTTCCACCAGAACGTGCGTAACCGCCGCATGCGGGAAGAAATGGCCATGACGAAGATCCGGGACGTCAGCGAGCTCTACGCTCTGGCTGACAAGTGCGCGCGCGCCGAAGAGGGGAGGAGACTCCCCGGAGTGGATGCTGGCGCAGGGGGAAGCGACAGTGAGGATGCCGCCCCGGCAAGGAAGAGCCGGCGGCGGAACAACAGAAAGAAGAAGAGCAAGGAGGTGCTGGTCGTCGAGAAGTCCGGCAAGGAGGCTCCCGCCAAGCAAGCACAGGCTGGCGGCTCCGGCAAGGAGCCTGCCCCTGTAGCGGCAGCCGACAAGCAGGACGGCTCCGACAAGCAATATTGCAAGATCCACCGCACCAAGGGTCATGACCTTTCGAACTGCAAGCGCGTCGAGTACCTCGTAGAGCAGCAGAAAGTTGAATACGAGCGGCGCGACAAGGAGAAGGCCCAAGGTGGCGGAGGAGAGCCAAGCAAGAAGCGGCCATTCAATGGCCGGGGAGGACGCCGCGGCAAGGCCAAGCAGCGACAAGGTGATCGACCTCCCCGGGGCCGCGACAAGGATGAGGAAGAAGACGACGACGACGACATGGAGGAAGGTGATAACAGCGAGCAGGAGTTCCAGAAGGCCACAGAAGTCCTGTGTGTCGACGGGGGCGCTTCTCTGCATACTTCCCACCGCCAACTCAAGCAGTGGGTGCGGGAAGTAAATGCAGCTGAGCCGCCCGTTGAGTCACGCAGGCTCCTGAAGTGGTCCAGCACGCCCATCATTTTTGATCTTGAGGATCACCCTGACCGCACCACTGCGGTCGGGTGCTTGCCGATGTTGGTCTCACCAACTATCCGCAACCTCAAGGTCACCAAAATGTTGGTTGACGGCGGGGCCGGCCTAAACTTGATCTCCTCAGCTGTGATCAAGAAACTCCAAATCCCAGATGGCGAGCTCGAAGAGACCGGTTCGTTCCAAGGAATAAACCCGGGAAGGAGCAAGCCCAAGGGGAAGATTACTCTGCCGGTGACCTTTGGCGGGGAGCTCAACTTCAGGACGGAGAGGATAACATTCGATGTTGCCGATATCCCATTGCCATACAATGGGATACTTGGACGTCCTGCCCTCGCCAAGTTCATGGCAGCTTCCCACTACGCCTACAATATACTCAAGATGCCGGGGCCGATAAGCGTCATCTCTGTCCCTGGCGACAAGAAGGACGCGCTTATCTGCACCGACAAGATCTACCGGGATGCAGCAGCCGCGGCGGAAAGCAGCACACTTGCCGCTGAAGCTCCCGGGGGGAAGAAGACCAAGACCAAGTCCGGCAAGTGCTCTGGGACCCACTCCGGCAAACGCACCTCTTCGGAGTGCTGCGCTGCCGTCGAGGACGTCCCATCGAGCCCCACCGGCAAGTGCAAGAAGGGGATGACCGCTCCACCGGCAACCAAGAAGGTGTCCGCCAAGGAGGACGGCACTGGTGGTACCTTCACCATCAGTGCTACACACGACAGCAAATAGGAAAGCGCGCTCGTTGCCTTCCTGCGGGCGAATGTCGATGTGTTTGCATGGCAACCATCTGACATCCCCGGCGTTCCCATGAAGGTGATTGAGCACAAGCTTGTTGTTTGTCCTCATGCGCGGCCCGTCAAGCAGAAGGTCAGAAAGCATGCCGTGGAGCGCCAAGAATTCATCGCCGAAAAGATCAAGAAACTAGAAGCAGCAGGCCTGGTTAGAGGCGTGATCCATCCGACGTGGTTAGCAAATCCAGTTGTCGTGCGAAAGGCCAACGGGAAGTGGAGACTGTGTATAGACTTCACTGATGTGAATAAAGCATGCCCTAAGGATCCATTTCCCTTGCCGCGTATTGACCAGATTGTTGACTCCACTGCTGGATGTGAGCTGCTTTCCTTCCTTGATGCATATTCAGGCTACCACCAGATATTCATGGCCAAGGAAGACGAAGAGAAGACTGCATTTATCACTCCATGCGGCACATAGTGCTTCATACGAATGCCCTTCGGATTGAAGAATGCAGGCTCAGCATTTGCAAGGGTGGTGTACACTGCTTTTGAGCCACAGATCCACAGAAACGTGGAAGCTTACATGGATGATATCGTGGTCAAGAGCATGAGCAAAGATACCCTGATCCAAGATCTGGAAGAGACATTTGAGAATCTGCGCAAGATCCAGCTTAAGTTGAATCCCGAGAAGTGCGTCTTCGGAGTCCCCTCCGGCAAGCTTCTCGGGTTCTTTGTATCCCAGAGGGGGATTGAAGCCAATCCCGACAAGATTAAAGCCATCGAGCAGATCGAAGCCCCGAAGCGCGTCAAGGACGTAAGTAGACTTGCAGGTTGTGTAGCTGCCCTCAGTAGGTTCATTTCAAAGTCTGCAGAACGCGCCCTTCCTTTCTTCAAAATCTTGAAGAAGGCAGGTCCTATGAAATAGACTCCGGAAGCGGAGGCAGCGCTGCAAGACTTGAAAGGGTACCTATCCTCCACTCCAATACTTGTCGCACCTAGGCCACAAGAGAAGTTGCTGCTATATCTAGCAGCAACCAATCAAGTGGTTAGTGTTGCGTTGGTAGCGGAGAGGGAGGCCGACGAGGAGTCTACACCTCCGGCAAGCGAGTCCAGCGACAAGCAGGGGGCTCCACCGGCAAGCTCTGGCCCCAACAAGGACAACTCTGCGGAGGAGCAAGGAGAAGTGCAGAAGAAGATGGTGCAGCGGCCAGTGTATTTTGTGAGTTCCCTCTTGCAAGGGGCTAGATCAAGATACTCCGGGGTGCAAAAGTTGCTTTTCGGTCTCCTCATGGCCTCGAGAAAGCTGCGCCATTACTTCCAAGCACATGAGATAACAGTGGTCACTCCCTTTCCGTTGAAAAGGATATTGCACAATCCAGAAGCAACAGGTAGGATCGTCGAGTGGGCACTAGAACTGTCAAGCTTTGGTCTCAAGTTTGAGAGTACTTCAACCATACAGAGCAGAGCTTTGGCAGAATTTATAGCTGAATGGACCCCAACGCCCGATGAAGAAGGTCCAGAGACAAGCGTCCCCGTACAAGAAGCAAGCAGTGAATGGGTAATGTACTTTGATGGTGCCTTCTCGCTGCAAGGCGCCGATGCCGGCGTGGTACTCATCACGCCCACCGGAGAACACCTCAAGTATGTTATCCAGATGCACTTTCCCAGGGAACAAGCGACAAACAATACTGCAGAGTATGAGGGTCTGCTTGCCGGCCTCAGAATTGCAGCCGAACTTGGGATCAAGAAGTTGATTGTGCGGGGAGACTCTCAGTTGGTGGTCCGACAAGTGAACAAAAGTTATCAGATCCCTTTGATGGAGGCTTATGTAGATGAAGTGAGGAAGCTTGAAGAGCACTTTGAAGGTCTGCAAATGGAGCACGTCCCGAGAGCTCAGAATGATATTGCAGATGGCCTTTCAAAGTGTGCTGCGATGAAGTTACCTGTGGAACCAGGGACCTTCCTGCTCAAGCTGACTCAGCCATCCGTTACACCATCAATTGGACAGCACAAGAAGAGAAAGATGGTCTTCGGCGACTACTTGCCGGCGGATCTTCCCGAAGCCGCCGCCAAGGTCCCCAAGATCAACAATCAGAACGCTGAGGAACAGTTTGCTCCTGCAGATCCAAGGGTCTGTACAGTTGAAGCAAACGTTCCCGACAAGTCTTGCCCCGGCAAGCTTGCCAGGGGACCATCAGCTCCAGCAGAACCAGAGGTTCTTGCCGTAGAAGCTGGGGTTCCCGCAGCGGCCCTCATGCCTTTAGTCCTTGCCGTTGAGCCCCGCGCTCCGGCATGGGCACAGCAGATTGTCCGTTTTCTGCAAACTGGAGAACTTCCCGACGACCCAGAAGAGATAGAGAAGATAACCAGGCAGTCAAGTATGTACCAGTTCGTGGATAACGAAATGTACAGAAGAAGACTCAATGGTGTCAGGTTGAAGTGCATTTCCAGAGAAGATGGACAGAAGCTGTTGGCAGAGATACATGGAGGCATATGTGGTCACCACATAGGAGCAAGGGCACTTGCCGGAAAGGCATTCCGGCAAGGGTTCTTTTGGCAAGAAGCCCTCCAAGATGCAACTGCACTAGTAACCAAGTGTGAAGCGTGCCAGTTCCATGCCAAACAAATTCATCAGCCAGCTCAAGCTCTCCAGACGATCCCTTTGTCCTGGCCCTTCTCGGTCTGGGGGCTCGATATCCTCGGCCCTTTTCCCCGTGCTGTCGGGGGCTTTGAGTACTTGTACGTTGCAATCGACAAGTTCACAAAGTGGCCAGAAGTGGAACCAGTGAGAAAGGTGACAGCGCAGTCAGCAGTCAGGTTCTTCAGGTCAATTGTTTGCCGCTTCGGAATCCCTAACAGGATCATCACAGACAACGGCACACAATTCACTAGTCGCACCTTCATGCAGTACGTCCAAGACCTTGGCGCCAAGGTCTGTTTCGCTTCTGTTGCTCACCCGAGGAGCAATGGTCAAGCGGAGAGGGCCAATGCTGAAGTGCTGCGCGGACTCAAGACAAGAACCTTCGACAGGCTGCGCAAGTGCGGAAGAAACTGGATAGAGGAGTTGCCGGCGGCTCTTTGGTCAATCAGAACGACACCAAGTCGAGCCACCGGACAGACACCCTTTGCTCTTGTCTATGGAGCAGAGGCAGTTCTCCCCACGGAACTCGTATACGGATCTCCTCGAGTGCTCGCTTATGATGAGCTCGAGCAAGAGCAACTGCGACAAGACGATGCATTGCTCCTCGAGGAGGAACGTCTCCAGGCTGCTGTACGAGCTGCTCAATACCAGCAAGCCTTGCGTCGCTACCATAGCCGCAAGGTCAAGGCCAGGAGTCTCGAGGAAGGCGACCTTGTTCTTCGGCGTGTTCAGTCCGCCAAGAATTCAAACAAGTTGACGCCGAAGTGGGAAGGCCCTTATCGGGTGAGACAAGTCACAAGGCCCAGCGCTGTCCGCCTTGAGACCGAAGAAGGCCTACCGGTGAGCAACTCGTGGAACATAGAGCATCTTCGCAAGTTTCACCCATAAGGCGCGGTTGCCGTGATCCGCTCCGGCAACCACCTTTTGTATAAGTCTTGCCGCTGTTGCATGTAATCCTTTGTACAAAGCCGGGCGCAGATCCCGTGCATCAGTAAAGCTTTTGTGTTTCGCACTATTTGCCTTTTCCATGCTTTTCCTCGTTATTTGCATGCATTGTTTGGCATCTTGTGTATCACACACACCCGGTAAACACTAGCACGCCGAGAGGCCCTGTACTTGATTTCCCTCCTCTTTTTCTTTCCCTCTTAAGCAGAAGGAATGTTCCTCGCGCACAAGTTTGCCGGGGGGGAAGGAGGTGGAGGATGAACCAAGTGCTGTTCAAGAAAGAGAAGCTTGCCGGAGAACAAGCAATATATGAAAGCTAAGTTACCAGAATTTGAGCAATTCAAATTTTTAAATTTTAGTTGTCTTCCTTGAACAACCACACTTTTTATGGAAAACCTGTGCGCGGAGGAACCTACCCGTGGCTAGCCGCACCCTTATCTTGTTTTCGAGTACGCTCAACGACTCAAGTGAGCTGCGACAAGTGTCGCGCCCTTGCTTCGTTTTCGAGTTCGCTCAGCATGCTAAGTGTGTTGCGACTAGCTGCGGCAAGGTTACTTGCCGGCAAGTCCCCTAGAAGCGTAGGGTTGAAAGCATACAAAGTAAAGGACCAAAGCAAGGGAGATAACATTGCATCGATTGTTCAGAAATAAGATAATATATTACAAAGATAACTTGTCGCAATGGCTAACGGATTCATGTTCATGGCACACTTTGCAGCAGCAAAGGAAATAAAAAGAAAGAGGCCTAATCCACGCGATCGCCTTCACGCCTGGAGATCTTGTTCACCTTGGCGATGATGTGGGTGACATGCGCCTTCAGCGCCTCCATATCTGCATCGGCCGGCAAGCTGCGGAGGACGTTGACGAGATTTATGCCGGGGTTGCGGTAGACTATCTTCTTCAAGACGCGCTCCAAGGTACCCGCGCAGAGCTGGCGCGACTCCTCGGCCAGCTGCGCGGGGAGCTTCTCCTGCAGACGTGCAAGCGCCGGCGCGATTCCCCTGAAGAAAAGACTGAGCTTGGCGCTGTGGGGGAGATTCGGGTCCGGAGAGTACATGAGGTGCTCCACCCTCAGCGCCATCAGCTCCTTGTCGATGTTGGCAGCAGAAGCCACCAGATCTTCAGTCCATATTTCAACGGTCCGGCGGAAGTTGTTAGCTGAAGTGGCGGCGCTCTCCACCAGGCCTCGTTCCTTGCGGAGCTCGTCGTTCAGCTTCGTTTCGCGATCCCGGGCGGCGCCCAGCGAGTCAGTCAACGTGGAAACCTTCAACTCCAGATCAGCAATTGAGTCCTTGGCGGCTTTGAGCTCGTCGCCCTGCTTGGAGAGGCGTACCTGGAGTTCTGAGTTGGTATGGGCGTCTTTTTCGCGCTCTATGTTGAGCGCGGTGACCCTCTCCGTGCTCGCCTTCAGGTACTCCTCCAGCTGCGCCACCTTAGCTTCAAGGTCCTTCTTGGCGGTCTCCGCAGTGGCTGCGGCGGCTTTTGCTTCTTTCAACTCTCCGACAAGGGCCTGCTCCCGGGCGGTAAGGTCGTCCTCATGAGCGTCGAGGTCGACCTTCCGCTGGTTGAGCGCTCCTTCTCGCCGAGACAGCTCTTCACCAACCAGTCGCTGCTGCTCCTCGGCCTCAGCTTTCTCCAGAAGAAACTCTTACTGCTCTCCGGCAAGCCTCTCGCGCTCCTCCGCCATGTCGCGGAGGGCCGCCTGGTTGGCGGCGCGGAGTTCGGCAGCGCGCTTCTCCAAGTCCGCTCCAGCCTTGGCGGCGAGGGCTTCTTGGGAGTCCAGCTTCGCCTGCCTGGCCCGGTAAAGGGCCAGGAGCCGGCGAAGCAGCTTCTCCTCCTCGGGCTCATCGCTCCCGCCAGGCGCTTCAACGATCTTCAACCCCGCGGAGGCGAGGACCTCTCCATCAAAGGTCTCTCCCTCCTCGGGGGCTCGCGACGAAGACCCCCACGGCACTTGTATGAAGACGCCGTTGGGGGCCTCAAGATAGAAGCCCGACTGCTCCTTGCCGGCGGAGGGGTCGGCGGCCGGCGCAGCGCTCGACGCTCCTGCCGCCTCCGGGCCGGCAGTTTGGTCGCCGTCCCCCTCCCCAGCCGCGGCGTCTGCAGTCGGGGCAGTCTCCTCAGCTGCAGGCTCGTCGGCTCCTGCCATGTCCTCGACGACAGTGGCATTGCCGGCGTCGCCTTGCGCGCCCTCCTCCTCGACAATGACCTCCGTCTCCATCCGCTCCGGGGGAGGAGGATCTAGCGGAAGAAAAATAAAAAAGAAAGATCAAGCAAATATCCAAAAAGACAAGTCCAAGAAGAAGAAGCTGCAAGACTTACCTTCGCGGACTTCGTCGACGACATGCTCCCTCGCCGGGGAGTCCTCCCTTGGCGGTGGAGCGGTGGCCCCTGCTGGCGGAGGGCCGCCCGTGCCCTCCCTTGGTGGGGTGGCCGCCCTCGTCGGGCTACCCGCCCTTGGCGGGGAGCCCATCCTTGGCGGAACGTCCTCCCTCGCCGGGGAGTTCGCCCTTGGCGGGGAGGGTGGAATCTGCAACTCCTCGGGAGTGACCTCCGGTTGCTCCTGCAGCTGCGGCTCTACTTCTGCGCAAGGCAAACAAAACAAACAAGGCAACAAGGTATTAGTACAAGGCAAAAACCTCAAGTGCGCCCGACGAGCAAACAGCTCAAGACCAGACTTACGCTGGGGGCTGCTCCTCGGAGCAGCGGTTGGGTCCGGCAAGTTCGTCGCCGGCGCGTCCCCTATCGCCGCGACGGGCGAGTCGTCCTCGACCTCAACCACCGGGACCTTGGCCCTATTCGCCATCCGCTGGGCCAGGGTCCTGAAATCAAAGCAAGAACAAGATTAGAATCACGAAGAAAGACCAAGTCAGAATTGAAGAAGCTATAAGTTACAAGTGCTTACTCCTCTTCCTCGTCGTCGTCACTTAGGGCGGAGAAATCAAACTCCACCTGAGGTGCTCCCGCGCGAGGAGCAGGAGGAGAAGGCTCCCTCGGGCGCTTGGCGGTCCCCGGGGCTGGGGGCTGCGAAGACCCAGCCTCCGCTGACGCCGAGGCCCGAGGAGCAGGCGGAGCGGTCGCTCCACTCTGGGAGGATCCCCCTCCGCTTGGTGCCGGTGCACGGGGCGCCTCCGTCGCGGCTTGGCTCGCTCTGGTGGCGCGCGTCGCCCGGCGAGCAGGTTGTTGTCGGGGCGCCTGCGTCCCCGTCGATGTAGCCACCTTGCGGAGGCGCTTCAACGGTGTTCGCTTGGGACTTGCCCGATGCGGGGAGTTCTCCGAGGACGAGGAGGCGTCGTCGTCGAGCCCCAGAGATCCACCAATATCCTCGTCGGCCCCGGCGTCCTCCTCCTCCTCCTCGGCAGGCTTGCTAGGCCCAGCTCTTTGCCCTGCGGCCTCGCTCCCTCCGGCGGCTCCGCTCCCTCCGGCACCTCTGCTCCCTCCGACAACCTCGCCTCTTGCGGCGGCCTCGCTCACAACCCCGGGGATCCCGGCATGCCTCAGAGAGGGAACTCCGGCAAGCTCGTCGGGCGGAAGCTTGAGCAGTCTGCGGATCTCTGCCTCCTCCGCTTGGCAAGCCTCGTCCTCGGCCTGCGCCTCGTTGACGGTGAATCCGAAGTCTCCCGCCGCTGCAGCTGCGGCGGCCTCTTCCATCCGGGAAGAAATATAGGCTATATCCCGCTCTGTGGTGGCTCGGGTGAGACCTTTGATCTCATCGGCGTTCTTGGGCACCTCGACCAGATTATCGAAGAAACTCATAATTGCATCCGGCGAAGGCACTATCCAGGTGGGGTCGACGCCGTGAGAGTCGCACGCGAGCATCATTGCGCGCAAGGCGTCCCGGGCGGTGCTGTTGCACAGCGGCACCACTCCCCGGGGAGATCTAAACCACTTCGGATGGGCCAGGTCGTGCTTGAAAAGCTCCCGGACCATCCCCTTCAGCTCCAGCGCCGTGAAGTTGAAGTTCAACCCCGGGCGCAACCTCATAATGTCCGCCGCATTGCCAAACTCCCATGATGGCCTTTTCCTTTCTTGTAAAGGAGCGATGCGGCGGCGGAGGAAATCTGCCCCTACCTCTCCGATGGTCAGTTTAGCTACCCGGAGATGGAGTATCCTGATGAGGGCGACGTTGAGCTTGACGTCCTCCGGGGCCAACTCGCTCCAGTCCCTGCCGCACACTATGGCTGTTGTGCGCGGCGCAGTAAAAGGCTCCGGCTGGTCCTCCACTACCCAGCACCAATCTGCGCGCCATTCTTCCCACTTGCCGCGGAGTTCTCCTTTCAGATATGATTCCTTCTTATTCAAGCGGAAGATCCAGGAGATACCTCCGGAGAGGGGAGCGCCAGCCTCTACTCTAGGCATGAAGAAATGGCGAAAGAGTGCTACGTTTGGATAGATTCCTATGTAGTTTTCGCACAGATGTGCGAAAACCGCCATCGTAAGGATGGCGTTGGGAGTGAAGTCTAAGAGATGGAGATTGTAGGTGTTCATAATATCACAGAAAAACTCCGAGAACGGAGGACACAAGCCGCAGTGAAAGAAGACAGCAAAGAAGAAATAGCCGCCGGGGTAGAGATCTCTGGCGGCGGCCGGGTAGACTCTGGTGCGGGGATGCACCTTGGTCTCCTTGGCCCAGAAGAGGTAGTACTTGTTCCAGAGCTCCCTCGCGCTGAGCCTCGGCGCGAAGACCACGTTCCTCTTCCGCAGGGCGGCAAGCTTCGCCGCCTGCTCGGATTTCTCCCTCTTGGCCTTCTCCGCCTTCGCCTTCTCGGTCTTCGGGGCCATGGCGGAGGCGGCGGGGAAAGGGGCGAGGAGCTCGACGGCGCCGCGGATGCGGAAGACGGCGGAGGAGGAGGTGTGGAGGCAAAGAGGCAGCGGGGGATTTCTGGAGGTTGAAGAAGCAATGAAGACGAAGGAAGGAAACGGCCCCTGCTTCCTCTGCTTTTAAGGGGGAAGTGGGGGATGCTCCGCATTTCCCATTAAAGAACGTGGCCACGATCTCTCCCACGACGCCGCAGTCGACGCGTGCCGTTAGGGAGGGACGCGGCGGATGCGGAAGGGGAATTACGGCTCGCCGTGGGCCGCGCGTGCCCGTGCACTGTTTTGGGCCTGGCCCAACAGCGCTCGGCACCGTGTGTGGCCCAGGCCCGGGGGCTCCTGTCGGTGTACTAAGATAGGGGTACCTTAGTACCCCAACTTGTGCACGGGCAGTAGCAGCTTCCCGCGGCAGGGTCTACCACGTGCTTGCCGGAAACCTCTCTGGTCCCTATAAAACCATTCAAGAACAAAGTATACAAGTCAGAAGATCAAGACCCCGGCAAGTGGAGCTTGCCGGGAAGGCCGTCCCAGGCTCAAGATCATCACGCTAACACAAGACCCTGGCAAGAGGAGCTTGCCAGGAAGATCAGAAGACTGCATCTCAGAGGACATACCTCGGCGCACCCTGCGCCCCGGCAGGGCCCGGGGAGTGGCAAGCTTCCGGGCCCGGCAAGGTGCTTGCCGGGGGAAGCCTGCACTATGTGCCCGCGCTCCAGCTCATCGGCCCACGCGTCGCCCTGGGGCCCTTCCAGGGACGCGTGGCGGATGGCTGTGCAGCCTGGGGGACACGGTGGCATTCCACGGTGATGAGGCTACCGCCGTGGCGAACGGAGACGCATGGGCGGGCGCTTTTGGGGTCGACGGCGACGAGCATTTAATGCTCTTGTCCCCCACTGTCAAGTTAGGTGATGACCACTGTTCATCCACTGTTCCCGCACTATTACAACTACCACCAAAATTACATTTTTGCCCTCCTCTACGTTGACACCTGTCGGTGACCCCTTGAGCTATAAAAGGAGGCCCATGCACAACGTAGAAAGGGTTTGGAACCTAGACAGCTTTCTTGCTCGGTGTAGCTAGTTCTTCAAGCTCCCGAGCCCAAGAATTTAATACAATCCAAGCAGGAGTAGGGTTTGACGCGTCCATCGCGGCCCGAACCTGGGTAAACTGCCCGCGTGTGTTCTACGATCTGCTCTTTGTGCTCCCTCCGCTCCCTTACCGCAACGTACAAGGGGCTCCGGTCCCATAGGTGCTCGTGGTGGACAGTTTCCCCCGACACCTGATTTCAGCCAACCAGTTGTTTTCATACTCTATCTTTTCAAACCTTTCAACTTTCACGCAATACATGAGCATGAGCCATGGAAATAGCACTATGGGTGGAATAGGGTGGTGGTTGTGGAGAAGACAAAAAGGAGGGAGATAGTCTCACATCGACTAGACGTAGCAATGGGCTATGGAGATGCCCATTAATATATATCAATGTGAGTTAGTAGGGATTGACATGCAACGGATGCACTGGAGCTAAGTATGTATGAAAGCTCAACAAAAGAAACTAGTGGGTGTGTATCCAACTTGCTTGCTCACGAAGACCTAGGGCATATGAGGAAGCCCATTGTTGGAATATACAAGCCAAGTTCTATAATGAAAATTCCCACTACTATATGAAAATGACTAAACATGAGACTCTCTACAATGAAGAACACGGTGCTACTTTGAAGCACAAGTGTGGAAAAAGATAGTAGCAATTGTCCCTTCACTCTTTTCTCTCATTTTTTGGAGGGGCTTTCTCCTTTTTTTATTAGCCCCTCTCAATAATTTTTTTTGGGCCATCTCTTTTTTTATTGGCCTTTCCTCACATGGGACAATGCTCTAATAATGATGATCATCACACTTTTATTACAACTCGAAATTACAACTCGATACTACAACAAGTATGACTCTACATGAATGCCTCCGGCGGTGTACCGAGATGTGCAATGAATCAAGAGTGACATATATGAAAATTATGCACTATGGCTTTGCCACAGTCAACTACATGATCATGCATGGAAATATGACAATATGATGCGTGTCATCTGAACGGAACGGTGGAAAGTTGCATGGCAATATATCTCGGAATGGCTATGGAAATGCCATGATAGGTAGGTATGGTGGCTGTTGTGAGGATCAATATGGTGGTTGTTTTGAGGAAGGATATATAGTGGGTTTATGGCACGTGCGAAAGTTGCGTGGTACAAGAGAGGCTAGCAATGGTGGAAGGGTGAGAGTGCGTATAATACATGGACTCAACATTAGTCATAAGAACTCATATACTTACTGCAAAAATCTACGAGTCATCAAAACAAAGCAATCAACGCATGCTCCTAGGGGGGAGGTTGGTAGGAGTTAACCATCGCGCACCCCCGACCTCCACACAAAGGTTGGCACTCTACAAATACCTCATGCTCTAACTTCCTCACATAGCGGTTCACCATACGTGCATGATACGGGAATCACAATCCTTAACACAAGTATTTCTCAATTTCATTAAAACTCCACTAGCATGACTCTAATATCACTATCCTCACATCTCAAAACAATTATCAAGCATCCAACATCTCATCATATTCAATGCACTTAGTGTGATTTTTTTACTGCATTGACATTGGATGTCTATCATGTGAAGACTAGTTTCTTAGCCTAAACACATTACCATGCTGTTTTAATAGACTCTCAAATAGATATAAGTGAAGCATGAGAGTTCAACAATTTCTACAAAATATTACCACCACCGTGCTCTAAAAGATATAAGTGAAGCATTAGAGCAAAAACTATTGAACTCAAAAGATATAAGTGAAGCACATAGAGTGTTCTAACAATTCCTAGGCAATATTTAAATCTCTCAAATAGGTGTGTCCAGCAACGATGATTGTGACAAACTAACATGCAAAGACTCAAATTATACGAGACGCGCCAAGCAAAACACATATCATGTGGCGAATAAAAATATAGCTCCAAGTATAGTTATCGATGGATGAAGACGAAAGAGAGGATGCCTTCCCGGGGCATCCCCAAGCTTAGGCTTTTGACTATCCTTGAATTCCTTGGGGTGCCATGGGCATCCCCAACCTTAGGCCTTTGCTACTCTTTGTTCCATAGTCCATCAAAGTAATACTCAAAACTTGAAAACTTCACAACACAAAACTTAGACAAGAATCACTACTCAAAGGTACTGCAATGAATTCATTTTTTGTTTGTATTGGTGTTAAACCTACTGTATTCCAACTTCTCTATGGTCCATACTTGCCAATACTACTCATAGATGCATTGAAATAAGCAAACAACACACGAAAAACAGAATCTGTCAAAAACAGAACAGTCTGTAGTAATCTGTAGGTTTCGCCTACTTATGGAACTCCAAAAAATTCAAACTAAATTGTTAAATTTGAGGAATTTTTCTATGAATCATCTGCAAAAAGAATGAACTAAATAGAATGCTCCAGTAAAATCTGACGACTACTTTAGCAAGCACTAACGATTCTGTTTTTCACAACAAGATCATATAAACATCACACAAGTCTTCCCAAAGGTTCTACTTGGCACAAACACTAAACAAGACATGAAACCACATCTAATCAGAGGCTAGATGCAATATTTATTCCCTAACAGCAACAAAAACAAAAAACAAAAAATGGGTTTCCTCCCGACAAACGCTATCGTTTTAAGCCCCTAGCTAGGCACGATACATGATAAATCTAGGGAATGCCATAATGATATGATATGTCGCGAAAGCTAATCTCATATTCCCTACGTTCAGCAGCAAGCTTCCTTTGTGGCAAGCAAAAGTAATCAAAAGGGCTACATTTAATGGGACAAATGTCCCCTACATCAATCTCAGGAGGAATAGGTTCCTCTTTTGGCCCTTTGTAGTGGACAACCAATTCATCATTATAGGCATTCTTTTGGCAGAAAGTCATAAGCCTTCGTTCAAGGGAGAAGCCTAACCCATTGTTTTGATCGGGAAAATCATCATTCATCTCAGAAATTCTATCAATCAAGACTTCAATAGGAACCTTTTTTCTATGGTTTTCATTAAAAGCAACATGATCTGGAGATCGCAACCGCATTATGTCTTCTTGATTGAACAAGATAGCCTCTATGGGAGGTCGACCGGCATCTACTCCGTAATGAGCAAATATTTCTTTGGCCTCTTTCATGATAAATCTAAATTGATGAGCCAAAAAGATAGTAGTTGCACGCTTAACAGAGGAATGCTCAATATTGGAAAATTCCAAAAAGATTCTCTAAATACAGGGATGCATATGGATGAATTGCCTTCAATTTCTACTATAAGCATGGATACAGCATCCGCAAGGCTACTAGTTCTGTGAAGAATAGAGCCACCCATAGTGGGCAAAGAACCGGCGCAAGTAAAGAAGTCTTGAAGAACTCCTTTTCAAATGATATTACAAATAACAACCCGGAACTTCTTAATATGTAAAGTGGTAGCTTCATCCAGGGGATCAACATAGACGTTGCCCTCGAAATTACTACCCTTTTCGATAGGATCGTCCACCATCTCAGACATGAGGGCAGTCAGGCAAGCAAACAGCACACGAGCAAACAAACGGCAAGCGAACGATAAACACACGGCGGAAGAAGGGAAAATAAAACTGCAAGGGTGAAGTGGGGGAGAGGAAAACGAGAGGCAAAAAATGTAATGTGAAGGATAAGGGTTTGTGATAGGTACTTGGTATATGTCTTTTGCGTAAGCCACCCCGGCAACGGCGCCAAAAATTCTTCTTGCTACTTCTCGAGCTTCCGTTGTATTCCCTCGAAGAGGAAAGGGAGATGCAGCACAGTAGCGTAAGTATTTCCCTCAGTTTTTGAGAACCAATGTATCAATCCAGTAGGAGACCATGCGCGAGTCCCTCGCACCTGCAAAAACAAATAAGAACTTTGCAGCCAACACGATAAGGGGTTGTCAATCCCTTTACGGTCACTTACGAAAGTGAGATCTGATAGAGATGATAGTTTATATTTTTGGTATTTTTGGTTTATAAGAACAGTAAATAAAAGCAATAAAAGTAAAGTAGATGTAGATTGATATGTTGAGAATAGACCCGGGGGCCATAGTGTTCTCTAGTGGCTTCTCTCATGATAGCGATATTCTACGGCGGGTAAACAAATTACTGTCGAGCAATTGATAGAAAAGCGAATAATTATGAGACTATCTAGGCATGATCATTGTATATAGGCAACATGTCCGAGACAAGTAGACCGAGTCCTGCCTGCATCTACTACTTTTAATCCACACATCGACCGCTATCCAGCATGCATATAGAGTATTGAATTCATAAGAACAGAGTAATGCCTTAAGCAAGATGACATCATGTGGAGGGATAAACTCAAGAAATATGATATAAACCCAATCTCTTTATCCTCGATGGCAACAATAGAATACGTGCCTTGCTGCCCCTACTGTCACTGGGAAAGGACACCGCAAGATTGAACCCAAAGCCAAGCACTTCTCCCATTGCAAGAACTATAGATCTAGTAGGCCAAACCAAACCAATAATTCGACGATACTTGAAAGGATATTATGAGCACACATAAAAAGTTCAGAGAAGAACCAAATGTCTTTCATAGATAACCTTGATCAAAAACTCACAATTCATCAGATCTCGACAAACACACCGCAAAAAGAGATTACATCGAATAGATCTGCTCGAAGACCGAGGAGAACTTTGTATTGAGATCCAGAGAGAGAGAGGAAGCCATCTAGATACTAGCTATGGACCCGAAGGTCTATGGTAAACTACTCACAACTCATGGTGAGGGCGATGATGATGATCATGATGGCCTCCGTGATGGATCCCCCTCCGGTGGAGCTCCGAAACAAGCTCCAAGATAGGATCTCCACAGGAACAGAAGGTACGGCGGTGGAATTAGGGTTTTCTCTCTATTCACGGAGTTTCTGGGGTACGTGGACTTATATAGGAAGAAGGAGGGCACCGAGGGAGTCACGGGGCCTCCACGAGGCAGGGGGTGCGCCCTGGGAAGGGGGGCGCGCCCCCCACCCTCGTGGCTCTTCTGACATGGTTCTCAAGTTCTTCGTGCGTGATTTTCTCCAAAAATATCTCTCGCGAAGGTTTCATTCCGTTTGGACTCCGTTTGATATTCTTTCTCTGCAAAACCCTGAAACAGGCAAAAAAAACAGCAATCTGGACTGGGCCTTTGGGTTAGTAGGTTAGTCCCAAAAATGATATAAAAGTGAATGATAAAGCCCATTAAACATCCAAGACTACATTAATAATAGCATGGAACAATCAAAAATTATAGATACGTTGGAGACGTATCAATGGCGGTGACGATTTCCGCCTCCTGAAGGGAAGTATCCCCGGCAGAACAGCTCTGCCGGAGCCCTAGATTGATTTCTGCCTCGGTTCCGCCTCGAGACGGCTGCGTCTTGTCCCGAAAGCCTCCTTTTGATTTTTTTTCCAGGCCAAAACACCTCATATAGGAGAAGATGGGCATCGGGGGGCCCACGAGACAGGGGGGTGCCCCCACCCTCGTGGACAGCCGGTGGCCCCCCTCATGAACTTCTTTCGCCAGATATTTTTTATATTTTCTGAAACGGAGTTCTGTGGAGTTTCGGGGCTTTTGGAGTTGTGCATAATAGGTTTCCAGAGTTTGCTCCTTTTCCAGGCCAGAATTCCAACTGTCGGCATTCTCCCTCTTCATGTAAACCTTGTAAAATAAAAAAGAAAAGGCATAAGTATTGTGACATAACGTGTAATAACAGCCCATAATGCAATAATTATCAACATATAAGCATGATGCAAAATGGACGTATGAACTCCCCCAAGCTTAGACCTCGCTTATCCTCAAGCAAAAACCGATATCAAAAAATATGTCCACATGTTTAGAGATAGAGATGTCAATAAAAATAGAATACGGACATGAGGGCATCATGATCATTCTTATGACAGCAACATACATATATATTGTTATATGATTCTTATGCTAAAGTAACAATTCATCCAGAATATCAAGTATGAATCATAAACTTCATTGAAAACTAACAAACTTTGATCTCGGTCATTGAAGCAATTGCAATTTATCATAACATCGGAAAGAGTCAATATAGGAGCTTTTCAGCAAGCCTACATACTCAACTATCATATAGTCTTTCACAATTGCTCACACTCACGCAATACCTATGTTTATGGAGTTTTAATCGGACACAGAGAAAGATAGGGGCTGATGGTGTTGCCTCCCAACATTTTACCTCAAGGGTAATGTCAACGGTAATAGACCATGAAAACTTACATCCAAGTGGGTATATATGTCAGGATCTTTCCAACACAATGTTCTTGCCAAAGGATAAAATGTAAAAAGGAAAGGTGAAATTCACCTTGACTCTTATAAGGCATGAATAATAGATAGGCCCTTCGCAGAGGGAAGCAGAGGTTGTCATGTGTTTTTATGGTTGGATGCACAAAGTCTTAGCATAAAAGAACGTCACTTTATATTGCCACTTGTGATAAGGACCTTTATTATGCAGTCCGTCGCTTTTATTACTTCCATATCACAAGATCGTATAAAGCTGATTTCCTCCACACTAATAAATCATACATATTTTAGCGAGTTTACGACATGACAACTTACTTGGAAGGATCTTTCTCAATCCATAGGTTGGTATGGTGGACTCTCATGGCAAAACTGGGTTTAAGGATGTATGGAAGCACAAGTAGTATCTCTACTTAGTGCGAGGAGTTTTGGCTAGCATGAGGGGGAAAGGCAAGCTCAACATGTTGGATGATCCATAACAATATACTTTATTTCGGATATAAGAAGACATAACCCATTATGTTGTCTTCCTTGTCCAACATCAACTCTTTAGCATGTCATACTTTAATGAGTGCTCACAATCATAAAATATGTCCAAGATAGTATATTTGTATGTGAGGCCTCTCTTTTTTTATTACTTCCTATTAATTGCAACGATGACCAAAACTATGTTTGTCAACTCCCAACAACTTTTATTTATCATACTCTTACATGTGAAGTCAATACTTCCCACAAGATCAATATGATATCTTTGGTACTTTTCGTATTTTCTTTCTTTTTATCATGGCCCAAGTGAGGAAATCAAGCCCTTGACTCAACACTGATCTTTATTATATAGCTCACGGACTCGATTACAAAGGTTAAAGATCATAAGGCAAAAGCTCACCACTAGATCATGCTAACTTTATTCTACTAGATCAAGATACTACCAAAAGGATCGAACTAAGTAAAACGATAAAGGTAGGAGTGATCGTGATAAGATACCGGGATCACTCCCCCAAGCTCGGCAGTTGCCAAGGGGAGTGCCCATACCCATATGATTATGTCTCCTTCTTCGAGGGTATCGATGGTGGAGTTGAAAGTAGTGACGCCGGATCATCATATATCGAGTGTAGGAGATCTTCCAGCTTGCGGATAATACCTTTGAGTGCAGCAGTGTAATCCTTCAACAAAATATTTTCACTTGTGAGATGCTTGTTTCGAATTTGAGCTAACTCAATCATCCTGAAAGCTTCAATCTTAGTTGAGGTAAAGAGATTGGGAAGAGATTTAGAGGTGACTTCTTCTCCCGATGCCGGAGCCGGATCTTCCACCTCCATCTTGATCTTCTTCTCCTTGTGGATATCCTCGGGTCCTTCCCTCTTCAGATCTATCTTCATTAGCAAGCATCGTTGCCTTCATTGTTGGAGGAGGGAGACGACATGATGCCTGGCTTCGCAAACCCTAGCAGAAAACAGCTCGAAACAAGAACAGAGGATTTTTGCGTGATACAGAGGTCAAAACCTTCGGGAGTATATATAATGAATTTTTACCGACCAAAAGGAGTAACCCACAACAAAACAGAGTCCGGGAGGCACACGGGGTGCCCATGAGGCAGGGGGCGCGCCCTCCAACCTCGTGGACGGCCCGTGTCTCTTTCAGACTGCTACTTATTTTTCTATTTTTCTAAATGTTCCAAAATGGAGAAAAATTGCCTTTAGAGGTGTTTTGGGATCGGTTTACTTACCGTATCACATACCTCTTCCTTTTTGGAGGCTGAATTGTTCTGGAAAGTGTCCCTTATGTATTCCTCCGGGGTTATGGTTCCAATACTATTGGTTTCAACATTTATAGGATTACCTGAGATATAATGTTTGATTCTTTGACCGTTCACCACCTTTGGATTTGTGCCTTCGAAGTTGTTGATTTTTTTGACACCAGAACGATAGACTTCCTCGATAGCGTAAGGTCCTTCCCATTTGGAGAGAAGTTTTCCTGGAAAAAAAAATCTTAAACGAGAGTTGTATAGAAATACATAGTCACCTACGTTAAACTCACGCTTTTGTATCCTTTTGTCATGCCATCTTTTAACTTTTTCTTTAAACAGTTTGGCATTCTCATAAGCCTGGGTTCTCCATTCATCAAGGGAGCTAATGTCAAATAGCCTCTTCTCACCGGCAAGTTTGAAATCATAATTGAGCTCTTTCATAGCCCAATATGCCTTATGTTCTAGCTCCAGAGGTAAGTGACAAGCTTTTCCATATACCATCTTATAAGTTTCTTAGACCAATTCTTTCTATACCTGTTAACCTTCTTCTGCAAAATTAATTTCAACTCTCTATTACTTAGTTCTACTTGACAACTAGTCTGTGGGTGATAGGGGGATGCAATTCTATGGTTGACATCAAATTTAGCAAGCATCTTACGGAAAGCACCATGAATAAAGTGTGAACCACCATCAGTCATTAGATATCTAGGGACTCCAAACCTCAGAAAAATAACTTCTTTAAGCATCTTCATAGAGGTGTTATGATCAGCACTACTAGTTGGAATAGCTTCTACCCACATAGTAATGTAATCAACAACAACTAAAATATGTATGTACCCATTAGAGGAAGGAAATGGTCCCATATAATCAAAGCCCTAAACATCAAATGGTTCAATAACAAGTGAATAATTCATAGGCATTTCTTGACGTCTACTGATATTGCCAATTCTTTGACATTCATCACAAGATAAGACAAACTTACAGGCATCCATGAAGAGAGTAGGCCAATAAAAACAGAATTGCAATACCTTGTGTGCAGTTCTATCTCCCGCATGGTGTCCTCCATAAGCTTCGGAGTGGCACTTGTGTAGGATGTGTTCCTGTTCATGCTCAGGTACGCAATGTCTAATAATACCATCTACTCCTTCTTTATAAAGATGTGGGTCATCCCAGAAGTAATGTCTCAAATCATAGAAGAACTTTTTCTTTTGCTGGTATGTGAAGCTAGGAGGTATAAGCTTAGCAACAATATAATCAGCATAATCAGCATACCATGGAGCTGTACGAGAAGTGTTTATGATAGCTAATTGTTCATCGGGAAAACTATCATCAATACGTTGTGGGTCATCAAGTATATTCTCTAACCTAGACAAGTTGTCTGCAACGGGGTTCTCAGCTCCCTTTCTATCAATAATATCCAAGTCAAATTCTTGCAGCAAGAGAACCCATCTAATAAGTATAGGTTTAGCATCTTTCTTTTCCATAAGGTATTTGATAGCAGCATGATCAGTGTGAATAGTTAATTTAGAATCAACGATATAGGGTCTAAACTTATCAGAAGCAAATACAACTGCTAAAAATCCTTTCTCAGTTGTAGCATAGTTCCTCTGGGCACTATCTAGAGTTCTACTAGCATACTGGATAACATTCAATTTCTTATCAACTCTTTGCCCTAGAACAGCACCTACAGCATAATCACTGTCATCGCACATAATCTCAAAAGGCAAATTCCAGTCAGGAGGCTGGACAATAGGTGCAGAGATCAATGCTTTCTTAAGTATTTCAAATGCTTCTAGACAATCATCATCAAAGACAAAAGGAATATCTTTTTGTAAGAGATTAGTCAGCGTCCTGGAGATTTTGGAGAAGTCCTTTATGAACCTCCTACAAAACCCGGCATGACCAAGGAAACTTCGTATGTCTTTGATGTCCTTTGGGCATGGCATCTTTTCAATAGCATGGCAGCTTTGTCAACTTCAATACCTATTTCAGAAATTTTATGTCCCAGGACAATGCCTTCATTAACCATAAAGTGGCATTTCTCCCAATTCAAGACAAGATTAGTGTCTTCACATCTCTGCAAAACTCGATCAAGGTTGCTTAAGCAATCATGAAAAGAAGTTCCATAAACGGAGAAATCATCCATGAAAACCTCAACAATCTTTTCACAAAAATCTGAGAATATAGCCATCATACATCTTTGAAAGGTAGTAGGTGCATTACATAAACCAAAAGGCATACGTCTATAAGCAAAGGTACCGAAAGGACAAGGAAAAGTGGTCTTTTCTTGATCCCCTTTTGACACAGGTATTTGAGAGAAACCAAAATAACCATCTAGAAAGCAGAAATGAGTATGTTTGGATAACCTTTCTAGCATTTGATCAATAAATGGCAAGGGGTAATGATCTTTCTTAGTAGCTTTATTTAACTTACGGAAATCAATTACCATCCTATAACCTGTAACTATACTTTGTGGGATCAATTCATCTTTATCATTAGGAACGACAGTCATACCTCCTTTCTTAGGGACACAATGGACAGGACTTACCCACTGGCTATCAGCAACTGCATAGATAATACCTGCCTCTAGAAGCTTTAGTATTTCCTTCCTTACCACTTCTTTCATCTTAGGATTTAACCGTCGCTGATGATCAATAACCAGTTTCGCATTTTCTTCCAAATTTATCTTGTGTTGGCATATAGTGGGACTAATGCCCTTAAGATCATCCAGAGTATATCCAATAGCAGCACGATGCTTCTTTAGAGTTTTCAATAATTTTTATTCTTCCTACCCTGAAAGGTTAGCACTAATAATAACAGGATATATCTTCTTTTCATCAAGATAAACATACTTAAGATTATCACGTAAAGGTTTAAGTTCAAACACGGGATCACCCTTGGGTGGAGGAGGATCCCCTAGAATTTCAACAGGCAAGTTGTTTTTCAATACGGATCCTTGTTTAAAGAATATTTCATCTATTTCCCTTCTTTCATTCATATGCATATCATTTTCACGGTCTAGCAAGTATTGTTCTAAAGGATCATTAGGTGGCACGACAATAGAAGCAAGACCAATAATTTCATCCTTACTGGGTGGTTCCTTTTCAAGGGGTTGTCTACGAAATTTAGCAAAGCTAAAATCATGAGACATATCCCCTAATCCCATAGTAACAATATCTTTCACGCAGTCTATCTTTGCATTAACAGTATTTAAGAAGGGTCTAACGAATATAATGGGAAAAAATTCATCTTGTGGGGAACTAAGGACAAGAAAATCAGCAGAGTATTTAACCTTCCCACACAAGACTTCAACGTCTCCAACAATCCCAACTGGTGAAATAGTGTCTCTATTAGCAAGCTTAATAGTAACATCAATCCCTTCTTACTCAACAGGTGTAATATCATGCATAATTTCTCGATATAAATCAAGAGGGATAATACTCGTACTAGCACCTACGTCACATAAACCATGATAGCAATGATCTCCTATCTTAAAAGAGATAACAGGCAGGCCTACAACAGGTGTATGTCTATTCCTAGCATTGGGTTTGGCTATTCTAGCAGACTCTTCTTGGAGGTAAATAACATGTCCATCTAAATCTTCTACCAAGAGATCTTTAACCATAGCAACACTAGGTTCAACTTTAATTTGCTCAGAGGGTGTAGGTGTTCTAGTAGTACTTCTACGAATTACAGTTGAAGCTTGAGTGTGATCCTTTATCCTACAGGGAAAGGTGGTTTCTCAATATAAGTAGTAGGAATAATAGGATCAACATTATAAGTGATAGTCTTTTCTTCAACTTTAATTGGTTCAACTACTTTTACTTCAATAGGGGGGTGGTATTTAAACCACTTCTCCTTGGGGAGATCAACATGAGTAGAAAAAGATTCACAAAAAGAAGCTACTATCTCAGAGTCAAGTCCATATTTAGTGCTAAACTCACGGAAAACATCGGTATCCATAAAAGCTTTAACACAATCAAACTTAGGGGTCATACCTGACTCCTTACCTTCGTCGAGATCCCAATATTCAGAGTTGCGTTTAATTATTTCCAATAAATCCCATTTAAATTCAATAATCTTCATCATAAAAGAGCCAGAACAAGAATTATCGAGCATCACTACTGGAATCTGGCACTTTGCCATCTGCCATGTGTCGGGGAAACTGACCCACGAGCACCTATGGGACCGGCGGACCGAGCCCCTTTCGGTTCGGCGGGGGGCGGAGATCGCACGAAGAGCGGATCGAGGCGAAGCACACGAGCAGTTTACCCAGGTTCGGGCCGCACGGATGCGTAAAACCCTACTCCTGCTTTGTGGTTTGTATTGAGTTCTTGCTCGGGAGCGCTGGGTGCTACAGTACACACCAGCAGCTAACGAGACCGAGCGTGAGTGTTCTTCCTTGTTCGAACCCCCCTCTACGTTACGCATGGGCCTCCTTTTATATGCTCAAGGGGTCACCGACAGGTGGCAACGCAGACAAGGGTAAAAATGGAAAGGTGTTGCGGTTGGTACGACTAACTGTACAGTGTATCATACCTAACCCTGACGGCAGGGGACAAGGGCATTAAATGCCCGTCTGTGTCGCCCAAATAGTGCAAAAAGGGACCACGTGGCGTGTCGCGGCAAGTTCCTTGAGATGCCTTGGTTGGCCTTCCCGGCAAGCTCCTCTTGCCGGGGTCTTGTCTCCTTGGCTTGTATACTTTGTTCTTGAATGGATCCAAAGGAACCACGGAGGACCTTGGCGGTCACCTGGCAAGCCTTGCCGTGGGATGCTGCGACTGCCCGTGCACAAGTTCGGGATACTAGGGTACCCCTACTCTAGTACACCGACAGGAGCCCCCGGGACTAGGCCATACACGGTGCCGAGCGCTGTTGGGCCAGGCCCAAAACAGGGCACGGGAATGCGCGGCCCGGGTTACGCCGTATCTCACTCCGTATCCACCGCGCCCTCCCCGAACGGCACGCGTTGATTGTGGCGTCGTGGGAGAGATCGTGGGTGGTTTCTTTTTTCGGAAAGGCGGAACGTCCGCCCCCTCCCTCCTTATAAGCAGGGGAAACAGGGGCAGTTCGCCCATCCGCCAGTTGCTACTCCAACCTCGAAAACCTCCGCCGCTCCCCTTCTTCCCAAAGCTGAAAGAGAGCAGCGCTCCGCCCCCCATCGCCACCAGCACCACCAACGCCGTCGACCTCCCTCACCACTTCTGCCATGGCTCCGAAAGCCGAAAAGGGGAAGGGCGTGAAGTCGGCCGAGGCGCAGCGGCTCGCGGCGCTGCATAAGGAGCGGGCAATCTTCCCCCGCAAGCTTGCCGCGAGGGAGCTGAGGGAGTACTACTACCTCTTCTGGTCGACGGAGACGCGGGTGCACCCGCGCACGAAGGTACTTCCAGCCGTTGCTTGGAAAATGGCCCCAACTGGATATCACTTCTTCGCCTTGTTCTTCTATTGTGGGCTCTGCCCGCCTTTCTCTGAGTTTTTCTGCGATATCATGAACACCTACGGGTTCCGCCTCCTTGACTTCACCCCCAATGTTGTTCTGACCATGGCAGTTTTCGCACATCTCTGTGAAAACTTTGTCGGAGTCTATCCAAATGTAGCCCTTTTCCGCCACTTCTTTATGCCTCAGGTTGAGAGAGGAGAGCCTTTATCCGGCGGAATCGCCTGGATCTCGCGGGCCGGCAAGAAGGACGCTTATCTGGAGGGAGAGCTCCGCAGCAAGTGGGAGGCGGAACCCGCAGCCATTTACCGCCCGGCGCCAAGCCCCAGTGGTGCGCGCTAGCGATTGGAGCAACGTGGCCCCGGAAGACGACAGGCTGAAGATTGCCGTCGCCCGGATCCAACGCCTGAGGCTTGCCGGGCTCACTGTAGGCGCAGGTGGTGCAGATTTTCTTCGCCGCCGCATCGCCCCCCTGCAGGAGAGGAGGAGACCCGCCTGGGATTTCGAGAATGCGGCGGATATCATGAGGCTGCGCCCGGGCCTTAACTTCAACTTTACTGTTCTGGAGCTTAACGCGATGCTCCAGGAGCTGTTCAAGTACGACCCTCAACATCCCGAAGTGTTCAGGTTGCCGAAGGGTGTCGTTCCGCTGTGCAACAACTCCTCGCTCAGCCGCATCCGTGCAATGATGCCGCTGTGCGACTCGCATGGAATTGACCTAACTTGGCAAGAGCCTGCAGAGGACGTCGTTGATGGCTTATCGCCCCTCGTTGGTTACCCCAAGTGGAAGGTTTGAGATGCAGTGTAGCGGAAGTTTTCCCTTGGCAAAGATACCAAGGATTGATTTCCCTGAGACTCCCAGTTTCAACAAGAAGGTGTCAACTCCTAACGGCGCCAGATATTTGCAATCAACGTGGACCTGCACACAGATACAAATAACTTTGCTCCCAACGAGTACAGAGAGGTTGTCAATCCCTCCGGCCTTGTCGTTTACAAAGGACCAAACACAAGTGATAGTAGTGATAGGTTTTGCTGCAAATAGTAAGTAAAAGCGTAAAGTAAATAGCGGATGTGATCAATGATGGTAATATGGACCGGGGTCCCATGATGTTCACTAGTGATGTCTCTCTCCCAAAAGACGATAAAACAGCTATGTGAGGTAAACGAATTACAGCTGGGCAATTGACAGAATTATGTGCGCAAACCAATGCTAACTATGTTGCAAGAAAGGTAGAGGTTCAAAGCATGGGCGGTACGCCAAGGCAAGTAGACCGAAATCCATCTGCATCTACTACTAATCGTCCACCTTGAGATATCTATCCAGAACATCTCGCTGGTATTAAGTTGCGAGTCCCACCCATAGTGTAAACTCAAAGCAACAGACAACTGCATTAAAAGAACTTTGCGTAAAGTAAACAATCCTTGCACCCGCGGGCACAAGCACCGTTGTTTTCCCCCTTGTGGCAATAGCACATCCCCTAGACTCATGTTTCTGTCACTCAAGATAGTCATCGAGGGGCATGAACCCACAATCAAGCATAACGTTCCCTCTTGGAGTCACTACCTACTACTTGGCCAAAGCAATAAATAACAATGGAGAACATGCAAGAATTACTTACGAACATAAATATAAAAGAGGTAGATCAAATATATTACTCAAACACAATCTGAACATAATCTCACAATCCATCGGATCCCAGCAAACTCATCATAGCAACAGCATAAGGATTACATATGTGCCTCGATCATGTAGGGCAGCTCACGAGGACTAATTAGTGAAGCACAAGAACGGGAGGAGAACATCACATAGCTACTGGTCATGGACCCATGGTCCAAGGGAGACAACTCACAACTCATCCGGGAGGCGTCCATGGTGGTGGAGAAGCTCCCGGTGGTCATCCTCCCCTCCGGCAGGGTGTCGGGAAGAGTTCTCCTGGTGCTCCCGATCTTGGAAGCGCGGCGGCGGCAGAACAGAGATGAGATCGCGAAAAAGGGTTTCCGTCTCGAGGGTTTCGGGACACGATATAAATATATGCCAAAGGGGGGCATCATCGGAGGCCTGTGGGGCCCAGGCGCCCCCCCGGCGCGGCTAGGAGGAGGCCGCTCCACCAGGGCGCCTGAAGCCCTGGTGGCCCCCCTCCGGCTGTACTTCGGGTGCCGGGAAGCTTCTGGAACGCTGATTTTTTATATAATTTTTCCGGGATTTTTCTGGCAGTTCTCGTAATGGGAAAACCTGAAATACAAAAACAAAAGAAAACAGAAACTGGCACTGGGGTGCACTGAGTTAATAGGTTAGTCCAAATATGATCAAAAGTGTATGGAAGTGTATAAATATCATAGCAATATCACCCAAAAGAGGCATGGAGCAAGCAGAAATTATAGATACATTTTGGACGTATCAACATCCCCATGCTTAATTCCTGCTCGTCCTCGAGTAGGTAAATGATAACAAGAATAATTTCTGTGGTGACATGCTATTAACCATATAGGACTTTTTCATAGTCACATGACAAAAGCTTACTGAGACAATGAATCTGTAGTAATTAAGTTGCCTCATGAGAAAATCACAAAGAACTGAAAGTTTTACAACATGATACTGAAACATCAAATAGATTTGCAATGAGCATGGTGTGCAAATATGATAAAGTGATATCTCGCTTGCCCCCTTTAGTGAAGCAAAACATAAATGCAGGGGCACCTCCAAGGTTTAAGTGATGACTAGATACAATGATTTCAAAATAAACGATATCATAATCATGCAAAAGACAATGCTACTTTGGGACAATGCACATTACACTCAGAATGACAATCATGCTCTCAGTAGTTGGTGCTTTTAAAAGAAGGTGGAGACTCTCGAACCGTGACTTTTGTTGGCAAGGTTGAAAACCCGTAGTCGGAAACAAAGACAAAACATGTACCAGAGCTCTTGGTTTTAAAAACAGAAGTAATAATTTTTTTTTGAATATGCATGTTTCGTCAACGAATGCTAGCAGACAACTCAATAACTTCTTGAGATGGACAAGTTTCGAGGAACGGCTCCCGAATGAGGACGATCACATCCTCTTAATCTCCTTTGTTTATCACTGCCAAAGTTTTCTGATTTCTCATGAACCAAGCATGAAGGAGGGTTTGTTTGTTATATTATTTTTGAGCCGGGCGCACTCAATGCCAGTTCCTTCTCGTATTATGGGTTTGCACATTATACATGCAATCCCGGGGTGAAGCTTGTCCAACTTAAAAAGATCATGAATTAACTACTACTTCCTCATGAACTTAAAATAGAGGCACAACATAGAAATGCATTTTTTTGAATAATTTCGAGATGGTACATGCAAGTCTCCGTTAGGAATGGCAGGAAAATACCATGTAGGAAGGTATGGTGGACTCATATGGCATAACTGGTTTAAAGGATTTTGGATGCACAAGCAGTCAGTCCGCTTAGTACAGGTGGAGGTTAGCAAAAGACTGGGAGCGACCAACTAAAAGAGCAATGACGGTCATAATCATGCAGAGCGACAAAGCAACATTGAATCAGGCAAGGAAGTTATATCGCTACTCAGAAACAAAAGATCATCAAGGCTTGACAGACTTTCTTTACAGTCTTAAATATGCGTGAGCATACGCCAAGTCAATCAAAATAAATTCTTGAAGGAAGATATTAGTAAACCATACCACATCATAGGCAAACAAATCATGTTGGTACTCCAATAACACATTGGGAACCCCCCAGCTATTTGAGACTAACCATAAGAAAACATGAACTACTAAGCACCATTATGCACGTAGCATCTTTATCATAGACATATCAACCAATGCAACAGAATCAAACTCTCTTAATAAGATAAGCATGATAACTAAAGAGAGTTCAAGCAACCAACTAAACAAAAGCTCTTTAAAAAGATAAGCATGAAAACTAAAAGCTAAACATGATAGTAGCTATTGAAAGACAAAAAACACACACAGCAAAGATAGACATGAAAATTCTATGTTATGTTCTAGGTAGAAGTGGAGCGTGTTTCTCTCCCACATAAAGAAAGCTGAGTTCCAACTCGTTATGAAAAGCTAAAGAAAACTAAAAAGGAAAACTAAAAGCAAGACGCTCCAAGCATAGCACATAACACATGAAGTGATAAAAATATAGTGGAACGAAAGACGAACTGATAATGTTGATGGAGAAGGGGATGCACGGGGGCATCCCCAAGCTTAGACGCTTGAGTCTCCTTGAATATTTCTTGGGGGTGCATGGGGACATCCCCAAGCTTGAGCGTTTGACACTCCTGAATATTTTTATCATCTTCCCTCGCACACTTGAAAACTCCCTTCATACATAACTCATCATAATCTGATTAGCGAGGTTAGTACCCTTAATAAAATAATTTTTCCTTGCTGGAAATAAAGATATTCTTGAAGGTCTACTGTTTCTCAAGATTACCAAAAGGTTTTTGCAAAGAAAAAGCAAGCTCAAGGTTTGCAAATTGAAGGAAAGGCAAAACAGGACAGAATCTGTGAAAAACAGAACAGCAGGTAGTAAATGATTTTTTCGGGGCACTTCTGCAACTCTAATCAAAAAACTCAAAACAGACGCACGAAAGAAAATTGTATAGAGCACGCTGTCGAAAAAATTCAGACCAAAAAGATGATCTGGTGATTTTATACGAATTTTTCTGTCCAAGGACAGAATCTGTTTCCTGGACAGCACGTCACAACTTTTGAACTTTCTTGCAATCAGAGGCTAAACTTGGCACAAAGCTGAAAAGTAAAGATACAATGATGTTGCTACAGTAGTAACAAACATCAAGACCACTAAAAACTGAAAGAACAAACTGAAAGCAAAGATAACAAGGGTTGTCTCCCTAGAGCTCTTTCTTTATAGCCATAAAGATAGGCTTAAGACTTTAATGATGCTCTCGTAGGAATAAGAGTTGAAGAACAAAAGAGAGCATCAAGAAGCAAATACCAAACACATTTAACCCTAACATGCTTCCTATGCATAGGAATATTGCAATAGAATAATTCATTGAAACACAAAGCAATAAGCATAGGAAGACAAAACAAGTGCGGCTTCAAAACCTTCAACATAAAGAGAGGGAACTTGATATTATTGAAATATCTATAAGCATATGTTCCCTTCTCATAATAATTTTCAGTGGGATCACGAATAAACTCAACAATATAAGCATCACATAAAGCATTGTTACCATGATCCACATGCAAAAAGGTATCATTACTCTTCATATAAGCAAAATATTTCTTATTAGGAATAGTGAGAGAAAAGCAATCATAACCATCATGGTAATCATTGTATTTGGGAGGCATATCATAATCATAATAAATTTTATCCTCAATAGTAGGTGGACTGAAAACATCATATTCATCATTGTAATCATATATAGGAAGCAAAGTATCATCAAAGTAAATTTTCTCTTCAAAAGTTGGGGGACTAAAAATATCATGTTCATCAAACGTGTCATCCCCAAGCTTAGAGCTTTCCATGTCATTAGCAATATTGATATTCAAAGAAAGCAGACTAATAACATCACCACAATCATGATTGTTATGCAAATAATAAAGTTCCATAGGTTTTTTAATTTTCTCTTCAAACACATCGTGTCCCAAAGCAAGGTAGAGCTTATAAAGCTCTCTCATATTTTTGTTGTTTTCCATTAAGCAAAACTAGTGAAAAGACATAAAGAAAACTGAAAGGTAAACTAACACGACTAAAAAGCAAAGATAAAAGATAGCGTGCAACTCCCCTATCTTGAAGAGTGGAGTCCCCGGCAACGGCGCCAGAAAACTTTGCTTGATGGCTTCTCGCCCCTCGTTGGTTACCCCAAGTGGAAGGTTTGAGATGCAGTGTAGCGGAAGTTTTCCCTTGGCAAAGATACCAAGGATCGATTTCCCTGAGACTCCTAGTTTCAACAAGAAGGTGTCAACTGCTAACGGCGCCAGATATTAGCAATCAACGTGGACCTGCACACAGATACAAATAACTTTGCTCCCAACGAGTACAGAGAGGTTGTCAATCCCTCCGGCCTTGTCGTTTACAAAGGATCAAACACAAGTGATAGTAGTGATAGGTTTTGCTGCAAATAGTAAGTAAAAGCGTAAAGTAAATAGCGGATGTGATCAATGATGGTAATATGGACCGGGGTCCCATGATGTTCACTACTGATGTCTCTCTCCCAAAAGACGATAAAACATCTATGTGAGGTAAACGAATTACAGCTGGGCAATTGACAGAATTATGTGCGCAAACCAATGCTAACTATGTTGCAAGAAAGGTAGATGTTCAAAGCATGGGCGGTACGCCAAGGCAAGTAGACCGAAATCCATCTGCATCTACTACTAATCATCCACCTTGAGATATCTATCAAGAATATCTCGCTGGTATTAAGTTGCGAGTCCCACCCATAGTGTAAACTCAAAGCAACAGACAACTGCATTAAAAGAACTTTATGTAAAGTAAACAATCCTTGCACCCGCGGGCACAAGCACCGTTGTTTTCCCCCTTGTGGCAACAGCACATCCCCTAGACTCATGTTTCTGTCACTCAAGCTAGTCATCGAGGGGCATGAACCCACAATCAAGCATAACGTTCCCACTTGGATCTACCTACTACTTGGCCAAAGCAATAAATAACAATGGAGAACATGCAAGAATTACTTACGAACATAAATATAAAAGAGGTAGATCAAATATATTACTCAAACACAATCTTAACATAATCTCACAATCCATCGGATCCCAGCAAACTCATCATAGCAACAGCATAAGGATTACATATGTGCCTCGATCATGTAGGGCAGCTCACGAGGACTAATTAGTGAAGCACAAGAACGGGAGGAAAACATCACATAGCTACTGGTCATGGACCCATGGTCCAAGGGAGACTACTCACAACTCATCCGGGAGGCGTCCATGGTGGTGGAGAAGCTCCCGGTGGTGATCCTCCCCTCCGACAGGGTGCCGGGAAGAGTTCTCCTGGTGCTCCCGATCTTGGAAGCGCGGCAGCGGCGGAACAGAGATGAGATCGCGAAAAAGGGTTTCCGTCTCGAGGGTTTCGGGACACGATATAAATATATGCCAAAGGGGGGCATCAGCGGAGGCCTGGGGGGCCCAGGCGCCCCCCTGGCGCGGCCAGGAGGGGGCCGCGCCACCAGGGCGCCTGGAGCCCTGGTGGCCCCCCTCCGGCTGTACTTCGGGTGCCGGGAAGCTTCTGGAACGCTGATTTTTTATATAATTTTTCCTGGATTTTTCTGGCAGTTCTCGTAATGGGAAAACCTGAAATACAAAAACAGAAGAAAACAGAAACTGGCACTGGGGTGCACTGAGTTAATAGGTTCGTCCAAATATGATCAAAAGTGTATGGAAGTGTATAAATATCATAGCAATATCACCCAAAAGAGGCATGGAGCAAGCAGAAATTATAGATACGTTTTGGACGTATCAGTCGTGCAGGAGTTCTTCGACGGCTTGGTAGAAATGCCGATCCGCTCTGACAAACAAAAGGGCCACACCCGCGCCACCACTGATGAGGAGGTGAAGCGCATCGCCACTAGGCTGGAAGAGGCGGCGGCAGCCGCAGCCGCGGGCGAGTTTGGATTCACCATGGAGGAGGCAGAGGCAGCAGAGGCGGCAAGCCTTGCCGAGCGAGAGGGGCTTGCCGGCGAGGAGGAGCTTGCCGGGCAAGACGTTGAGTCGAGCGAGCCCGCCGAGGATACGAGCGGCTCGTTGGAGAACGACTCCTCTTCCTCCTCATCTTCAGGCAGCTCGTCGCAAGCAGAGCCCCCAGCTCCACCAAGAAGGCGTCTCCGCAAGGCCGGGGATGTAGCGGAGCGGCAGACGAGTCGACAGCCGCCGCGCCGCGCGACACGCTCCACCGCGGCAAGTACAGTTGCCGCGGGAGCGCCTCACGCTGCTGCGGCAATTGGAGCGGGGTCCTCCCGGACCACCGCTTCTGCTCCTGCCACGCCGCGGCGGCAGCCGGAGCGGGGTCGTCTCAGACCACCACCACTGCTCCCGCCAAGCGGCCAAGGGAACCCACTCCTCCGCCTCCTCGCGCCGGGCGTGAGCCGGACTTCGACTTCTCCGCGCTCAGCTCCGACGAGGAAGAAGAAGAGTAAGATTCTTTGCTGTACTTGTAATTCTTCAATTCTTGCTTTTTTTGTCTTGTATCTCATTTGCTTTACTCCGAACTTATTCCTTTTCAGGACTCCGGCCCAGAGAGCGGCAAAGAGAGCCAAGGTCCCGGCGCGTCAACGGGAGGTGATTATCGTCGAGGACGAACCCGCCGCAACAGCAGAGGATGCGCCCGAGACCACCTTGCCGGAGACCACCTTGCCGGACCCGGCATCTAATCTTCAAAGCAGCCCCCAGCGTAAGTATATGGTTCACTTTCCGCTGTTAGGTGCGCATGGATGCTCTTTCTTTGCTGACATCTGATTTTGGTTTGTGTAGGAGCAGAGCAGCCCCACCAGGAGCGCCCGGAGACCGCCCCCGACATGCCATCTGCTTCAACTACGCCGCCAAGGGAGAGTTCTCCGCCAAGAGAGAGTTCTCCGGCGAGGGGGAGTTCTCCGGCAAGGGAGAAGTCTCCGGCAAGGGACAGCACCAGCGGCCCCCCGGCGGCGAAGACTACAACTGCAGAACCTGGTGCAGGTAATCCTCTTGCTTCAAAACTTCCCTTGGGTTCTTCTTCTTTTGATCTTATTTTTGGATATTTGCTTAACTTTTCTCCCTTTTCCGGCCGTCAGATCCATCTGCTGCTGAGCCGATGGAGACCGAGGTTGCTGCCGACGACGCTGCTGCCACCGAAGAAGCAGCCGACGCTGATGACCCCGCCGGCGAAGAGGCCGCCAAAGCTGTCGCCGCAGCAGCTGGCGAGGGGTCCGGCGATCGCATTGACGGCCCTGAGGCCGCAGGAGCGCCAGGCGCTACGCCGACCGCCGATCCCTCCGCCGCTGCCGCAGCGCCATGCTCTGAAGAGCCCCAGCCAGGCGTCTACTTGAAGGCCGGCGATGGCATCTTCATCAACCTCCCCTGGGCGTCAATGTCCACAGCGCCGGTCGAAGGAGAAAGCTTTGACGGAGAGTTGCTCGCCTCCGCTGGGCTAACGCTGGTCGATGCGCCAAGCAGCAGCAGCGGCGAGCCTGAGGAGGAGCGGCTGCTGCGGAAGCTGGTGTTGCTCTACTGCGCTCGGCAAGCCAAGCTCGAATCCCGAGAGGCGCTTGTCGCGAAGGCGGGAGTGGACATTGAGAAGCGCGCGAAGGAGCTCTGGGGTCTCAACCAGGAAGCTCTTCGGTCCCTAGCAGAGGAGCGGGAGCAACTCGCTGAGGAGTAGAAGGCCTTCTTCCTTGAGAAGGCTGACATCGAAGAGCAACAGCGGCTTGCCACAAGGAGGAGCTTGCCGCGCGCGAGCAATCATTCGGCGGAGCCCTCAAGCAAGCAGAGGATGCTGCCGCAGCTGCCGAGGCCGCCAAGAAGGAGGTAGAGACGAAGGTGGCGCTGCTGGAGGCCGATCTCAAGCCGAGCGGTGAGGCGCTTGCCGTGCTCAAGCATGAGCGGGAGAAAGACGCCCACAGCAACTCAGAGCTGCAGGTTCTTCTCGCCGAGAAGGGCAAGGAGCTCAGCGCCGCCAAGGACTCCAACACAGATCTTGAGTTGAAGCTGACCACTTTGACCAAGACGCTGGACGGCGCCAGGGAGCAGGAGTTGGCCTTGAATGAGGAGATCAAGGCCGATAAGGCGTTGCTGGAGAGTGCTGCTGCCGCCCAGAACACTTTCAGGGAGACTGTGGAGCACTGGACGGAGGGTCTTGTGAATGCTGCCGCAGACATCGACAGGGAGCTGGCGCAGCTAGGGATGGAGGATCTCGGGTACTCCTCCGATGAGAACCTCCAACCCATCGCCAAGCTCACCTTGTTCTTCAAAGGCATGGCGACGGCGCTCCAGCGACTCCGGGAGAGGATCCCAAAGCAGCTGGCCGACGAGTCGCACAAGATCTGCGCGGGAGCTCTTCAGAAGGTGTTGGTGAAGGTGGCCTTCCGCAACCCGGGCCTCAACCTCACCAACGTCCTCAAGACCCTGCCGCCGGATACTGATCTGGAAGCGCTCAAGGCCCTTGTCGCACCCATTGTGGACAAGGTGAGCGGGATCAAGAGGGTTGAGGGCGGTCGCGTAGACTAGGCCGCCCGTTTTCTTCTTTTCTTGTCGCTGTTGATCATGTTATGAAAACAATCTATTAGAGCCGCGACAAGCTATCTTGTAATATAACTCTATTTTGGGTAGTGATTGCAATGTTATTTCCATTACTTGATCCCTTCCTTTGTATGTTTTTGCCCAACGCTTTTAGGGAACTTGCCGGTGTAGGCACCTTAGCCGCGAGCGCTGAGTGCGGGACGTCAGCAGCATGCTGGCGGTGCCGTTACCGACAAGAAACCTTGTCGCAGTTAGTTGCATCTCACTTAAGTTGTTGAGAGGACTCGAAACAAAGTAAGGGCGGAACTAGCTACGAGTTGCAGCACACTTAAGTTGTTGAGCGGGCTCGAAACAAAGTAAGGGCGCAACTAGCTACGAGTTGGTTCCTCCGCGCACAGGTTTTCCATACAAAGCACGGTTGCTCAAGAAAGATAACTTAAAATTTAAAAAATCTGATTGCTCAAACTTTGGCAACTTAGCTTTTCTGTTGTTTGCTTCCCGGCAAGGCGAAACTTTCTTGAACGACGCTTGGTCCATACCGTTATCTTCTCCTTCCCCCCGGCAAACTTGTGGGCGAGGGAACCTTCTTTTCCTTGAGAAAAAGAAAGAAGAGAAAATAAAGATATGGAGCCTTACGGCTCGTTATTGCTTACCGGGGGTAGGTGCTGCACAAAGTGTCAGATAACACATGCAAAAGATAGAAAGCATGAAATCGACAAGATGTGTGAAGCACATGAGCTTTACTTATGCACGGGGTCTGCACCCGGCTTTGTACAAAGGATTACATGCAACAGCGGCAAGACTTGTACAAAAGGTGGTTGCCGGAATGGGTTCCGGCAACCGCGCCTTACGGGTAAAACTTACGAAGATGTTCAATGTTCCAGGAGTTGCTCACCGGAATGCCATCTTCGGTCTCAAGGCGGACAGTGCCAGGCCTAGTGACTCGTTTCACCCGGTAAGGGCCTTCCCACTTCGGCGTCGACTTCTTGGAATTCTTGGTGGACTGAACGCGCCGAAGAACAAGGTCGCCTTCCTCGAGACTTCTGGCGTTAACTTTGCGGCTATGGTAGCGGCGCAAAGCTTGCTGGTAGCGAGCAGCTCGCACAGCGGCCTGAAGATGGTCTTTCTCAAGGAGCAGCGCGTCATCTTGTCGCAGCTGCTCTTGCTCAAGCTCATCATAAGTGAGCACTCGAGGTGACCCGTATACGAGTTCCGTGGGGAGAACTGCCTCTGCTCCATAGACTAGAGCGAAAGGTGTCTGGCCAGTGGCTCGATTTGGCGTCGTCCTGATTGACCAAAGAACCACCGGCAGCTCCTCACTCCAGTTTCTTCCGCACTTGTGCAGCCTATCGAAAGTTCTGGTCTTGAGCCCACGCAGCACTTCAGCATTTTCCCTCTCCGCTTGACCGTTGCTTCTCGGGTGAGCAACAGAAGCGAAGCAGACCTTGGCGCCAAGGTCTTGGACGTACTGCATGAAGGTGCGGCTCGTGAATTGTGTACCGTTGTCGGTAATGATCCTGTTTGGGATCCCGAAGCGGCAAACAATCGACCTGAAGAACTTGACTGCTGACTGTGCTGTCACCTTCCTCACTGCTTCCACTTCCGGCCACTTTGTGAACTTGTCGATTGCAACGTACAAGTACTCAAAGCCCCCGCAGCTCGGGGAAAGGGGCCGAGGATATCGAGCCCCCAGACCGAAAATGGCCAGGATAAAGGGATCGTCTGGAGAGCTTGAGCTGGCTGGTGTATCTGCTTGGAATGGAACTGGCACGCTTCACACTTGGTTACTTGTGCAGTTGTATCCTGGAGGGCTGTCGGCCAAAAGAAACCTTGCCGGATTGCTTTGCCGGCAAGTGCTCTTGCGCCAATGTGGTGACCACATATGCCTCCATGTATCTCTGCCAACAGCTTTTGTCCGTCTTCCCGGTGAATACACTTCAATTTCACACCATTGAGTCTTCTTCTGTACAGAGTGTTGTCAACAAACTGGTAGATACTTGACTGTCGGGCTACTCTTTCCGCTTCTTCTTGCTCTTCGGGAAGTTCTCATGTCTGAAGGAAATGGACAATCTGCTGTGCCCATGCTGGAGCATGTGGCTCGACAACAAGGACTAAAGGCACATCTGCTGCTGCGGGAACGTCCGCTTCTACGGCTAGAACCTGCGGCTCAGCCGGAGCTTGACGCTCCCCGGCAAGCTTGCCGGAGCAAAACTTGTCGGGAGCCTCTGCTTCAACGGAACAAACCCTGGGGCTTGCCGGAGCAGACTGCTCCTCAGCACTCTTGGTGTTGATCTTGGGGACCTTCTTGGCGGCGGCTTCGGGAAGCTCTGTCGGAAAATAGTCACCAGAAATCAACTTCCTCTTGTTGCTCTGTCCAGTTGATGGCGTTACAGACGGTTTAGTCAGCTTGAGCACAAAGATCCCTGGTTCCACAGGTAACTTAAGTGCGGCGCACTTCGACAGGCCATCTGCAATGTCGTTCTGAGCTCTTGGAACATGCTCCATCTGTAGGCTGTCGAAGTGCTCTTCTAGCTTTCTCACTTCATCAACGTAGGCTTCCATCAACGGACTCTGATAATTCTTGTTCACTTGGCGGACGACAAGCTGCGAGTCACCCCTGACAATGAGCTTCTTGATCCCAAGGTCTACCGCGATCCTGAGACCGGCAAGCAAACCTTCATACTCTGCGGTATTGTTTGTTGCTTGCTCCTTGGGAAAGTGCATCTGGACCACGTACTTGAGGTGCTCTCCGGTGGGTGCAACAAGCAGCACGCCAGCACCGGCGCCTTGCAGCGTGAAGGCACCATCAAAGTACATCAGCCACTCTTTGCTTGCTTCCTTGACGGGATGCTCGTTTCTGGAATTTCTTCATCTGGTGTTGGCGTCCACTCTGCTATGAATTTTTCCAATGCTCTGCTTTGGACAGTTGAAGTGCTCTCAAACTTGAGGCCAAAGCTTGACAGTTCCAGTGCCAACTCAACAATCCTGCCTATTGATTCTGGATTCTGCAGTATCCTCTTCAGCGGAAAGCGAGTGACAACTGTGATCTCATGTGCTTGGAAGTAATGGCGCAGCTTTCTCGAGGCCATCAGAAAGCCGAAAAGCAATTTCTGCACACCAGAGTATCTTGACCTAGCCCCCTGTAGAAGGGAACTGACAAAGTAAACTGGGCGCTGCACCATTCTCTTCTGTATCTCCTGCGCAGATCCATCTTTGTCGGGACCAGAGCTTGTCGGGGAAGCCCCCTGCTTGTCGCTGGATGCGCCTACTGCGGTTGCTGGCTCATCATCTGCCTCCCTCTCCGCTACTAACGCATCACTAACCACTTGATTGGTTGCCACTATATACAGCAGCAACTTCTCTTCTGGCTTAGGTGCGACAAGTATTGGAGTGGAGGACAGGTATCTCTTCAAGTCTTGCAGCGCAGCCTCCGCTTCTGGAGTCCATTTCATTGGACCTGCCTTCTTCAATATTTTGAAAAACGGCAGGGCGCGCTCAGCAGACTTAGAGATAAACCTGCTGAGAGCAGCCACGCAACCGGCAAGCCTTCGTACATCCTTGACGTGCTTTGGTGCTTCAATCTGCTCAATGGCCTTGATCTTGTCGGGATTGGCTTCAATTCCCCGCTGAGACACGAAGAACCCGAGAAGCTTGCCGGAAGGGACTCCAAACATGCACTTCTCGGGGTTGTGCTTGAGCTTGATCTTGCGCAGATTTGCAAAGGTCTCGTCTAAATCTTGAATCAGAGTTGCCCTGTCCTTGCTCGTGACCACTATGTCATCCATGTATGCTTCCACATTTCTGTGTATTTGTGGCTCAAGAGCGACATGGACTACCCTTGCAAATGTTTAACCAGCATTCTTCAAACCGAAAGGCATCCGTATGAAACAGTATGTGCCACATGCAGTGATGAATGCGGTCTTCTCCTCATCTTCTTCTGCCATGAAGATTTGATGGTATCCTGAGTATGCGTCAAGAAATGAAAGAAAGTCACATCCGGCCGTGGAGTCAACAATCTGGTCAATGCGCGGCAAGGGAAATGGGTCTTTGGGACAAGCTTTATTGACATCGATAAAGTCGATGCACAACCTCCATTTCCAGTTTGCCTTGCGCACGACTACAGGATTGGCCAACCACGTAGGATGGAGCAATCCTCTGACAAGGCCTGCTGCTTCCAACTTCTTGATCTCTTCTGCGATGAATTCTTGGTGCTCCACTGCTTGTTTCCTGACTTTCTGCTTGACGGGCCGCGCATGAGGACAGACGGCAAGATGGTGCTCAATTACTTTCTTGGGAACACCGGGGATGTCAGACGGTTGCCACGCAAACACGTCAACGTTCGCCCGCAGGAAAGCAATGAGCGCGCTTTCCTATTTAGGGTCAAGAGTGGCACTGATGGTGAAGGTACCACCAGTGCCGTCCTCCTTGGTGGATACTTTCTTAGTCTATGGCGGAGCTGCCATTGTCTTCTTACACTTGCCGGTGGAGCTCGATGATGCGTCCTCGACGGTAGCGCAGCACTCCGAAGAGGTGCGCTTGCCGGAGTGGGAATCAGAACTCTTGCCGGACTTGGTCTTCTTCTTCCCCCCGGGAGCATCAACGGCAGGTGACTTGCGATCTGTTGCGGCTGCCGCTTCCCGGTAGATCTTGTCGGCGCAGATAAGAGCATCCTTCTTGTCGCCAGGGACAGAGATGACGCTTATCGGGCAGGGCATCTTCAGCATGTTGTATGCGTAGTGAGAGGCTGCCATGAACTTGGCGAGTGCTGGACGACCGAGTATCCCATTGTAAGGCAATGGAAAATCGGCAACGTCAAAAGTGACCCTCTCAGTCCTGAAGTTCAACTCGCCGCCAAATGTCACTGGCAACGTGATCTTCCCCTTCGGCTTGCTCCTTCCTGGGTTGATTCCTTGGAATGTGCCGGTCTCTTCGAGCTCGCTGTCAGGGATCTGGAGTTTCTGGAGTACAGTGGAGGAGATCAGGTTCAAGCCGGCCCCGCCGTCAACTAACATCTTAGTGACTTTGAGGTTGCGGATAGTTGGTGAAACCAACATCGGCAAGCACCCGACCGTAGTTGTGCGATCAGGGTGGTCCTCAATATCAAAGATGATAGGCGTGCTGGACCATTTCAGAAGCTTGTGTGACTCGACAGGTGGTTCTGCCGCATTGACTTCCCGCACCCACTGCTTGAGTTGGCGGTGTGAAGTATGCAGAGAAGCACCGCCGTCAACGCACAAAACCTCTGTGCCTTTCTGGAACTCTTGCTCACTGGTCTCGACATCATCCATTCCTTCATCGTCATCATCATCTTCATCCTTGTTGCGGCCGTGGGGAGGTCTGTCTCCTTGCTGCTGCTTGGCCTTGCCGCGGCGTCCTCCTCGGCCGGGGCGCTTCGTGCCGGATCCTCCAGCACCTCCTTGGGCCTTCTCCTTGTCGCATCGCTCGTATTCAGCCTTTTGCTGTTCGACAAGCTGCTCGACCCTCTTGCAGTTCTGTAGGTCATGACCCTTGGTGCGGTGGATCTTGCAGTACTGCTTGTCGGTGCCGTTCTACTTGTCGGTGGCCGCCACAGCCTGGCAGTTGGTGCATGCGGCAATCTCCTTGCTGGAGCTACCAGCTTTGGCTTTCTTGGCGCCACCTTCGTCGCCGGACTGCTCAACGACTAGCACATCTTTGCTTTTCTTCTTCCTGTTGTTCCGCCGCCGGTTTTTCTTTGCCGGGGTAGCATCCTCGCTGTCAGATCCTCCTGCTCCTGTACCTTCTCCGGGAAGTTTTCTCCCTTCCTCAGCACATGCACACTTGTCGGCCAGGGCATACAGCTCACTCACGTCTCTGATCTTGCACATCGCCATCTCCTCCCACATCCTGCGGTTACGCACGTTCTGATGGAACGCGCTGATGACCGCGGCAGGGTGGACATCTGGGATGTTGTGCTTGCGCAGGGGCTCTCCTTCCTTCTGGGCGAGCAGATGAAGGTCACTCTCTTGGCCATGAGGTTTGTGGCCGCCTGTAAAGGCGCCGACAAACTGATGGCATAGGTCTGCCCAGGAGGATATGGAGTTGTCCGGCAAGTGCATGAGCCAGGACCTGACGTTAGGCTTGAGCACCAGCGGGAAGTACTTGGCAAGGATCTTGTCGTCCCGCCCCCCGGCAGCTTGCACCGCGATGGTGTAGATGCTGAGGAACTCCGACGGATGCGACTTGTCGTCGTACTTCTCTGGTACATCTGGCTTGAAATTCTTCGTACTGGGCCACTGGACTTGCCGCAGCTCAAGAGTAAACGCAGGGCAACCTACCGCGTACGGCAAGTCGCCTGGTTCCCCTGGCGCACGCATGTCGACAGAGGGCCCAGCCCGCTGGTCCGATTGACGCCGCGCTTCTCTTCGGCGCTCGATGCGAGTACGAGCGTCTTCTTGCTGTCGTTCGTGAAGAACTTGGCGTTGGTCGCGACGAGCTCGCGGATCTGATGACGCGGTGGAGTCGCTGTCGAGGTGGATCCGGCGAGCCGGCGATCTTGGCCTTCGGGGCGGAGAGTGCACGGTGGTTGCACCCCCACCGGTCTTGTCGCCACCGGCTTGTGCCTGGCTGACTTGCCGTGGCTGCGATGTACTCGGCTGCCGTGGAGTGTCGCCATTGGCGAAGCCGATGAGACTCTGAATGGTGGCCCTCCATTCGTCGATCTTGTCTGCCGTTGGAGGGTAGTCTAGGAGCAGTTGAGCTCGCGCCAAAGCTTATGCTGAAGTGGTGGGTGGTGATGGCGAACGGTGTGAGGAGCGGGATATGCTCGGACTTCTAACTATATTAGAAGGAGCAGTATCCCGTCCAGGCGACCGTGCCTCGCTCGTGCCAGCATGTTGGCGTGCATGCTGATCTTGAGCATTCCGAGATCCACCAGCTTGATCTTGGTCCAGCAAACGTATGGTACCGTGAGTACCATGACACTGCCGGTCTCGTGCCTCCTGAGATGGGCGCGGTGCATGCACGGACGCCGAGGTCTTGGAGTGCGCTCGGTCGTTGTGGGAGCCTGCAACGACGCCAATGGGCAGCGCAGCCTTGTCCTTGGACCTGGCGGCACCGTGAGCTCCCTCGTCGACGCCCGTTCTTCCGCCGGCGTCTATCCCACCAGCCGTTTGCTCCGGCGGTGGTGGATTCGGCGCGGACGGAGCGGCCGCCTCCGAAGCATTCTTCTTCGACGGCATGTCGATGAAGATGATGAACATCTCGCTCGTGTGAACGCCGGATCAGGTTCACACAACCTCGACGCTCCCCTACCTGGCGCGCCAAAGATGCCGGGGAAAATCATCCATGAGCACCTATGGGACCGGCGGACCGAGCTCCTTTCGGTTCGGCGGGCGGCGGAGATCGCACGAAGAGCGGATCGAGGCGAAGCACACGGGTAGTTTACCCAGGTTCGGGCCGCACGGATGCGTAAAACCCTACTCCTGCTTTGTGGTTTGTATTGAGTTCTTGCTCGGGAGCGCTGGGTGCTACAGTACACACCAGCAGCTAACGAGACCGAGCGTGAGTGTTCTTCCTTGTTTGAACCCCCCTCTACGTTGCGCATGGGCCTCCTTTTATATGCTCAAGGGGTCACCGACAGGTGGCAACGCAGACAAGGGTAAAAATGGAAACGTGTTGCGGTTGGTACGACTACCTGTACAGTGTATCATACCTAACCCTGACGGCAGGGGACAAGGGCATTAAATGCCCGTCTGTGTCGCCCAAACAGTGCAAAAAGGGACCGTCAGGGACGCCACCGCTTGCCACGATGGTAATCTTGTCAGCACCGCTTGCCACTGCGCACCGCTGGCTGCACAGCCTCCCGCCACACTACTAGGAAAAGGGCTATAGATGGAATTGACACTAATGGCGCACCAGACATGCGGTGCGCCATTAGTATATACTAATGGCGCACCATGTGTTGGTGCGCCATTAGTATCCAAATACTAATGGCGCACCGTTGACGTGGTGCGCCATTAGTAACAAATTTTTTTTTTTCATTTTTTTCTCAAAACTACTAATGGCGCACCAGTGGATAGTGCGCCATTAGTAGTTGAACTACTAATGGCACACCACATCCACGATGCGCCATTAGTAATTTTTTTTCAAATTTTGTTTTTATTTTTTTTAAATTTTATTTTCAAAAAATACTAATGGCACACCGTGGGAGTGGTGCGCCATTAGTACTAATGGCGTACCACTCCCACGGTGCGCCATTAGTATTATTTTTTCATATTTTGTTTTTATTTATTTAATTTTATTTTCAAAAAATACTAATGGCGCACCGTGGGAGTGGTGCGCCATTAGTAGTTGGCGCACCACTCCCACGGTGCGCCATTAGTATTTTTTGAAAATAAAATTTTAAAAAAATAAAAACAAAATTTGAAAAAAAAAATTACTAATGGCGCACCGTGGATGTGGTGTGCCATTAGTAGTTCAACTACTAATGGCAACTACTAATGGCGCACTATCTACTCGAAAAGTTACATCTGAATTTAACCGGGGGAACCCCGTTAAACATTTTCAAAATCCCAAAAAGCCTAACAGAAAAAAGTTACGGGGCTTTTAAGATCTACAGGCAAAAAAATTCAAAAAATTTCAAACTTACTAGTGGCGCACCGTTTGCTAGGTGCGCCACTAGTAACAGAAAAAAAAATCGAAAAAAAAATTATAATTTTTTTTCCAAAATATGATACGTAATATGACCGGGAAGTTTGAAATATATTTTCAAAAATTAATCATACTCATGAACATTAACAAACTCCTAGACATCAAGAAGGGTTAATAGGATTGATATGATAGATATATCAACAAGTGCGTGTGAAGTGAGCTGCTGCTGGGGTTGGATAGAACTACGAAGTTAAGCGTGCTCTGGCTGGAGTAGTGTGAGGATGGGTGACCTTATGGGAAGTTTGACCACAGAGTGCGATTTGACTTGATATTAAGCAAATTGACCACATGTTAAGCCATAATGACCTGAGATTAAGAAAAAAAAATTTAAAAAAAAACAAAATTAAAAAAAAAAAAAATTGAAAAAAAAAATTAAAAAAAATACTAATGGCGCACTTCTATGTAGTGCGCCATTAGTGTGCCAAAGCACCTGGGTATAGATGCCCCCCTGCGAGGCATACTAATGGCGCACCGTGCACTATACTAATGGCGCACCAGTGGTGCGCCATTAGTATACCAGATACTAATGCCGCACCAGAGGTGCGCCATTAGTAAATAATACTAATGGCGTGCTACTAATGGCGCACCAGTAGTGCGCCATTAATGGGCAAAACCGGTGCGCCATTAGTAGCCATTTTCCTAGTAGTGCCACGTACGCCTGGAAGGGTCGCAGAGCGACACGTTGGTGGATGTGCTGGAGCGCGGGTACGGAGTGGTAGCTTGCCGCGGCAAGCGCCTTGCCGCGGTCGTTGTCTTGTCGCGTCCGGGAGCTTGCCGCTCACCGGGCCTTGCCGGAACGCGTGGCGCGTCGCGGGAAGTTCCTTGAGATGCCTTGGTTGGCCTTCCCGGCAAGCTCCTCTTGCCGGGGTCTTGTCTCCTTGGCTTGTATACTTTGTTCTTGAATGGCTCCAAAGGAACCACGGAGGACCTTGGCGGTCACCCGGCAAGCCTTGCCGCGGGATGCTGCGACTGCCCGTGCACAAGTTCGAGATACTAGGGTACCCCTACTCTAGTACACCAACACCATGGCAGATGGCAAAGGCATGGTCGGCGGATGGCAAAGGGTTTGCCATCCGCCAGTATATGGCAAACGGTTTGTCTGAAACCCTGCTGGCAAAGGCTTCTTTGCCGTCCGCTGGCTGATGGCAAAGAGCCTGTGCCTTTGCCATCAGCTGGCAGATGGCAAAGCCTCTTAATGGGGTTAACCCCGTTAGAAGGCTAACGGCTTACTTTGTCGTCTGCCAGTAGAGGGCAAAGGCTGCAGGCTCTTTGCCGTCTGCCAGCAGATGGCAAAGGCTGCATGCTTTGCCGTCTGCCAGCACCACCAGAGCCGGAACACGCCTGACTAGAACAACACAAGATATCACTAAATGACACATTGCCAGAATATTGTAGGCTGCATAACAAAAAAGTCAAAAATACTACCAACATGAAAGATATCGAGATCACAAGAAATATCAAGATATTCTAATACAAACCAGAAAACATCGACATTTTCTGAACATGTCAGTGCACATGTGGGAACAGGGTCATATATCTATGCACCTAGATGGATGGTAATCCACTGCATGCATAGTCCAATTATTTGACATGGATAAAAGTTGACTGCATTTGCTGAACATGACAGCTAGCAGGCAAATATTATTCAAGATCACAAGTTGAAATACAATACATATTAACACAGCAAGCAATCAGACACTGAGTTCTGAAAGCGGACAACCATTCATAGAGGCCATCATTCTTCCGGCAGAATGCCTGCTTAGATCCACGGGGCAGTCCACGGCAGGCATATACTGAAATAAACAAGATGAAGACATCAGCTGGTGCACTACTAGTAGTTAGAGATGCTGAATCAACAGGATGACGGCATCAACTACTCCGAAAAAAACATGGTGAACCAAGGTTTGTGGCAGCTGCAGTACTCCATAAAAAAATTGAATATTACACTAAAAATGGTCATAACTTAGTGCACTGTCATCTAAAAGAATGGACAAGGACAATAGGTGAAGCATGGTATAGCAGTAGCATCATCCGCTAGTAGACAGTCAAACAAGTGTTGCAGTATTACTACTTCGACATGGAGAATCAACAAGAGTGACGCCCAGGTTGCATCAAATACTCCAAACAAACATGGTGTAAAAAATGTGTGTGGCTGCTATAGCACACCATCAGGTGTTTTGCCAAAACATGCTCAATCAAACATTCAAAATACATAATTTTTATGCCCGTGCCTTTTTCTATCATGTGTAGACTTCAACATTCAGGGTAAATCGGAGCACGTTGAGGCGATAGAAGGGTTAAATCAGAGCTCACCAGAGGGAAATTGTAGCCGAGGCTGAGACATCACCGCCACCACAGTTGCGTCACGGTGACCAGCTGAGACATCACCGCCACCACAGTTTCATCACGGTGACCAGGAGCCACCCATCACGACAGGGAAGCGAGACCCGAAGAAGGTTTGCAGCAAGGTGTTTATGCCGACGACAAACAGGAGCGTCTGGATCACCCGAGCTTTCTCCTTCTGACAGAAATTAATTCAGTGATTGTCCATCATTTATTGTACTTCTTCAGAGATGTTGAATTTATATGCAGGTGAATAAATCGGAGGACATTTGGTAGAGCATAAATAAATAATGAGTTGAGGAGGGCTCACATTTCCACCTCCCATTTGAGGAACAAGCGCGCTTGGTATGATGACGGTGGTGCCCAGCATGACTATGAAATGCTGAAATCCTAGGATCACCGCCTCGGCTGCGTACAAAGATTAGAAGCACAAGAGGAACATTAAAATACAATACTATTACTATATCAATTGCATAAAAAGATGTGCAACTGAAAGGCCTTTTCATTATAAATAAATTCAAGATCAGCGAATCTTCCAGACTGGTTAAGCAAAATAATTTGCTCCCAATAAAAACATGAAAAACTTTCTGTAGTGAAAACATGAAGAGACTGATGTGCATCGACGACAGAAAAAAACAGGCTAGTAATCAGCACACATATGCAGTATGAAACAACAAGTATGAGAAACAACCGAGGATAGTGAAGGACAAGCACAGAGGAGGGTAGCTTTTAAAGAGCAAAATCAAAAGGGTGAAGAGCAGAGCAGAGAGCACGTACGCCATGGCGGCGGGGTGGTGATGCAGAAGGAGACGCTGGCCAGCTGCTCCTTGGGCGGATGCGGCTGCAGCTCGTCGGCCTTGGGCAGCGGCGCGACTGCCATCTTCCTCCTCCTCCCTTTCCGGCTCTGATCTCCCAAGAAACTACGCTCGTTACTTCACTCGCCACTCGAACAGGAACAGGGGGCTCACTGGCCGACTGATTTGTCGTTCCTTTCGTCGCCGAGAACCAAGAACCCCCTCGCAAGCAAGGAACAACCAACCAACCAGCCGAGCAGCAGCAACAGCACCGTCGGAGCCAGAATAGACAGATCATGCGAAACCAAATAACCAACGGCCACTAGTCTGCACAAGAAGGATACAAGAAACTGCCAGTTTTGCTAGCAAGAAGATAATACGAGGAAAAGTAACTGCCTAGCAGTACAAAACACAGGCTTCACTGCAACTATCACTTATATACGTCAAAACGAAATAGAACATTTGAACACTAGAATATTTGACCAGACAGAGAATATAGATTCCGACAAGAAGAAGAAAGTCTTCCATATCATAGTTGTTTCTGAAGCAAATTTGCATGCCATGGTAAAATTTGAATATAAAGGAAAAAGGATGAACAAGAAAGCTTCCGTTTTTTAACTCCCATTGACCTCAGGTTATCCTAAATTTCATCTCTTTGTCAGAACAAGTAATACGGTGGTGAAATGAATGTTATACTCTTTGTCAGAAGCAAGCGTGACTTCTGACCACCATGCTCGGGCAGGAGAACATGGTCACCTTCCTTGAGAGCAACAGGGACAAGCTTTGCCTTCCTTGCCATTCGCCAGGGCCAATAGCCACCACCTTCCCGGAATTTAGCTGGATCCACAACAACACTCTTAAGTTATGAACTGATTCTACAGTCAAATTATCAAGACAATTCTGACTACTGACTGAACCTGCTCTTAAATCTAAGTTTAAGTGTGGTGCTAGGACTATGAAATAGAACTACTCTAAAACTATCACCAAAAATGCGAAAAATACTAATACGTTGCCATCATACAACTGTATACTAACCCATCATTGGGCATCAATGTTTATAGTAAGAAATCTGCTATTCTCTTTTTCAGGAAAGCTAAAGGACAGATTTGAGTGCAAATTTGCAGGAGAGGCAGTGTCACATGGCTACAACAATTCATGGAATCCCTGTGACTGTGAGGTGCACATGAGAAGATCCCCACATCTCTGAAGAAAGTTTCAGTTTTCTCACGCCTAATGTGGTGCAGTAAGGAATTTCTTTGGGAAGAAAAGGAACAGATGGAGGAGATATACCTTGACGAGCTCCATGGGTCGGAGCAGCGGGAGAGCGACGTCCCGTTGTACTAAGACACATGAGCGGAGCGGAGCGGCGTTCTACAGCGGGAGAGCGGCCGGCATGAGGAAGCCGAGTCAGGCAGCGGCCGAATGGAAACAAGCAACGAAAGGGGGAGAGAGGCAGCGGGGAGAAGAGGAAGCACCAGACCTTCCATGGCTGCGGGCGACGTGGGGTCGGACCTCCATGGCAGCGTCGCGGGAGAGAAGACGGAAGGCCCTCCTTTGCCGGTCCGTTGCTGTCAAGAAGGATCTCAACGTGGATCCGATGCCGTGGTCGCCGGGAGCAGCTCGAGTAGAGGATGGAGCTCCAGGTCGAAGAGGCCGTGGATGCCAATGGCGGATCCGGGCGCGCGATGGCCGACGCCTGACCTGCTCGGTCGATCTCCCTCCCTCTTCTCTTCTGATGAGGAGAGGAGAGGGGAGGGGAGGGGAGGGAAGAGACCTTGCGTCGCGGCC
>LR738711.1:35931832-35989741 GCA_902687465.1 Secale cereale
TGGTGGGGTGGTGGGGCGGCGGGGTGCCTGGGTGCGGCGGCGGGGAGCTTGGGCGGCGGCGGGGTTGTGGGGCGGCTGGTGGTGCGGGCGCGAGTGAGATGCGTGGGAGAGAGGGAGAGGAGGGGAGAGAGGGAGGGCATAGAGAGAACAGTTTTTTTTACCTGGAAAAAAATAACCCCATCTCTTTGCCATCTGCCAGTAGATGGTAAAGAATATTTGTCGTCTGATGGCAGATGGCAAAGAGGTGGGGCTGGTACGCCGTTACACCCCTGACGGCCACAGGATTTGCCAACCTTTTTGCCATCTGCTGGTAGATGGCAAAGATTATTTGCCATCCACTAGCAGATGGCAAAGAATTGGCTGATGGAAACCATGTTCTTTGCCGTCTGTCGGCTCTTTGCCATCTGTTTTTTATAAGCAGATGGCAAAGACGTTCTTTGCCATCCGCTGGTAGATGGCAAAGAGCTGGCCGATGGCAAATTCGTTGTTTCGAGTAGTGCATGGTGCGATTATTGAGAGAAAGCCGAGCATAAAATTTTTGAATGATCATTTTTCTTGAAGGCTCATGATTGGGGCATGAATATAACATTGACTTAAGCCTCCCCCAAGCTTGAGCGATGCTTTCTCCTTCGCGAGGCCAGAAATTATAAATATAATTATGATCACGATGAACCAGGTGCATAGGGTAGAACTTCTGATGAAATTCCTGTAGGGGAACGTTGCATGGGAAACAAAAAAATTTTCCTACGCTCACCAAGATCAATCTAGGAGATGCATCTACGAGGGGAGAGTTGGATCCACATACCCTTGTAGATCGCTAAGCGGAAGCGTTCAAGAACGCGGTTGATGGAGTCGTACTCGCCGCGATTCAGATCGCTGAAGATCCTAGCACCGAACGGACGGTGCCTCCGCGTTCTTCACACGTGCAGCTCGGGGACGTCTCCTCCTTCTTGATCCAGCAAGGGGGAAGGAGAGGTTGATGGAGAAATCAGCAGCACGACGGCGTGGTGGAGATGGTGGTGGAGGAATTCCTGCAGGGCTTCGCCAAGCACTGCGGAATAGACGAAGATCTTTACGGTGGAGGGAGGGCAGCGCCGAGGCACGAACGTGTGTGGCTGCCCTCCCTCTGCCTCTCTTTATATAGGGGGAGTAGAGGGGAGGGGGCGCCCTAGGGTTTACCCCTAGGGGCGGCGGCCAAGGGGAGATGGGGGGGGGCGGCGGCCAGGGCTGCGGCCAGGGCTAGGGTTCCCCCCCCAGGCGCCTTGCCCCCCAAGACTAGAGGTGCGGCAGCCCTAGGGGGGACCCAGCCCCTTGGCGCAGGTGGAGAGGGCCCTAGGGGGGGCGCACAGCCCTATGAGGGCTGTTGCGTCTCCCACTTGTGGCCCATGAGGCCCGCAACACTTTCCGGGACCGCCGAAACCCCTTTCGGTCATCCGACGACTCCCCGATACTCCCCGGAACACTTCCGGACTCCGATCACTCTCATCCTATATATCAATCTTCGTCCCCGGACCATTCCGGAGACCCTCGTCACGTCCGGGATCTCATCCGGGACTCCGAACAACCTTCGGTAACCATGCACTGTTCTCACTAACAACCCTAGCGTCACCGAACCTTAAGTGTGTAGACCCTGCGGGTTCGGAAACTATGCAGACATGACCGAGACACTCCCAGGTCAATAACCAATAGCGGGATCTGGATACCCATATTGGTTCCCACACGTTCCTCGATGATCTCATCGGATGAACCACGATGTCAAGGATTCAGGCAATCCCGTATACAGTTCCCTTTGTCTCGTCGGTATGTTACTTGCCCGAGATTCGATCGTCGGTATCTCTATACCTAGTTCAATCTCGTTACCGGCAAGTCTCTTTACTCGTTCCGTAATACATAATCCCGTGACTAACTACTTAGTCACTTTGAGCTCATTGAGATGACGTATTACCGAGTGGGCCCGGAGATACCTCTCCGTCACACGGAGTGACAAATCCCAGTCTCGATCCATGTCAACTCAACAGACACCTTCGGAGATACCTGTAGAGTACCTTTATAGTCACCCAGTTATGTTGCGATGTTTGGTACACACAAGGCACTCCTACGGTGTCAGTGAGTTACATGATCTCATGGTCATAGGAACTTATACTTGACATGCAGAAAACTATAGCGATAACTGATACGATCAAAAGCTATGTTTAACGTTTGGGTCTCGTCCATCACATCATTCTCCTAATGATGTGATCCCGTTATCAAATGACAACTCATGTCTATGACCTGGAAACCGCGGTCATCTTTGATCAACGAGCTAGTCCTGAAGAGGCTTACTAGGGACACAAAGTTTGTCTATTTATCCACACATGTATTTGAGTTTCCAATCAATACAATTATAGCATGGATAATAAACGATTATCATGAACAAGGAAATATAATAATAACTCTTTTATTATTGCCTCTAGGGCATATTTCCAACAGTCTCCCACTTGCACTAGAGTCAATAATCTAGCATTACAAGGTAATGAATCTAACACCCATAGAGTCTTGGTGTTGATCATGCTTAGCCCGTGGAAGAGGCTTAGTCAACGGATCTGCAACATTCAAATCCGTGTGTACTTTGCAAATGCTTATGTCCTCCTCCTTGACTGAATCGCGGATGGAATTGAAGCGTCGCTTTATGTGTCTGGTCCTCTTGTGAAACCTTGGTTCCTTGGCTAGAGCAATGGCACCAGTGTTGTCACAAAACAGAGTCATTGGGTTTAGTGCACTAGACACAACTCCAAGATCTGTCATGAACTCCTTCATCCAGACACCTTCCTTTGCCGCCTCCGAGGCAGCTATGTACTCCGCTTCGCATGTAGAATCGGCTACCACGCTTTGCTTGGAACTGCACCAGCTTACCGCTCCCCCGTTGAGAATATATACGTATCCGGTTTGAGACTTAGAGTCATCCGGATCAGTGTCAAAGCTTGCATCGACGTAACCCTTTACGACGAGCTCTTGATCACCTCCATAAACGAGAAACATTTCCTTAGTCCTTTTCAGGTACTTTAGGATATTCTTGACCGCTGTCCAGTGATCCATACCAGGATTACTTTGAAACCTTCCGGCCATACTTATGGCAAGGCTGACATCTGGTCTTGTGCACAGCATTGCATACATGATAGAGCCTATGGCTGAAGCATAGGGGACGACACTCATCTTTTCTCTATCTTCCGCAGTCACTGGGCATTGAGTCTTACTCAACTTTGTACCTTGCAATACTGGCAAGAACCCCTTCTTGGATTGATCCATTTTGAACTTCTTCAAAACTTTATCAAGGTATGTACTTTGTGAAAGTCCTATCAAGCGTCTTGATCTATCTCTATAGATCTTGATGCCCAATATGAAAGCAACTTCCCCGAGATCCTTCATCGAAAAACTCTTGTTCAAATACCCCTTCACACTATCCAAAAGTTCTATATTGTTTCCAATCAGCAATATGTCATCCACATATAATATCAGAAACGCTATAGAGCTCCCACTCACTTTCTTGTAAATACAAGCTTCATTGTAAACTTGTACAAACCCAAACGCTTTGATCACCTCATCAAAGCGAAGATTCCAACTCCGAGATGCTTGCACCAGCCCATAAATGGAACGCTGGAGCTTGCATACTTTGTCAGCATTCTCTGGATCGACAAAACCTTCCGGTTGCATCATATACAACTCTTCCTTAAGAAAACCGTTAAGGAACGCTGTTTTGACATCCATCTGCCAAATTTCATAATCGAAATATGCAGCTATTGCTAACATGATTCGGACGGATTTAAGCATCGCTACGGGTGAGAAAGTCTCATCGTAGTCAATTCCTTGAACTTGTGAAAAACCCTTTGCCACAAGTCGAGCTTTATACACGGTGACATTACCGTCAGCGTCCGTCTTCCTCTTAAAAATCCATTTATTCTGAATGGCCTTCCGCCCTTCAGGTAATACTTCCAAAGTCCATACTTTGTTTTCATACATGGATCCCATCTCGGATTTCATGGCCTCTAACCATTTGTCGGAATCCAGGCCCACCATCGCTTCTCCATAGCTCGTAGGTTCACTGTTGTCCAACAACATGACCTCCAAGACAGGGTTACCATACCACTCAGGTGCAGTGCGTACCCTTGTCGACCTACGAGGTTTGGTAGTAACTTGATCAGAAGCTTCTTGATCATCATCATTGGCTTCCTCTTCAACCGTTTCAGGCTCCACAAAAACATCTTTCTGTGCTGCGCTACTCTCTGGTTGAAGTAGAGGTTCAATAACCTCATCAAGTTCTACCTTCCTCCCACTCAATTCTTTCGAGAGAAACTCTTTCTCGAGAAAGGACCCGTTCTTAGCGACAAACACTTTGCCCTCGGATCTGAGATAGAAGGTGTACCCAACAGTTTCTTTTGGGTATCCTATGAAGACACATTTGTCCGCTTTGGGTTCGAGCTTTTCTGGCTGAAGCCTTTTGACATAAGCATCGCAACCCCAAACTTTGAGAAAAGACAACTTAGGTTTCTTACCAAACCATAGTTCATACGGTGTTGTCTCAACGGACTTAGATGGAGCCCTATTTAAAGTGAATGCAGCTGTCTCTAACGCATATCCCCAAAACGATAGTGGCAAATCGGCAAGAGACATCATAGAACGTACCATATCTAATAGGGTTCGATTACGACGTTCGGACACACCATTACGCTGTGGTGTTCCGGGTGGCATCAACTGTGAAACAATTCCACATTTTCTTAAGTGATCACCAAACTCATAACTCAGATATTCTCCCCCTCGATCAGATCGTAGGAACTTGATCTTCTTGTTACGATGATTTTCAACTTCACTCTGAAATTGCTTGAACTTTTCAAAAGTTTCAGACTTATGCTTCATTAAGTAAATATACCCATATCTACTTAAGTCGTCAGTGAAGGTGAGAAAATAACGATATCCACCGCGCGCCGTGACACTCATCGGACCACACACATCAGTATGTATGATTTCCAATAAGTCACTTGCCCGTTCCATTGTTCCTGAAAACGGGGTCCTTGTCATCTTGCCCATGAGGCACGGCTCGCATGTGTCAAGTGATTCAAAATCAAGAGACTCCAAAAGTCCATCAGCATGGAGCTTTCTCATGCGTTTTACGCCGATATGACCCAGACGGCAGTGCCACAAGAAAGTGGTACTATCGCTAACTACTCTACATCTTTTGGCATCGTTATGAACATGTGTATCATCACTATCGAGATTCAATAAGAATAAACCCCTCACTTCGGGTGCATGACCATAAAAGATATTACCCATATAAATAGAACAACCTTTATTCTCTGATTTAAATGAGTAACCGTCTCGCAATAAACAAGATCCAGATATAATGTTCATGCTTAACGCAGGCACTAAATAACAATTATTCAGGTTCATAACTAATCCCGATGGTAATCGAAGAGCGAGCGTGCCGACGGCGATCACATCAACCTTGGAACCATTTCCCACGCGCATCGTCACTTCGTCCTTCGCCAGCCTCCGTTTATTCCGCAGTTCCTGTTTAGAGTTGCAAATGTGAGCAACCGAACCGGTATCAAATACCCAGGCACTACAACGAGAGTTGGTAAGGTACACATCAATAACATGTATATCACATATACCTTTGTTGTTGTTGGCCCCCTTCTTGTCCGCCAGATACTTGGGGCAGTTCCGCTTCCAGTGGCCGTTCCCCTTGCAATAGAAACACTCAGTCTCTGGCTTGGGCCCAGCCTTGGGTTTCTTCACTGGATTAGCAACTGCTTTGCCACCCTTCTTAGAGTTACCCTTCTTGCCCTTGCCATTCTTCTTGAAACTGGTGGTTTTATTGACCATCAACACTTGATACTCCTTCTGGATGTCTGCCTCGGCGACTTTCAGCATCGAAAACAGCTCGGCGATGGTCTTGTTCATCCCTTGCATGTTATACTGCTGCACGAAGCTCTTGTAGCTTGGAGGGAGTGACTGGAGAATTCTGTCAATGATAGCCTCATCCGGGAACACAAGTCCCAGATCAGCTATGCGGGTATAGTACCCAGACATCTTCAGTAAGTGCTCACTGACAGACGAATTCTCCTCCATCTTGCAAGCAAAGAATTTATCGGTGGTCTCATACCTCTCGATCTTAGCATTCTTTTCAAAGATGAACTTCAACTCCTGGAACATCTCATATGCTCCATGACGTTCAAAACGCCTTTGAAGTCCTCCTTCCAAGCTATACAACATGGCACACTGCACGACTGAGTAGTCATCCGAACGCGTCTGCCAGGCGTTCATAACGTCCACAGAGGCCGGAGCGGGGGGTTCACCTAGCGGTGCACTTAGGACATAAACCTTTTGGGCAGCTGTGAGGATGATCCTCAGATTGCGGAGCCAGTCCACAAAGTTGCTCCCATCATCTTTCAGTTTAGCTTTCTCTAGGAACGCATTAAAATTCAGGGGAGCTACTGCGCGAGCCATCTACAACAAAAGATTTGCAAAGACATCTTAGACTATTGTTCATGATAAGTGAGTTTTTAACTAATCAAATTACTTATAACTCCCACTCAAATTGACATCCCTCTGGTCATCCGAGCGTGACATGATCCAAATCCACCAACCCAAGTCCGATCATCACGTGAGATGAGGTGGTGTCAATGGTGAACATCTACATGTTGATCATATCTACTATATGACTCATGCTCGACCTTTCGGTCTTCCGTGTTCCGAGGCCATGTCTGTACATGCCAGGCTCGTCAAGTCTAACCCGAGTGTTCTGCATGTGCAAAACTGGCTTGCACCCGTTGTATGCGAACGTAAGTCTATCACACCCGATCATCACGTGGTGCTTCGAAACGACGAACCTTCGCAACGGCGCACACTCGGGGGGAACACAATTTTATCTTGAAATTTTAGTGAGGGATCATCTTATAATGCTACCGTCGTCCTAAGCAAAATAAGATGCATAAAAGGATTAACATCACATGCAAATCATAAGTGACATGATATGGCCATCAACTCGTGCTTTTGATCTCCATCTCCAAAGCACCGGCATGATCTCCATCGTCACCGGCATAACACCATGATCCCCATCATCATGATCTCCATCATCGTGTCGCCATCAGGGTTGTCGCGCGCCCACCATGCTCTTACTACTATTGCTACCGTTTAGCGATAAAGTAAAGCATTACATAGCGCTTAATGATTGACACGCAGGTCATACAAAAAATTAAAGACAACCCTATGGCTCCTGCCGGTTGCCGTATACATCGACATGCAAGTCGATATTAACTATTACAACATGATCATCTCATACATCAAATATATCTCATCATGTCATTGGCCATATCATATCACATACATACCCTGCAAAAACAAGTTAGACGTCCTCTAATTTGTTGTTGCATGTTTTACGTGGCTGCTATGGGTATCTAGCAAGAACGCTTCTTACCTACGCAAAGCCACAACGGTGATATTTAAGTTGCTATTTAACCTTCTACAAGGACCGCCTTTGTCTATTCCGATTCAACTAAGATAGGAGAGACAGACACCCGCCAGCCATCTTATGCAACAAAAGTCACATGTCTGTCGATGGAACCGGTCTCATGTACGTGGACATGTAAAGTTGGTCCGGGCCGCTTCATCCCATAATACCGTTGAATCAAGAAAGACCAAGGAGGGAAGCAATCTAAACATCAACGCCCACAAACCCTTTTGTGTTCTACTCGTGAAAGCATCTACGCAAGAACCTAGCTCTGATACCACTGTAGGGGAACGTTGCATGGGAAACAAAAAAATTTTCCTATGCTCACCAAGATCAATCTAGGAGATGCATCTACGAGGGGAGAGTTGGATCCACATACCCTTGTAGATCGCTAAGCGGAAGCGTTCAAGAACGCGGTTGATGGAGTCGTACTCGCCGCGATTCAGATCGCTGAAGATCCTAGCACCGAACGGACGGTGCCTCCGCGTTCTTCACACGTGCAGCTCGGGGACGTCTCCTCCTTCTTGATCCAGCAAGGGGGAAGGAGAGGTTGATGGAGAAATCAGCAGCACGACGGCGTGGTGGAGATGGTGGTGGAGGAATTCCTGCAGGGCTTCGCCAAGCACTGCGGAATAGACGAAGATCTTTACGGTGGAGGGAGGGCAGCGCCGAGGCACGAACGTGTGTGGCTGCCCTCCCTCTGCCTCTCTTTATATAGGGGGAGTAGAGGGGAGGGGGCGCCCTAGGGTTTACCCCTAGGGGCGGCGGCCAAGGGGAGATGGGGGGGGCGGCGGCCAGGGCTGCGGCCATGGCTAGGGTTCCCCCCCCCCCAGGCGCCTTGCCCCCCAAGACTAGGGGTGCGGCAGCCCTAGGGGGGACCCAGCCCCTTGGCGCAGGTGGAGAGGGCCCTAGGGGGGGCGCACAGCCCTATGAGGGCTGTTGCGTCTCCCACTTGTGGCCCATGAGGCCCGCAACACTTTCCGGGACCCCCGAAACCCCTTTCGGTCATCCGACGACTCCCCGATACTCCCCGGAACACTTCCGGACTCCGATCACTCTCATCCTATATATCAATCTTCGTCCCCGGACCATTCCGGAGACCCTCGTCACGTCCGGGATCTCATCCGGGACTCCGAACAACCTTCGGTAACCATGCACTGTTCTCACTAACAACCCTAGCGTCACCGAACCTTAAGTGTGTAGACCCTGCGGGTTCGGAAACTATGCAGACATGACCGAGACACTCCCAGGTCAATAACCAATAGCGGGATCTGGATACCCATATTGGTTCCCACACGTTCCTCGATGATCTCATCGGATGAACCACGATGTCAAGGATTCAGGCAATCCCGTATACAGTTCCCTTTGTCTCGTCGGTATGTTACTTGCCCGAGATTCGATCGTCGGTATCTCTATACCTAGTTCAATCTCGTTACCGGCAAGTCTCTTTACTCGTTCCGTAATACATAATCCCGTGACTAACTACTTAGTCACTTTGAGCTCATTGAGATGACGTATTACCGAGTGGGCCCGGAGATACCTCTCCGTCACACGGAGTGACAAATCCCAGTCTCGATCCATGTCAACTCAACAGACACCTTCGGAGATACCTGTAGAGTACCTTTATAGTCACCCAGTTACGTTGCGACGTTTGGTACACACAAGGCACTCCTACGGTGTCAGTGAGTGACATGATCTCATGGTCATAGGAACTTATACTTGACATGCAGAAAACTATAGCGATAACTGATACGATCAAAAGCTATGTTTAACGTTTGGATCTCGTCCATCACATCATTCTCCTAATGATGTGATCCCGTTATCAAATGACAACTCATGTCTATGACCTGGAAACCGCGGTCATGTTTGATCAACGAGCTAGTCCTGAAGAGGCTTACTAGGGACACAAAGTTTGTCTATTTATCCACACATGTATTTGAGTTTCCAATCAATACAATTATAGCATGGATAATAAACGATTATCATGAACAAGGAAATATAATAATAACTCTTTTATTATTGCCTCTAGGGCATATTTCCAACAATTCCAACTTCAGACAATTATAGTTCCATGATCCCATATCATCACATAGCCTAAAACATGTCAATGCATCTCCCTTAAAAGATAAAGGGAAGACCTTCTTCTTGATAACATCCTCGGGCATACCTGCAAGCCTAAACAATCCACAAACTTCATCCACATAGATTAGATGTAAATCGGGATGCAATGTTCTGTCTCCTGTAAAAGGATTTTCAAGCAGTTTCTCTATCATACCCGAAGGAATCTCAAAGCAAACATTTTCAGTAGGTGCAGTAGGTTGAGGAGCAACTCTTTGCTCTTCTGGTCGGGGTGAAGATACCCCGAACAAGCCCCTGAAAGGATTTTGAGCCATAGTAACAAGTGACAATAAATTACATCACACTATATAAATTTTTCCTTACCAAAGGCGCTTCACTCCCCGGCAATGGCGCCAGAAAAGAGTCTTGATGAGCCACAAGTGTAGGGGATATATCGTAGTCCTTTCGATAAGTAACAGTGTCAAACCCAACGAGGAGCAGAAGGAAACGATAAGCAGTTTTCAGTAAGGTATTTTCTGCAAGCACTGAAATTATAGGTAACAGATAGTTTTGTGATAAGATAGTTGGTAGCAAGTGACAAAAGGTAAACGAAAATAAGGTGCAGCAAGGTGGCCCAATCCTTTTTGTAGCAAAGGACAAGCTTGGACAAACTCTTATATAAAGGAAAGCGCTCCCGAGGACACATGGGAATTATCGTCAAGCTTGTTTTCATCACGATCATGTGATTCGCGTTCGGTACTTTGATAATTTGGTATGTGGGTGTGATGTCTACACACGCTTCTACTCCTGTAGACTATGTTGGGCCTCCAAGCGCAGAGGTTTGTAGGACAGCAGCAATTTCCCTCAAGTGGATGACCTAAGGTTTATCGAACTCAGGGAAGTAGAGGTTGAAGATGGTCTCTCTCAAGCAACCCTGCAACTAAGATACAAGAAGTCTCTTGTGTCCCCAACACACCTAATACAACTAGGAGTTGTATAGGTGCACTAGTTCGGCGAAGAGATGGTAAAATATGGATGATAGGAGTGGCAAAGCAAAGTAATATAAATCTGTAATAAAAAGTGCAGCAAGCAAACAAGTGGTAAACGTGAGCACAAATGGTATTGCAATGGTGGAAACAAGGCCTAGGGATCATACTTTCACTAGAGGCAACTCCCAACAACATTAACATAATCGAATCACATGATATTTCCCATAAAACATGCAATGGAGACGCACCCGGAGGTCATTCCTTCGTGGTCAAGAGAGGACGAGAATTATGTAGGGCTACAAAAGCACACCTCAAAGTTTGTAGTTCTCAATCTAAGGATTTCCCAATGTCACCGCGGCCATCCAAAGAGAGTCCCACAATAACCACAACATATCTAAAGGATCGTCAAAGACAAGCACCAAGAGACTCTCAATTTTCAATCAACACACAAGAGAGGAAATCACTCATGAAAATATTTTTCTAATTCATGTCCAATAGACCGCTGTCACCTTGGTCTCGGGGATTATACTAGATAAAGACAAGTGAGTACATCAATCCAATACATAGAGGAAGGGGAAATATCATGGGATCACCCTAGATTAACATAGCCTATGATCACAACAAAGATCACATCATGCGAGAGAGAGATAACCACATAGCTACACGTACGAGCCCTCGGCCCCGGAGAAGACTACTCACACATGGACATGGTGAGGAGGAGGTTGATGATGGTGTTGATGGAGAGGTGCAGCCACGCGAGGAGGAGACGGCCGGCGGCAGCCACGGAGGCAGCGGCGGCGGCCCTTGGGGGCGCGGCGGCGGCGGCGGTGCTCGGGGCGGCGGCGGAGGCCCTCGGGGCGGCGGCGGCCCTAGGGGGCAGCGGCTCCTTGGCCCCCCTTCTTCCTTGTGGATGGTGCTGCAATGGTGCTGGTCCTGCCCTCCAAGACGGCGGCTCGGGAGGAGGAAAATTCGTGGCCCCTTGGTGACCTAGGTTTCCTCTCTTTATATACACTCTCGGATTCCCGTCATCAGATTTTTGACCTCAGTAAAACGGGCTTTACTCGGCCGTCCGGACTTCGATTTGGACGAATTTTATATCCAGAAGCATCGCCTCGAAATTCTCCACAACTTTCGCAACTAGACTTTTTCCGTTTGACGTCGTCTTCGGGCCGGAACATGACCATCTTTAAGAAACGTTCTCAGACAGATTTCAGGAAAGTCAGAGTCCTACCCCAATACGACTCCTTTTGCGTTTTTGTCAATTTCCAAGTAATTCCTACACAATAAAGTGTAAAATAAGAACATTGTGCACTTTTGCAATCATTAGTAGGTTAGTCCAAATATGATAAAAAGTGTATGGAAGTGCATAAATATCATAGCAATATCACACAAAAAGGGCATGGAGCAAGCATAAATTATAGATACGTTTTGGACGTATCAACATCCCCAAGCTTAATTCCTGCTCGTCCTCGAGTAGGTAAATGATAACAAGCATTACTTCTTGAGCTGGACAAGTTTCGAGGAACGGCTCCCGAATGAGGACGATCACATCCTCTTAATCTTCTTTGTTTATCACTGCCAAAGTTTTTTGATTTCTCATGAACAAAGCGTGAAGGAGGGTTTGTTTGTTGTATTTTTTTTTAATGAGCCGGGCGCACTCTATGCCAGTTCCTTCTCGTATTATGGGTTTGCACATTAGACATGCAATCCCGGGGTGAAGCTTGTCCAACTTGAAAAGATCATGAATTAACTACTACTTCCTCATGAGCTAAAACAGAGGCACAAAAGAGAAATGCTTTTTTTGAATTATTTCGAGATGGTACATGAAAGTCTTCGTTAGGAATGGCAGGTAAATACCATGTATAGGAAGGTATGGTGGACTCATATGGCATAACTCGTTTAAACGATTTTGGATGCACAAGCAGTCAGTCCGCTTAGTACAGGCGAAGGTTAGCAAAAGACTGGGAGCGACCAACTAAGAGAGCTATGACGGTCATAATCATGCAGAGCGACAAAGCAACATTGAATCGGGCATGGAAGTTATATCGCTACTCAGAAATAAAAGATCATCAAGGCTTGATGGACTTTCTTTACAGTCTTAAATATGCGTGAGCATACGCCAAGTCAATCAAAATAAATTCTTGAAGGAAGATATCACTAAATCATACCACATCATAGGCAAACAAATTATGTTGGTACTCCAATAACACATTGGGAACCCCCCAGCTATTTGAGACTAACCATAAGAAAACATGTACTACTAAGCACCATTATGCACATAGCATTTTTATCATAGACATATCGGCCAGTGCAACAGAAGCCAACTCTCTTAACAAGATAAGCATGATACTAAAGAGAGTTCCAGCGACCAACTAAACAAAAGCTCTTTAAAAAGATAAGCATAGAAACTAAGAGCTGAACATGATAGTAGCTATTAAAAGACAAAGAACACACACAGCAAGGATAGACATGAAAATTCTATGTTATGTTCTAGGTTGAAGTGGAGCGTGTTTCTCTCCCACACAAAGAAAGCTGAGTTCCAACTCGTTCTGAACAACAAGCAAAGCTAAAGAAAACTAAAAAGGAAAACTAAAAGCAAGACGCTCCAAGCATAGCACATAACACATGAAGTGATAAAAATATAGTGGAACGAAAGACGAACTGATAATTGTTGATGGAGAAGGGGATGCACAGGGGCATCCCCAAGCTTAGACGCTTGAGTCTTCTTGAATATGTCTTGGGGGTGCACGGGGGCATCCCCAAGCTTGAGCGTTTGACACTCCTGAATCTTTTTATTATCTTCCCTCGCACACTTGAAAACTCCCTTCATACATAACTCATCATAATCTGATTAGCGAGGTTAGTACCCATAATAAAATACTTTTTCCTTGCTGGAAATAAAGATATTCTTGAAGGTCTACTGTTTCTCAATATTGCCAAAAGGTTTTTGCAAAGAAAAAGCAAGCTCAAGGTTTGCAAAACGAAGGAAAGGCAAAACAGGACAGAATCTGTGAAAAACAGTCCAGCAGGTAGTAAATAATTTTTTCGGGACCCTTCTACAACTCAAATCAAAAAACTCAGAACAGATGCGCGAAAGCCAATTGTATAGAGCACGCTGTCGAAAAAATTCAGACCAAAAAGATGATCTAGTGATTTTATACGAATTTTTCTGTCCAAGGACAGAATCTGTTTCCTGAACAGCACGTCACAACTTTTGAACTTTCTTGCAATCAGAGGCTACACTTGGCACAAAGCTGAAAAGTAAAGATACAATTATGATGCTACTGTAGTAACAACATCAAGACACAACAAAAGCAAAATAAAATTTTATTCATTGTGGGCTGCCTCCCAAAAGCGCTTTCTTTTATGCCTTTAAGCTAGGCATAAGACTTTAATGATGCTCTCGTAGGAATAGGAGTTGAAGAACAAAAGAGAGCATCAAGAATCAAATACCAAACACATTTAAGCCTAACATGCTTCCTATGCATAGGAATATTGCAATAGAATAATTCATTGAAGCACAAAGCAACTAGCATAGGAAGGCAAAACAAGCATAACTTCAAAATATTCACCATAAAGAGAGGAAACTTCTTATTATTAAGATATTTAGAACCAAGTCTCCCTCTCTCATTATAATTTTCAGTGGGATCACGAATAAACTCAACAATATAAGCATCACATAAAGCATTGTTACCATGATCCACATGCAAAAAGGTACTCTTACTCTCCACATAAGCATCTTTGGGGAGCCCATGGTTAGGACTTTTTAGCATTAACGTTTTCAGTCCCCCCCAAGCTTGAGCTACGCTCCCTCCGTCACGAGACCTAAAGTTATAGATATAGTTCCTGTCTTGATGAATTTCATGAAGAGGATAAAACTTAGTATAAAAGAGAGACATAAGCTCTTGCCAATCAAGCAAGTGCGAGTTATCGAGAAGCTTATACCAATCTGAAGCTTTATCTATAAGTGATACGGCGAACAATTTACTCATGACAAACTCCCTTGATACACCTGCAAGCTTAAATAATGAACATAGTTGTGACAGATATAGCAAGTGTTCACCGGGATGTCTGTCTCCTGCATAACGATTAGCCAAAACATAATCGATAATACCAGCTGGTATTTTATAGGGCACAATTTCAGTAGGGGGAGGAGCAACCACCACAGGTGTGGGGCGTCTTCCCACAAGCAACGATCCAATAGCAAGGTTGTCCATAAGCATAACTAGTGAAATAAAAACAAGAAACAAAAAGATTTAATTGCAAGATCTAAAGATATACCTTCAAGCACTCACTTCCCCGGCAACGGCGCCAGAAATAGCTTGATGTCTACACACGCTTCTACTCCTGTAGACTATGTTGGGCCTCCAAGCGCAGAGGTTTGTAGGACAGCAGCAATTTCCCTCAAGTGGATGACCTAAGGTTTATCGAACTCAGGGAAGTAGAGGTTGAAGATGGTCTCTATCAAGCAACCCTGCAACTAAGATACAAGAAGTCTCTTGTGTCCCCAACACACCTAATACAACTAGGAGTTGTATAGGTGCACTAGTTCGGCGAAGAGATGGTAAAATATGGATGATAGTAGTGGCAAAGCAAAGTAATATAAATCTGTAATAAAAAGTGCAGCAAGCAAACAAGTGGTAAACGTGAGCACAAATGGTATTGCAATGGTGGAAACAAGGCCTAGGGATCATACTTTTCACTAGAGGCAACTCCCAACAACATTAACATAATCGAATCACATGATATTTCCCATAAAACATGCAATGGAGACGCACCCGGAGGTCACTCCTTCGTGGTCTAGAGAGGACGAGAATTATGTAGGGCTACAAAAGCACACCTCAAAGTTCGTAGTTCTCAATCTAAGGATTTCCCAATGTCACCGCGGCCATCCAAAGAGAGTCCCATAATCACCACAACATATCTAAAGGATAGTCAAAGACAAGCACCAAGAGACTCTCAATCTTCAATCAACACACAAGAGAGGAAATCACTCATGAAAATATTTTTCTAATCCATGTCCAATAGACCGCTGTCACCTTGGTCTCGGGGATTATACTAGATAAAGACAAGTGAGTACATCAATCCAATACATAGAGGAAGGGGAAATATCATGGGATCACCCTAGATTAACATAACCTATGATCACAACGAAGATCACATCATGGGAGAGAGAGATAACCACATAGCTACACGTACGAGCCCTCGGCCCCGGAGAAGACTACTCACACATGGACATGGTGAGGAGGAGGTTGATGATGGTGTTGATGGAGAGGTGCAGCCCCGCGAGGAGGAGACGGCTGGCGGCAGCCACGGAGGCGGCGGCGGCGGCCCTAGGGGGCGGCGGCGGCCCTCGGGGCGGCGGCGGCCCTAGGGGGTAGCGGCTTCTTGGCCCCCCTTATTCCTTGTGGATGGTGCTGCAATGGTGCTGGTCCTCCCCTCCAAGACGGCGGCTCGGGAGGAGGAAAATTCGTGGCCCCTTGGTGACCTAGGTTTCCTCTCTTTATATAGACTCTCGGATTCCCGTCATCAGATTTTGGGCCTTGGTAAAACGGGCTTTAATCGGCCGTCCGGACTCCGATTTGGATGAATTTTATATCCAGAAGCATCGCCTCAAAATTCCACACAACTTTCGTAACTAGACTTTTTCCGTTTGACGTCGTCGTCGGGCCGGAACTTGACCATCTTTAAAACACGTTCTCAGACAGATTTCAGGACAGTCCGAGTCCTACTCCAATACGACTCCTTTTGTGTTTTTGTCAATTTCCAAGTAATTCCTACACAATAAAGTGTAAAACAAGAACATTGTGCACTTTTGCAACCATTAGTAGGTTAGTCCAAATATGATCAAAAGTGTATGGAAGTGCATAAATATCATAGCAATATCACACAAAAAGGGCATGGAGCAAGCAGAAATTATAGATACGTTTTGGACGTATCAGGGTGGACCGGTGCTTGGGTGCTGTCCTTACTTGGACAAGCCTCCCACTTATGAATAACTTCTAATGCAAGCATCCGGAACTACAAAATAAGTATTAAGGTAAACCTAACCATAGCATGAAACATATGAATCCAAATCAGCCCCTTACGAAGCAACGCATAAACTAGGGTTTAAGCTTCTGTCACTCTAGCAACCCATCATCTACTTATTACTTACCAATGGCTTCCTCTAGGCCCAATTAATGGTGAAGTGTCATGTAGTCGACATTGAAATGACACCGCTAGAGGAGAGACAACATACATCTCATCAGTATATCAAACGAAGACCAAATTCACATGACTACTAATAGCAAGACTTCTCCCATGTTCTCAGGAACAAAAGTACTACTCACAAGACATAATATTGTTCATGATCAGAGGGGTATTAATATGCATAATGGATCTGAATATATATTCTTCCACCAAATAAACCAACTACCATCAACTACAAGGAGTAATCAACACTACTACCAACCCATAGGTACCAATCTGAGGTTTGGGTACAAAGATTGGATACAAGAGATGAACTTGGTTTTGAGAGGAGATGGTGCTAGTAAATATGTTGACGAATATAGCCCTCCCTAGTTGGGAGAGTTATTGGTGATAACGGCGGTGACGATTTCACCCTCCCGGGGGGAAATATCCCCGGCAGAACAGCTCTGCCGGAGCCCTAGATTGCTTTCCGCCTCGGTTCCGCCTCGAGACGGTGCTGTCTGGTGCCGAAAGCGTCCTTATGATTTTTTCCAGGCCAAAACACGTCATATAGGAGAAGATGGGCATCAGGGGACCTTAGGGGGGCCAACGAGACAGGGGGCGCCCCTAGGGGGGGCGCCCCCCACCCTCTTGGACAGCCGGTGGCCCCCCTCGTGAACTTCTTTCGCCAGATATTTTTTATATTTTTTGAAAGGGAGTTCTCTAGAGTTTCGGGGCTTTCGGAGTTGTGTAGAATAGGTTTCTAGAGTTTCCCCCTTTTCCAGCCCGGAATTCCAGCTGCCGGCATTCTCCCTCTTCATTTATACCTTGTAAAATAAGAAAGAAAAGGCATAAGTATTGTGACATAACGTGTAATAATAGCCCATAATGCAATAATTATCAACATATAAGCATGATGCAAAATGGACATATCATACCCTCAAGGACACTTTGCTTATCATAAAAGATTGTTTTGGCCTGTCCTTTGCCACAAAAGGATTGGTCTACCTTGCTGCATATTAGTTAACGTGATCGTTACTTGCTCGTTACAAACTATCTTGCTATCATACTACTCGTTACTTATAATTTCAGTGCTTGCAGAGAATACCTTGCTGATAACCACTCGTCATTTCCTTCGGCTCCATGTTGGGTTCAACACACTTACTTATCTAAATGACGACGGTTGATCCCCTATACTTGTGGGTCATCACTCATCTCTTCTGTTAAATGAACAAGACAACATAATGGGTAAGTCGCCCTAAACTGTAAACTGGTTTAGCAACAGATGCCGTTTCTAATATCTGGCCAGTTACAATATGCTGGTAAATCGACCAATATGAGGGCGAGTTAACAAAGTTGGGTATCACTAAGTTTTTCTGCTAAGTGTGGGACAAACTAGTTTCAAATACAACCATTACAATTGTGGATCTACAAATAGTTTGAAAAAGAAGAACAATTGCTAAACCTAATGGTAGCATCAGAAGTACCGATGAAATGTTCATGGATTCTAGAAGAAGTATAGTCTATTTAGATGCAAGAACAATATCAAATCCATTACCTCAACATTTCTATGGGCATCTTAGAGAAAATACAAGATCTACTCAAGATATAATGGAGAAGAGCGGACGAACATCGACGAACTTCACGAACTCAAGTGAGATAATGTAATCTAAGAAAGGGAGATGTGAGTACCTGGCTGCGGCAGTAGAAGGTGGAAAGGCACCGCTTAGCTCCAGCGAAGATGGGGCGGCGCTGTGGTCCTGAGCAAGGCGGCCGATGAAGGTTGACAGGCGTGGCGGAGCTCCGGTCGCGGGATGCTTCGAGACGAGTAAGAAGAAGAACCGTAGGGGACGAGGTAAAAATGAAAGGAAGGAACCCCCCCCCCCTTTGCATATTTATAAGGAAAAGCCAACTGTAAATGGCAGGTGTCGATATCGAGGAGGTGCAGTAACTTTGGAGCAAAAAAGACGCCTCAGTTTTCAGAATAAGTGGATGTACACAAGGTTAGTTATGATGTCGTGAGGGATTCCCCAAAATTGCGGACGTGAAATCATCATTACATATAGCGGGTTGTGAAGTTTTTCAAGCTGAGATTGTGAGACTTAGAGGGAAGACTCGCCAGGCCGAGGGATTGAAGATTGACATGAACGAGTTCAAATCAAGCTAGACCATAATGTTGGGGATATAACCCTATGATATAACCCGCCGTATAAAGGTCAGGTCATGTTACTCATGGCTCTTGGAGCCAGGATTCAGATGGGCCAGAGCGATCAAGACGAATGGCTGGAAGGGCGGCTCAGAAGATGGGCCTGCTTAGGGACCGAAACAAGAAGCCTGCTGGCGGACCGGAGGCTTACGCCACCATGTGGTATCTTGCCATAGAAGGCAAGGCGACTTAGAGTTAGACTTAGTCATAGGTCGGGATACGACCCAGATTCTTATAAGCCAGAGGCCTCGACCTATATATAAAGGCGAGTCCTCGGCACAGATAGATCAGGTTACAATCAATCGATAGCTAGGTTACGTGAATCTGCTCCCTTGTAATTGATACTCAAGCAATAAGCAGAAAAGCAGGAGTAGCCTTTACGTCCACCGTGAGGGGCCACACTTGGGTAAACTCGTGTCTCTCGACCCGCCCAACCCCAACAATCTAATCACTGTTTGTGATGGCCTCACATCTAAGTCCTTACACTGGGAAATATGTCGTGACAAAACCACGACACATAGCATACGATGGGTAAACAAATTACTTTTGGGCAATTGATTTAAAAGCTTGTAGGTACGACGTTATTCATAGCAGTGATCACACAAATAGGCATCACGTCTGTGACAAGTAGACTACCTCCTACCTGCATCTACTACTATTGCTCCACCACTCGACCACTATACAACATGCATCTATGGTATTTAGTTCATGACAAACTGAGTAATACTTTAAGCAAGATGACATGATCTAGACAAATTAAACTCAATCAACATGAATAAACCCCATCATTTAATCTTTGGTAGAAATAATACAAATAATGTGTGCCTCGCTACCCTTCTGTTATTGGGTGAGGACACCGCAAGATTGAAACCACTATAAAGCACCTCTCCCTATGACGATAAATCTATCTAGCTGGGCAAACCAAATGGATAGATCAGATTGAAATACAAAGCTATCACAATCATGCATAATAAAGTTCAGAAAAGACTCAATTACTTTTAATGAATAATCTAATCATAAACCGACAATTCATTGGATCACAACAAACACACCCCAAATAAGATTACATTGGAGAAAACTTCAAGAAGATCGAGGAGAACATTGTATTAAAGATCAAAGATAGAGAAGAATCCATCTAGCTACTAGCTATGGACCCGTAGTTCTGTGGTGAACTACTCACACATCATCAGAAGGCATCAAGGATGATGTAGAAGCTCTCCATAATCAATTCCCCCTCTGACAGAGTACCAGAAAAGGGCTCCAGATGGGACCGCAGAAGAACAGAAGCCCTGTTGCCTTGTCGTCTCCTGGCTTGCCGTCTGATCTCCTCCCAAAACTTCTAGGGTCTCTTTTTTCTAGAGATTAAGGAGGAACAACTTTCTAAACGAAAGAAGATTTTTTAGAGTTTTCAACTTACTCCTCAAGATATTCTAGGAAAGGCTCATTTCGAATCATTTACAAATGTTTTTGCTTGTGCTATTAACTCTACCTATGATCAAGCAACTCTTATTGAGGAGAACCATGCAGTAAGGTCCCAACTCGAGAGAGGGCTCATAGCATGTGTTCAAGGCAGAAGAACCTCAATGATGTCTTGAGACAATACAAGGAGTTGTTCTACAAATAAGGGCTTGACTCAAGGTCTGGCAAGAAGAAGGATTCTACTGCTTAAAAGATCACAACTCCTCAAAAGGTTGTATTTATGTGTCAATGCAAGAATGAGAAGGGAAAAGTAAGCTTGATGGTGTGGTTAAGAGTGGGAAGGCAACCAGGGGAAAGCCCCCCAAAAAGGTAAAGTAAATAATAGTTCCATCCTATATGCATTGTAAGGCAAAAGATAGAGATGTTTATGATAAATTTATTTTTCCTCACATTGCATTCCACTAGTACTATATTTTGGTTCCAAAAACCTTTGTTAATAACTTCAGAGGTTCCATTGAAAAAATGGGCGCCCCTAAGAAAGACAAAAAATTTGTGTACGATGCTTTCTCTGGCGGAGTAAAATGCGTGACTGATAATCGGAGGTAGCAAATTGCTCATGGACTTCATGGAAGCTCTCGAATCGTACAAGAGCATAATCTTTGGTAGAGGATCAAAGGTAAAGGTACTTGGGTTGGGAAAGTTGGTATTACTAATGATATGTCTCTTTCAAATGTCACGTTTGTCCAATCCCTTCAAATTGCATTTGCTTTCCATTTGTTAGTGGCTTCTGTAGGTTATGAACACTATTTGGTCTCACAAGTGTGCAAGTCTTCGGGAGAGATACTCTCAAGCTGCCTTTGCTGGATAGTTGGATGATGCCAACCTTTAAACAAATGATTTCTTAAAAGAGAGCAACTTGTCTAATGGCCAAGCTGGACAAGGGGTAGCTATGGCATCACTGGCTTTCCCATGTCGGCATGAGAAATCTTACATATTTCGTATAGCGTGAACACATCTTTTGACTAGCGGATGCATGTTTCTTTTGAGAAAGATGCATGTTGTGCATGCACAGCCGGGAAGCATGATCAAGAAAAGCACCCAGCCAAGAAGTTGGTATCAACTTCAAGGCCTTTGGAGCTCCTTCATGTGGATCCCTTCAGGCCTCCTTCAAGGTATAGTCTCGGTGGGAAATATTATGGTCTTGTCATAGTTGATGACTATTCAAGATACACATGGGTGTTCTCTCTCAACTTCATTAAATTGTCCAAACAAGATCAGCGCATGTTCAATTAAAATGTCTTGGCAATAAGAAGCAACAATTAATATGAGTTCTAGGACTGCACCTTGTAAGAGTTCCTTATTGATGAGGGGTCGAGCCTCAATACTCTACACCATACACCCCTCAATAAAATGGTATAGTCGAAAGGAAGAACCGAACACTAGTGGAGATGGCATGGGCCATTTTTTATGAGTACAAGTCAACACATAGCTTTTGAGCAGAAGTCATCAACACCACATGGCATGCATCCATAGTGATGGACCTTTGCAATATTTTGGATAAGACCCCATGTGAGCTCCTAGCCTAGAACAAGCCAAATATTGAATAATTTTGTGTACTCATTTGTAAGTGATTCTTTCAAGAAAAACGGTTAGCTAAATTTAGATCCAAAATCATCATGGTGATAATTGTTGGCTAAGGACCAAACTCTTATGCATATAAGTCTACACAAATACAATGGATGTGGTGTAAAATCTTTTGACATGGTATTTATGTATTTAGTGGCTCCCACTGGGAGAAATTTGTTCTAAGTAATGTAGGTGATGAATATCCTTCACAATATATCTTAGCAATGGGGTTTGGTGCTCTCCTTCCCGTAGGAAAAGTTCCTAATGAAGATGTTTAAGGAGGTTCTAGTGCGAGAACGAGAACAAGACACTCCACACAAAAAATGTTTAAGATCCCCAAGAAGATTAAGAATAGAAGATCAAGATATTGCACATGTTGATTACTGATGGCTTCTCGCCCCTCGTTGGTTACCCCAAGTGGAAGGTTGAGATGTAGCGTAGCGGCAAATTTCCCTTGGCAAAGATACCAAGCATCGAATCCCGTGAGACTCCGAGGGTCGACAAGTAGGTCTCAACGGTGCCAGAAACTTAAGGGTTGACGGGACCTGCACACAGATAAAGATAACTTTGCTCCCAACGAGTACAGAGAGGTTGTCAATCCCTCCGGCCTTGTTGTTTACAAAGGATCAAACACAAGAGATAATAATGATAGCTATGACTGCAACTAGGAAATAAAAACAGGAAGTAAATAGAAGGTGTGATCAGCGGTGGTAATATGGACCGGGGTCCCATGATGTTCACTAGTGATGTCTCTCTCCCAAAAGACGATAAAACAGCAAAGCGAGGTAAACAAATTACAGCTGGGCAATTGACAGGATTATGTGCGCAAACCAATGCTAACTATGCTGCAAAGAAAGGTAGAGGCTCAAAAGCATGGGCGGTACGCCAAGGCAAGTAGACTGAAATCCATCTGCATCTACTACTAATAATCCACCTTGAGATATCTATCCAGAACATCTCGCTGGTATTAAGTTGCGAATCCCACCCAAAGTGTAAACTCAAAGCAACAGACAACTTCATTAAAAGAACTTTGCGTAAAGTAAACAATCCTTGCACCCGCAAGTACAAGCACCGTTGTTTTCTCCCTTGTGGCAACAGCACATCCCCTAGACTCATGTTTCTGTCACTCAAGCTAGTCATCAGGGGGCATGAACCCACAATCAAGCATAACACTCCCTCTTGGAGTTACTACCTACTACTTGGCCAAAGCAATAAACAGCAACGGAGAACATGCAAGAATTACTCAAGAACAAAGATATATAAAAGAGGTGAATCAAATATATTACTCAAAAACAATCTGAACATAGTCTCATAATCCATCAGATCCCAGCAAACTCAGGAAAGCAACAGCAGAAAGATTACATATGTGCCTCGATCATGTAGGGCAGCTCACGAGGTCTAAACTATGAAGAGCAAAGAGGGGAGGAGAACATCACATAGCTACTGATCATGGACCCATGGTCCAAGGTGGACTACTCACGACTCATCCGGGAAGCGTCCATGGTGGTGGAGAAGCTCCCGGTGGTGGTTCTCCCCTCCGGCAGGGTGCCGGGAAGAGTTCTCCTGATGCTCCCGATCTTGGAAGCATTGTGGCGGTGGAACAGAGGCGAGATCGCGAAAAAGGGTTCTGTCCTCCAGGGTTTCGGGACAAGAGGGATATATATGCGAAGGGGGGCAGCCAGAGGCGGAGCAGGGGCCCCAGGCGCCCCCCTGGCGTGGCCAGGGGTGGGGCCACGCCAGGTGGCCGCCTGGGCCTCCCCTGGCTCCCCTCTGGCCCATCTTTGGTTCTTCGCGAAGCTTCCTGTACGCTGATTTTTCCTATATTTTTCCTGGAATTTTTGGAGCACTTTTAATATGGGGGAAACCTGAAATAGAAAAACAGCAGAAAACAGGTCTGGCACTGTGGTGCACTGAGTTAATAGGTTAGTCCAAATATGATCAAAAGTGTATGGAAGTGCATCAATATCATAGCAATATCACACAAAAGAAGCATGGAGCAAGCAGAAATTATAGATACGTTTTGGACGTATCAACATCCCCAAGCTTAATTCCTGCTCGTCCTCGAGTAGGTAAATGATAACAAGCATAATTTCTGTGGTGACATGCTACCAACCATATAAGAACTTTTTAAGTAAAGCAATCAAGGCATGTAATTCAATTCAAGTCATAACAAGCAAGAGTCTATATTAGCATTGTAACAAGCAACATAAGAACATAAAGGTGCAAGAGCTCTCGCTGTCCGCGACTCGAATGTCTCCAAATGGTGTTTGCGTGCAAGAAAGTGGATAGGGATATACGAGAGAGTAAAACATAGTTTTTGTATTGTTGAGAACTTAATCTACTAAAGTTTCACACTTGGTCTTCTTTGGAATCTTATCTTGACTCATCCCCAGACCACTAGCCAGGTACAAGTCAAAATAATCCACTCCCTGTCGATATTTTGAGCACTCATGCAATGGATGAGCGTAAGCAAGAAAGTTGACACTTAGGATGGCAAAGAGAGAAAAATGATGAAGGGGGAAGACAAAACAGGTGTGAAAGGCTCACATCACTGAGGACAATCATAGGCGAGAGAAAGCCAAAATGATAGATATGATGTGAGGAGTAGGGATTGCCATGCAACGGATGCACATATGAGCTAAGGTAAGCTCTCCAATGGAACTAGTGGGGGTGCATCTAACTTGCTCGCTCAAGAAGACCTAGAGCTCTTTTGAGGAGGCTCATCATTGGAATATACAAGCCAAGTTCTATAGTGTGAACGTCCCCACATAGCTATATGCATGAATGATAATCTCTATGGAGTACAAGGTATAAGATGATGTATGAGTGTGGATCTCTCAAAAGGAATAGTAGTGTGCCCCCTTCTCTCTTTTTATTTCTTTTTCTCTTTTTTCTATATTTTTTTTATTTTTTTGTGGCCTCAATGGCTCTTTCTATTTAACTCTCATTTGTCCTCTTTGGGATCTTTTGATTTTGTCCTCTTTGGGATCTTTTCCTCACTTTAGGGGCAACACTCTATATATTACAAGAAGTATAGAAGATCTTTCACACTTTACAAAAGTACTCAACATAAAGAAAATGAAACTATCATGATGTATGCAACTGTATGCCTCTGCCGGTGTGGCAGGATATGCAATGATACTAGCGCGTCATGTAGCAATGATTAGGGCAAGGCCCAACTAGCATGCGGCTCATCGATCAAGCAAAAAGCATGTATGACATGAAGATCAAGTCATGAGAAGATGGATGTTGCATGGCAATGTATCTCGGAAAGGCTATGGAAATGCCTTGATAGGTAGGTATGGTGGCTGTTTTGAGGAAGGATATAATGAGGCTTATGATGACAGAGCGTATCATGCCAAGGATTTGGATGCACCGGCGAAGTATGCGCCAACTCTCGAGGTGAGAAAGGGCAATGCACGGTACCGAAGAGGCTAGAAAAATATGGCTAGGTGGAAGTGTCAACTTTCGAATACTCACATTAGTCCGAAGAACTCATGCACTTATTATCGATAACTCTCAATCTAATTAGGAGGTTCACAAAAAGACAAGTACCCCGAGGAGGAGTATATGGGGGTTTGGTTATCCTTGCGCATCCTCAACTCATGGTACGTGAGTGTACTCTAATATTCGATCCCTCCAAAGATTAGTGATCCATCTAGTAGCTTAAGTTCTCAACTATTTTGTAGGTTTTCGAAAATAAACACGGATTGCCCAAAATACGACATCTATCACTAATAGGCTAAAGCTCTTGACACCAAAAGTTCAGACATTACTCATGGCAAAAACTCAAAACTATTGCAAGTTACTACTAAAATTAAATAGCAACCTCAATTACCTACTTTAAGTTAAGACACACAACTCAGTGCAACAGGCAAACTCTCTTAACAAGATAAACATGAAAACTCAAGAGAGTTCAGCAACCAACTAAACAAAAGCTCTTTAAAGATAAAAGCATGAAAACTAAGAGCTAAACATGACAGCGGCTATGGAAAGACAAAGAACACACACAGCAAAGATAAGCATGAAAATCCTATGTTGTATTCTAGGTTCAAGTGGAGCGTGTTTCTCTCCCACACAAAGAAAGTTGGGTTCTAACTTGTTATGAACAGCAAGCAAAGCTAAAGAAAACTAAAAAAAGAAACTAAGAGCAAGATGCTCCAAGCATAGAACATAACGCATGAAGTGATAAAATTATAGTGGAACGAAAGACGAACTGATAATTGTTGATGGAGAAGGCGATGCATGGGGGCATCCCCAAGCTTAGACGCTTGTGTCTTCTTGAATATTTCTTGTGGGTGCACGGGGGCATCCCCAAGCTTGAGCGTTTGACCCTCCTGAATCTTCTTTTATCATCTTCCCTCGCACACTTGAAAACTCCCTTCATACATAACTCATCATAATCTGATTAGCGAGGTTAGTACCCACAATAAAATAATTTTTTCCCTACTGGAAATAAATATAATCTTGAAGAGCTACTGTTTTTCAAGATTGCCAAAAGGTTTTTGCAAAGAAAAAGCAAGCTCAAGGTTTGCAAAACGAAGAAAAGGCAAAACAGGACAGAATCTGTGAAAAACAGACCAGCAGATAGTAAATAATTTTTCCGGGGCACTTCTGCAACTCAAATCAAAAAACTCAAAACAGACGCTCGAAAGCCAATTGTATAGAGCACGCTGTAAAAAAAATTCAGATCAAAAAGATGACCTGGTGATTTTATTCGAATTTTTCTGTCGAAGGACAGAATCTGTTTTCTGGACAGCACGTCACAACTTTTGAACTTTCTTGCAATCGGAGGCTAAACTTGGCACAAAGCTGAAAAGAAAAGATACAATGATGATGCTACTGTAGTAACAAACATCAAGACACAACAAAAGCAAAATAAAACCTAATTCGTTGTGGGCTGCCTCCCAAAAACGCTTTCTTTTATGCCTTTAAACTAGGCATGATGCAAAAAGATCAAGTTGTATCAATTGAACCATCACCAAGATCATCAAAAAGCTCTTCAATAGTACAACTAGTCTTAAGAGGACTTTCAAATAAAGGCCTAATAAAGATACTTCTAGGGAGAAAACCAAAAGGTGGAAAGTCAATGGGAGATTCATTTATAAATTTATCAAAGAGAGGTATTTCTTCCAAAGTCTTCACAGTTTCAACCCCTTTGGAAATAGACGGATTACTTTTGGAACGAGGAGCCTTTGGAACGTAAACGAACTTAGGTTCCTTCTTTGCCGGAGTTTCTACCTTTTTGGCTTTGATTGAGGAGAAACTAGTTCCTAAAGTGTCAAAGATTTCCTCAATCTTGTCTATCCTAGAAGAATCCAAGTCATGGGATTTTATGGTCTCCAAAGTTTTGAGAATTTTATGCATGGAGCTATCAAGCCTATTCAAATTCCCTTGAATCTTACGGTCCAACTCATTTATCTATTTAATGCTTGGCATCTCTAGCTCTATCTTTTCAAGTTTTTTCATAATGTGAGCTAGGGTAATGTCCTCTTGAATGCTAACAACAGGGGGATTTCCAACAAGATTTTCCATAATACTAAGAGATTCCCAAACTGGGGCTTCTAGGAAATTTCCATTGATAGCAGAATCTAGAATAAACCTATTCCAAGAAGTAATTCCAACATAAAAATTTCTAACCAGGATAGTAGTAGATTGCTTCTTGGTGGCTCTTTTTTGAGAATCATTAATTCTATACCAAGCATCTTTTAGACTTTCACCACCTCTTTGTTTAAAGGTGAGAACTTCTGCCTCACCAAAGGCAAAAGGACCGGACATAATGCCAACTAAAAGCAAGATAACTATTTATTGTGATTTTTGGTAAGGGACACTAAAGCAAAAACTGAAAGGTAAACTAACAAGACTAAAAAGCAAAGACAAAAGATAGCGTGCAACTCCCCTATCTTGAAGAGTGGAGTCCCCGGCAACGGCGCCAGAAACTTGCTCGATGGCTTCTCGCCCCTCATTGGTTACCCCAAGTGGAAGGTTGAGATGTAGCGTAGCAGCAAATTTCCCTTGGCAAAGATACCAAGGATCGAATCCTGTGAGACTCCGAGGGTCGACAAGTAGGTGTCAACGGCGCCAGAAACTTAGCGGTTGACGGGACCTGCACACAGATACAGATAACTTTGCTCCCAACGAGTACAGAGAGGTTGTCAATCCCTCCGGCCTTGTTGTTTACAAAGGATCAAACACAAGAGATAATAATGATAGCTATGACTGCAACTAGGAAATAAAAACAGGAAGTAAATAGAAGGTGTGATCAACGGTGGTAATATGGACTGGGGTCCCATGATGTTCACTAGTGATGTCTCTCTCCCAAAAGACGATAAAACAACAAAGCGAGGTAAACAAATTACAGCTGGGCAATTGACAGGATTATGTGCGCAAACCAATGCTAACTATGTTGCAAAGAAAGGTAGAGGCTCAAAAGCATGGGCGGTACGCCAAGGCAAGTAGACCGAAATCCATCTGCATCTACTACTAATCATCCACCTTGAGATATCTATCCAGAACATCTCGCTGGTATTAAGTTGCGAATCCCACCCAAAGTGTAAACTCAAAGCAAGAGACAACTGCATTAAAAGAACTTTGCGTAAAGTAAACAATCCTTGCACCCGCAAGTACAAGCACCGTTGTCTTCTCCCTTGTGGCAACAGCACATCCCCTAGACTCATGTTTCTGTCACTCAAGCTAGTCATCAGGGGGCATGAACCCACCATCAAGCATAACGCTCCCTCTTGGAGTTACTACCTACTACTTGGACAAAGCAATAAACAGCAACGGAGAACATGCAAGAATTACTCAAGAACAAAGATATAAAAGAGGTGAATCAAATATATTACTCAAACACAATCTGAACATAGTCTCATAATCCATCAGATCCCAGCAAACTCAGCAAAGCAACAGCAGAAAGATTACATATGTGCCTCGATCATGTAGGGCAGCTCACGAGGTCTAAACCATGAAGAGCAAAGAGGGGAGGAGAACATCACATAGCTACTGATCATGGACCCATGGTCCAAGGTGGACTAGTCACGACTCATCCGGGAAGCGTCCATGGTGGTGGAGAAGCTCCCGGTTCTCCCCTCCGGCAGGATGCCGGGAAGAGCTCTCCTGATGCTCCCGATCTTGGAAGTGCTGCGGCGGCGGAACAGAGGCGAGATCGTGAAAAAGGGTTCTGTCCTCTAGGGTTTCGGGATGAGAGGGATATATATGCGAAGGGGGGCAGCCAGAGGCGGAGCAGGGGCCCCAGGCGCCCCCCTGGCGCGGCGAGGGGTGGGGCCGCGCCAGGTGGCCGCCTGGGCCTCCCCTGGCTCCCCTCTGGCCCATCTTTGGTTCTTCGCGAAGCTTCCTGTACGTTGATTTTTCCTATATTTTTCCTGGAATTTTTGGATCACTTTTAATATGGGGGAAACCTAAAATAGAAAAACAGAAGAAAACAGGAACTGGCACTGTGGTGCACTGAGTTAATAGGTTAGTCCAAATATGATCAAAAGTTTATGGAAGTGCATCAATATCATAGCAATATCACACAAAAGAAGCATGGAGCAAGCAGAAATTATAGATACGTTTTGGACGTATCAATTACCATGCTCCATCTTTGGAGTATAAATTTGATGAAGATGTAGATGATGGAAATGAAGTTGACGATCGACAAACCATAATATCCATCTTGCTAAAGTGCTCGGGCGAGTAGATGTTCAAAAGATGTAGTATCTTTGTGAGCTTCATAACCAAACCATGACTAGTTCACACTCCTTTGAGTTCGCGTTAACAAACATTACATGAGATAATTATTACTCCTCTTGGTCATAGTGCATCGAATGAGCTTACTTTAAACATACAAAAGATATTCAATGTAAATGGTGCCAATGTCAGTTGGATCGCATGGACCTATAGTGGGATATTCACAGGATTCGTCACACTATGCGAGCCTTTCCCCCACTACTGGTGGTACCTCAACGATGCCAAAACCTTGACTCAGGTTCGAGAACCAACTTTTCTCTCTGCAATAACACAATTTTATGCATCCTCCAAATGAATGAGAATAAATAACCAGTTGGAGAAATACCTGACCATTTATACCACCATGGCATCATTTATGAGCCAAATATCTTAATTCTTCTAGCTTGGAGCATATCCTATCCAAAGTGCTTACGAACGAAACCATGTATGCATTTCGAGCCAAATGGCTAATTTTGTATAATTAGATTATTCTTATTCTTCCTTAATAGATTTACATCGTGGATGCCTTTGATGGTCGACGTACAAGTTGTCATCGTAACTTGTGATGGCTTTCCTTTTCCACTTGTATTTCCCACTACACTTCTCATGTTTTCACTCGGTGAACCTCTCTATGTATGGACTCATATGTGATCTTCTCTATGTATGTACTTTGTGTTTGAGTGTGTATACATGTGTCATATGTGTCAAAATTATGGTCATAGTCCTTGTTGTTGTCCGTCAGATAAGACGACATGCCACATGTCAGCGACGCGTGTGTTGCACGTCTGCCGAGTTCCATACTGGGCGAAGGCTTGCCGACTTTTGTCAAAGGGACCTTGGCAGATGGGCATGTCATTCATGGGCACCATTCATTGCACGTTAGCCGAGTTACAAACTCGGCGAAGGTTAGCTGTGTTTTTGTTCGAAGGAACTCGTCGGAGGGGTATGCCACGAGTTGACACTATACAGGGACGAAAGACAGGGGTACTCGTTGGAGGGGTACTCGTCCAATGGCTTACCTACAAGAATGACGAAGCTTTTATTCAAACTGTCACCGCCAGTACAGGGATGAAAGGCAGTCCATCGGGCTGGCCTAACCACACATGGCGGCCAGCCCCTAATTTCAAAGCATGTTTTGCTAAATTGTTAGCCTCAACATTTGAGCTCCTACATTCATGGACTAAATTACATGAAACAAAAGATGAAAGTGGTAGCTTAATCTCCTGGATGATGGCTCCATAAGTTGCACCACTTCCCTGGTGGACCTCTTGCACTACTCCCTTGCAGTCCGATGCAATGTGCACCCGGTCCTCATGCAGATTCCCAGCTAGGGCTAGCCCTTCTCTACTCGCCAAAGCTTCAAGAGTTGATGGATCGCTTATGTTGGTGAACACACACGGTGACGCACCAAGAAAAGTACCATCATGCTTTCTGCAAATGGCTCACACAGCCCCATACTTGCTTCTCCCTCCTACTACCGCATCAACATTGAGCTTCACATACCTGTCTGGAGGAGCCAACCATCCTGTCGGATGTGTCGCTGTGGTCGACGGGGGAGGTCTGCTCGGGGTAAGCACTTGTATCTCCGACAAGTATGATAACACAAAACCATGTATAGCGTGAGGCGTCTTGAATATACCTTCATAAATTGCTTTCCTTCGAGCTCCCCAGATGGCCCATAACGTCAGTATTTTATGAATTCTTCGGATGAAAGCTCTGTTTTAATAGCAAAGATCCACTCCCGAGCATCTTCCTCCTGGTGAGCACTCAGTTGATCAAGGATGCATTTAGTTGACAACATCCAAGTGCTTCGAGATACCGGGTAATTCAGCAAAGCGTGTCTGTCGTGAACTCCACACAGCGTGCATGCCCCCATAGTGGCCATATTCCGGTGATGCAGTACTTCGCCCGAAGGTACTGAATGCTTTGCTAACCTCCACAGGAAAACCCTAAGTTTCGAGGGCACCTGAAGTTTCCATAGTGAAAGCCACTCCTTACTCTCCCCCTGAGTGTTAGATGATCCTTGATGTTCCTCTAGCCATCTTTCTCTGTTAAACTTGGTGTGGACCAACATACAGTAAGAGGAGTGCACCATAAAATTCCCCCGAGGTTCTTCGCTCCAAGCCCAGAAGTCCTCGACTCTCCTCGTGCATAAGGGTATTTGCAAGATCGCTTCGGCATCAAAGTGTGTGAATATGGATCGTACTAGCTGTGTCCTCCATGAAGTTGTGGTTCGTTCAATCAGCTCTGAAACCAACTGAGGGGGATTCGCCACACATGATGTAATGGGTCTCCTGTAGCTCTCCCTTGGTATCCAATTTTGGGACCAAATATTGGTAGATTCCCCATCCCCAATTCTCCTTATCAACCCTTGGTCCATCACATCTCTGCCATCTAGGATTGTGCGCCATATCTGCGACGGGTTAGACCCCAACTCAGCATCCAATAGTGAAACATGTGGAAAGTATTTTGCTTTCAAAATCCTCGCACTGAGAGAATAGTGATCATTCGATAAGAGAGCAAGGTTGAACAGCTCCATGTCACGAAAACCTAGTCCCATCATGTACTTTGGCATGGTCAGAATGTCCCACGCCACCCATGCAGGCTTGCGTTTGCCTCTTTTGCTCCCCCACTAGAACTAACTTATAAGTGAAGTTACACTCTCACATATGCTTCTAGGTAATCTGAAACATGCCATGGCTTAAACTGGTATTGCCTGAGCCACTTCCTTGATGAGTACCTCCTTTCCTGCAGCCGACAAAACTTTCTCCATCCACCCTTCACTTTTTCCCAAACTTTGTCACGTAAATATTTGAAAGTTCTATTTTTTGATTGACCCACATCAGTTGGCATACCCAAGTATCGTTCACTAAGGTACTCATTTTGCACCTACAACTTGTTCTTGATTGCTTCTCTCACACTTTGTGGGCATCCCTTGCTGAAGAAAATAGATGATTTCACATAATTAATTATTTGCCCCGAGGCTCTGCAATAACAACTCAGTAGGTTTCATACATGCTCTGCACCCTCTACACTAGCCATAAAAAACAACAGGCTATCATCTGCAAACAAAAGGTGGTTAACGACTGGTGCCGTCGGAGCCAGCTTAATACCTTGCATAGATGCCTGAGAACTGGATTTCAGGAGGCACGAAAGTGAAGGAAATATGCCCTAGAGTTAATAATAAAGTTATTATTTATTTCCTTATATCATGATAAATGTTTATTATTCATGCTAGAATTGTATTAACCGGAAACTTAGTACATGTGTGAATACATAGACAAACAGAGTGTCACTAGTATGCCTCTACTTGACTGGCTCGTTAAACAAAGATGGTTAAGTTTCCTAGCCATAGACATGAGTTGTCATTTTATCAATGGGATCACATCATTAGAGAATGATGTGATTGACTTGACCCATTCCGTTAGCTTAGCACTTGATCGTTTAGTATGATTCTATTGCTTTCTTCATGACTTATACATGTTCCTATGACTATGAGATTATGCAGCTCCCGAATACGGAGGAACACTTTGTGTGCTATCAAACATCACAACGTAACTAGGTGATTATAAAGATGATCTACAGGTGTCTCCGATGGTGTGTGTTGAGTTGCCATAGATCAAGATTAGGATTTCTCACTCCGATTGTCGAAGAGGTATCTCTGGCCCTTTCGCTAATGCACATCACTATAAGCCTTGCAAGCAATGTGACTAATGAGTTAGTTGCGGGATGATGCATTACGGAATGAGTAAAGAGACTTGCCGGTAATGAAATTGAACTAGGTATGATGATACCGACGATCGAATCTTGGGCAAGTAACATACCGATGACAAAGGGAACAACGCATGTTGTTATGCGGTTTGACCGATAAAGATGTTCGTAGAATATGTAGGAGCGAATATGAGCATCCAGGTTACGCTATTGGTTATTGACCGGAGATGTGTCTCGGTCATGACTACATAGTTTTCAAACCCGTAGGGTCGGCACGCTTAACGTTCGATGACGATTTGTATTACGAGATATGTGATTTGATGACCAACGTTTGTTAGGAGTCCCGGATGAGATCACGGACATGACGAACAGTCTCGAATTGGTCGAGACGTAAAGATCGATATATTGGAAGGCTATATTCGGTCATCGGAAAGGTTACGAGTGATTCGGATATTTTTCTGAGTACCGGAGAGTTACGGGAATTCATATTGGGCCTTAATGGGCCATACGGAAAAGGAGAAAAAGGCCTCATGGGTGGCCGCGCCCCTTCCCCATGCACTAATCTGAATTGGACTAGGGAAAGGGGGCGCCCCCTTCCTTCCTTTTCCTTCTCCCTTCCCCTTTTCCTATTCCATGTGGGAGGTGGAATCCTACTAGGACTAGGGAGTCCTAGTAGGACTCCACACTTTGGGCACGCCCAATGAGGGTCGGCTTCCTCCTCCCTCCATCCTTTATATACGTGGCCAGGGGGGCACCCCATAGACACACAAGTTGATTTTAGCCGTGTGCGGTGTCCCTCGCCACAGATACACACCTCGGTCATATCGTTGCAGTGCTTAGGCGAAGCCCTGCGCCGGTAGCTTCATCATCACCATCACCACGCCGTCGTGCTGACCAAACTCTCCCGTGACGCTCAACTGGATCAAGAGCTCGTGGGACGTCATCGAGCTGAACGTGTGCTGAACGCGGAAGTGCCGTACGTTCGGTGCTTGGTTCGGTTGGATCGCGAAGACATTCGACTACATCAACCGCATCACTAGGCGTTTTCGCTTTCGGTCTACGAGGGTACGTAGACACACTCTCCTCTCTCGTTGCTATGCTTCTAGTAGATAGATCTTGCGTGATCGTAGGAAATTTTTGAAATAAAACGTTTCCCAACAGTGGCATCATGAGCCAGGTCCATGCGTAGATGATATGCACGAGTAGAACACAATGAGTTGTGGGCGATAATAGTCATAATGCTTACCACCATGTCATACTTTGATTCGACGGTATTGTGAGATGAAGCGGGCCAGATAGACATTACACGTACGCTTACGTGAGACTGGTTTCACCATTACGAGCACTCGTTGCTTAAAGGTGACTGGCGGGTGTGTGTCTCTCTCACTTTAGTTGAATCGAGTGTGGCTACGCCCGGTCCTTGTGAAGGTTAAAACAACACACTTGACGAAGAATCGAGTTGTGGTTTCGTATGCGTATGTAAGAACGGTTCTTGCTAAGCCCATAGCAGCCACGTAAAACTTAAAACAAAAAAGTAGAAGACGTCTAACTTATTTTTGCAGGGCATGTTGTGATGTGATATGGTCAAGATGTGATGAGTTATACGTTATTATATGAGATGATCAATTTTTGTAAATTATCGGCAACTGGCAGGAGCCTTATGGTTGTCTCTTTATTGTATGAATTACGAGAGCCATGTAATTGCTTTACTTCATCACTATGAGTTAGCGATAGTAGTAGTAGCAATTGTTGGCGAGATGACCACGACGCTACGATGAAGATCATGGTGTCTAGCCGGTGATGATGGAGATCATGACGATGCTTTGGAGATGGAGATCAAAAGCACAAGATGATGATGGCCATATCATGTCACATATTTTGATTGCATGTGATGTTTACCTTATTATGCTTCTTATTTTTCTTAGTACGATGGTAGCATTATAAGATGACCCCTTACAAAATTTCAAGGCAAAGTGTTCTCCTTGAGTATGCACCGTTACGGAAGTTCTTCGTGCTGAGACACAACGTGATGATTGGGTGTGATAGGTTCTACGTTCACATACAACGGGTGCAAGACAGTTCTGCATATGCAAAATACTCGGGTTAAACTTGACGAGCCTAGCATGTACAGACATGGCCTCGGAACACTTGAGAACGAAAGGTCGATCGTGAATCATATAATAGATATGATCAACATAAGATGTTCACCACTGAAAACTACTCCATCTCACGTGATGGTCGGACATGGTTTAGTTGATTTGGATCACGTGATCATTTAGATGATTAGAGGGATGTCTATCCAAGTGGGAGTTCTTTAGTAATATGATTAATTGCACTTTAATTAATAATGAACTTAGTAGTATTAGCGTATCTATGTTGTAGATCAATAGCTCGCGATGTAGCTTCCCGTTTATTTTTATATGTTCCTAGAGAAATATAAGTTGAAAGATGTTAGTAGCAATCATGCGGACTAGGTCTGTGATCTGAGGATTATCCTCATTACTGCACATAAGTATAATGTCCTTGATGCACCGCCAGGTGACAAATCTATTGCAGGAACAAATGCAAACGTTATGAAACATTTGGCAAAGCCCAATATGATGTCTACTTAATAGTTTAGTGCACCATGCTTTACGGCTTAGAACCAGGAATTGAAAAATGTTTTGAACGCCACGAAGCATATAAGATGTTCCAAAAGTTGAAATTAGTATTTCATACGCATGCCTGTGTCGAGAGGTATGAGACCTCTGACAGTATTTTGCCTACAAGAGGGAGGAGAATAGCTCAACCAGTGAGCATGTGCTCAAATTGTCTAGGTACTACAATTTCTTGAATCAAGTGGGAGTTAATATTCTAGATAAGATAGTAATTGACAAAGTTCTCTAGTGACAATCACCAAGTTAGTAGAACTTCGTGATGAACTATAATATGCAATGGATGACGAAAGTAATTGCTGAGCTCTTCGCGATGTTGAAATCGGCGGAGGTAGAAATCAAGAAAGAGCATCAAGTGTTGATGGTTAACAAGACTACTTGTTTCAAGTAAAGGGCAAAGGGATAGAAGGGGAACTTCAAGAAGAATGACAAGCAAGTTGTCACTCCCGTGAATAAACCCAAAGCTAAACTCAAGCCTCAAACTAAGTGCTTGTACTGCAAAGGAAATGGTCACTGGAAGTGGAACTGCCCTAGATACTTGGCGGATAAGAAGGGTGGCAAAGTGAACAAAGGTATATTTTATATACAGATTATTGATGTGTAGTTTACTAGTGTTCATAGCAACCCCTGGGTATTTGATATCGGTTCTGTTGCTAAAATTAGTAACTCGAAACGAGAGTTGCAGAATGAACAGAGACTAGTTAATGGTGAAGTGACGATGTGTGTTGGAAGTGGTTCCAAGATTGATATGATCATCATCGCACACTCCCTATACTTTCGGGATTAGTGTAGAACATAAATAAGTGTTATTTGGAATTTCCGTTGAGCATGAATATGATTTGATGATGTTTGTTGCAATACGGTTATTCATTTAAAGTCGTAGAATAATTGTTATTATGTTTACATGAATAAAACCTTCGATGGTCATACACACAATGAAAATAGTTTGTTGGATCTCGATCATAGTAATACACATATTCATAATATTGAAGCCAACAGATGCAAAGTTGATAATGATAGTGCAACTTATTTGTGGCACTCTTGTTTAGGTCATATTGGTGTGAAGCGCATGAAGAAACACCATGCTGATGGGATTGTGGAATCACTTGATTATGAATCACTTGGTGCTTGCGAACCATGCCTCATGGCCAAGATGACTAAAACTCCGTTCTCCGGAACAATGGAGCGAGCAACTGTCTTATTGGAAATCATACATACTGATGTATGCAGTCCGATGAGTGTTGAGGCTCGCGGAGGATATCGTTATTTTCTGACCTTCACAGATGATTTGAGAATATATGGGTATATATACTTGATGAAACATAAGTCTGAAACATGTGAAAAGTTCAAAGAATTTCAGAGTGAAGTGGAAAATCATCGTAACAAGAAAATAAAAGTTTCTACGATCTGATCACGGAGGCGAATATTTGAAGTTACGAGTTTGGCCTTCATTTAAAACAATGTGAAATAGTTTCACAACTCACGCCACCTGGAACACCAAAGCATAATGGTGTGTCCGAACGTCGTAACCGCACTTTATTTGATATGGTGAGATCTATGATGTCTCTTACCGATTTACCACTATCATTTTGGGGTTATGCATGAGAGACAACTGCATTCACATTAAATAGGGCACCATATAAATCCGTTGAGATGACATAGTATGAACCGTGGTTTGGCAAGAAACCTAAGCTATTGTTTCTTAAAGTTTTGGGCAGAGCGATGCTTATGTGAAAAAGTTTCTACCTGATAAGCTCGAACCCAAATCGGAGAAATCTCTCTTCATAGGATACCCAAAGAAAACAGTTGGGTACACCTTCTATCACATAACCAAAGGCAATATATTCGTTGCTAAAAATGGATACTTTCTAAAGAAGGAGTTTCTCTCGAAAGAAGTGAGTGGGAGGAAAGTGGAACTTAATGAGGTAACTATACCTTCTCCCGAATTGAAAAGTAGTACATCATAGAAACTAGTTCTAGTGATTCCTACACCAATCAGCAAGGAAGCTAATGATGATGATCATGAAACTTCAGATCAAGTTACTACTGAACCTCGTAGGTCAACCAGAGTGTGTTCCGCACCAGAGATGTACGGTAACCCGGTTGTGGAAGTCATGTTACTAGACCATGAGGAACCTACAAACTATGAGGAAGCGATGATGATCCCAGATTCCGCAAAATGGCTTGAGGCCATGAAATCTGAGATGGGATCCATGTATGAGAACAAAGTGTGGAGTTTAGTTGACTTGCCCGATGATCGGCAAGCCACTGAAAATCAATGTTACTATCTACAAAGCTCAACTTGTTGCAAAAGGTTTTCGACAACTTCAAGGTGCTGACCACGATGACATTTTCTCACTCGTAGCGATGCTTAAGTCTGTCCGAATCATGTTAGCAATTGCCGCATTTTATGAAATCTGGCGAATGGATAACAAAACTGCATTCTTTAAAGGATTTTTTAAAGAAGAGTTGTATATGATGCAAGCCAGAAGGTTTTGTCAATCCTAAAGGTGAAACAAAATGTGCAAGTGCTACTTCTCGAGCTTGCGTTGTATTCCCTCGAAGAGGAAAGGGAGTTGTAGCACAGGAGCGTAAGTATTTCCCTCAGTTTTTGAGAACCAAGGTATCAATCCAGTAGGAGACCATGCGCGAGTCCCTCACACCTGCACAAACAAATAAGAACTTCGCAGCCAACGCGATAAGGGGTTGTCAATCCCTTTACGATCACTTACGAAAGTGAGATCTGATAGAGATGATAGTTTATATTTTTTGTATTTTTGTTTATAAGAACAGAAAATAAAAGCAATAAAAGTAAAGTAGATGTAGCTTGATATGTTGAGAATAGACCCGGAGGCCATAGTGTTCTCTAGTGGCTTCTCTCATGAAAGCGATATTCTACGACGGGTAAACAAATTACTGTCAAGCAATTGATAGAAACTTGAATAATTATGAGACTATCTAGGCATGATCATTGTATATAGGCATCACGTACGAGACAAGTAGACCGACTCTTGCCTACATCTACTACTATTACTCCACACATCGACCGCTATCCAGCATGCATCTACTGTATTGAGTTCATAAGAACAGAGTAACGCCTTAAGCAAGATGAGATGATGTAGAGGGATAAACTCAAGCAATATGATATAAACCCCATCTTTTTATCCTCGATGGCAACAATACAATACGTGCCTTCCTGACCCTACTGTCACTTGGAAAGGACACCGCAAGATTGAACCCAAAGACAAGCACTTCTCCCGTTGCAAGAACTATAGATCTAGTAGGCCAAACCAACCCAATAATTCGAAGAGACTTGCAAGGATATTATGAGCACACGTAAAAAGTTCAGAGAGGAACCAAATATTTCTCATAGAGAATCTTGATCATACACCCACAATTCATCGGATCTCAATAAACACACCACAAAAAGAGATTACATCGATTAGATCTCCTCGAAGACCGAGGTGAACTTTGTATTGAGATCCAGAGAGAGAGAAGAAGCCATCGAGATACTAGCTATGGACCCGAAGGTCTGTGGTAAACTACTTAAAACTCATGGTGAGGGCGATGATGATGAAGAAGAAGAACTCTGTGATGGATCCCCCTCCGGTGGAGCTCCAGAATAGTCTCCAAGATGGGATCTCACGGGAATAGAAGGTTACAGCTGTGGAATTAGGGTTTTCTCTCTGTTGTAGAAGGTTTTGGGGTACGTAGACTTATATAGGAGGAAGGAGGACACCGGGGGGTGCTCGAGGGGCCCACGATGCAGGGGGGCGCGCCCCCGACCCTCGTGGACACCCCGAGGCTCCCCTGACGTGGTTCTCAAGTCCCCTGTGCGTTATTTTCTCCAAAAATATCTCTCGCGAAGGCTTCATTCCGTTTGATATTCTTTTTCTGCAAAACGCTGAAACAGGCAAAAAACAGCAATCTGGACTGGGCCTTTGTGTTAGTAGGTTAGTCCCAAAAATGATATAAAAGTGTATGATAAAGCCCATTAAACATCCAAGACTTCATAAATAATAGCATGGAACAATCAAAAATTATAGATACGTTGGAGACGTATCAAGCATCCCCAAGCTTAATTCCTGCTTGTCCTCGAGTAGGTAAATGATAAAGAAAGAATTTTTTATGTGGAATGCTAACGAATATAGGTTTTCAATGTAATTCTCTTAATTGTGGCATGAATGTTCAGATCTGAAAGATTCAAGATAAAAGTCTATATTTACATAAGAAATAACAATACTTCAAGCATCCTAACAAAGCAATCATGTCTTCTCAAAATACTATGGCTAAAGAAAGTTATCCCTACAAAATCATATAGTCTGGCTATGCTCCCTCTTCATCACATAAAATATTCATATCATGCACAACCCCAATTTCAGCCAAGCACTTGTTTTCATACTATATTCTTTCAAACCTTTCAACTTTCACGCAATACATGAGTGTGAGCCATGGACATAGCACTATGGGTGGAATAGAGGTGGTTGTGGAGAAGACAAAAAGGAGGGAGATAGTCTCACATCGACTAGGCGTATCAACGGGCTATGGAGATGCCCATCAATAGATATCAATGTGAGTGAATAGGGATTGCCATGCAACGGATGCACTAGAGCTAAATATGAATGAAAGCTCAACAAAAGAAACTAGTGGGTGTGCATCCAACTTGCTTGCTCACGAAGACCTAGGGCATTTGAGGAAGCCCATTGTAGGAATATACAAGCCAAGTTCTATAATGAAAATTCCCACTAGTATATGAAAGTGACTAAGCATGAGACTCTCTACAATGAAGAACATGGTGCTACTTTGAAGCACAAGTGTGGAAAAAAATATAGTAGCAATTCTCCCTTTTTTTCTTTTCTTTTTTTTCTATTTTTGGGCCTTTCTTTTTTTCTTTGCCCTTTCTTTTTTTCTTTTTTTCCTTTTTTTTGTGGAGGGGCTTTATAGATTTATCCTTTCCTCCCATGGGACAATGCTCTAATAATGATGATCATCACACTTTTATTACAACTCGATATTACAACTCGATACTACAACAAAGCATGACTTTATATGAATGCCTCTGGCGGTGTACCGGTATGTGCAATGAAACAAGAGTGACATGTATGAAAAGTTATGCATGGTGGCTTTGCCACAAATACGATGTCAACTACATGATCATGCATGCCAATATGACAATATGAAGCGTGTCATATGAACGGAACGGTGGACAGTTACACGGCAATATATCTCAGAATGGCTATGGAAATGCCATGATAGGTAGGTATGGTGGCTGTTTTGAGGAATAATATGGTGGTTGTTTTGAGGAAGGATATATAATTGGTTTATGGTACCGGCGAAAGTTGCGCGGTACAAGAGAGGCTAACAATGGTGGAAGGGTGAGAGTGCGTATAATCCATGGACTCAGCATTAGTCATAAGAACTCATATACTTATTGCAAAAATCTACGAGTCATCAAAACAAAGCAATCAATGCATGCTCCTAGGGGGGAGGTTGGTAGGAGTTAACCATCGCGCGCCCCCGACCTGCACACAAAGGTTGGCACTTTACAAATACCTCATGCTCTAACTTCGTCACATAGCGGTTCACCATACGTGCATGCTACGGGAATCACTAACCTTAACACAAGTATTTCTCAATTTCATAATAACTCCACTAGCATGACTCTAATATCACTATCCTCATATCTCAAAACAATTATCAAGCATCCAACATCTCATTCTATTCAATGCGCTTAGTGTGAATTTTTTTACTACATTGACATTGGATGTCTATCATGTGAAGACTAGTTTTTTTAGCCTAAACACATTACCATGCTGTTTTAATAGACTCTCAAATAGATATAAGTGAAGCATGAGAGATCAAAAATTTCTACAAAATATAACCACCACCGTGCTCTAAAGGATATAAGTGAAGCACAAGAGCAAAAACTATTCAACTCAAAAGATATAAGTGAAGCACACGGAGTGTTCTAACAATTCCTAGGTCATATTTAACTCTCTCAAATAGGTGTGTCCAACAAGGATAATTGTGACAAACTAACAAGCAAAGACTCAAATATACAAGACGCTCGAAGCAAAACACATATCATGTGGTGAATAAAAATATAGCTCCAAGTATATTTACCGATGGATGAAGACGAAACAGGGGATGCCTTCCCATGGGCATCCCCAAGCTTAGGCCTTTGCTACTCCTTGTTCCGTAGTCCATCAAAGCAATACTCAAAACTTGAAAACTTCACAATACAAAACTTAGACAAAAATTCTCATGAGCTCCATTAGTATAAGAAAACAAATCACTACTCAAAGGTATTGTAATGAATTCATTATTTGTTTATATTGGTGTTAAACCTACTGTATTCCAACTTCTCTATGGTACATACCTCCAAATACTACTCATAGATGCATTGAAATAAGCAAACAACACACGAAAAACAGAATCTGTCAAAAACAGAACAGTCTGTAGTAATCTGCAGGTTTCGCATACTTCTGTAACTCCAAAAAATTCATAATGTGAGCTAGGGTAATGTCCTCTTGAATGCTAACAACAGGGGGATTTCCAACAAGATTTTCCATAATACTAAGAGATTCCCAAACTGGGGCTTCTAGGAAATTTCCATTGATAGCAGAATCTAGAATAAACCTATTCCAAGAAGTAATTCCGACATAAAAATTTCTAACCAGGATAGTAGTAGATTGCTTCTTGGTGGCTCTTTTTTGAGAATCATTAATTCTATACCAAGCATCTTTTAGACTTTCACCACCTCTTTGTTTAAAGGTGAGAACTTCTGCCTCACCAAAGGCAAAAGGACCGGACATAATGCCAACTAAAAGCAAGATAACTATTTATTGTGATTTTTGGTAAGGGACACTAAAGCAAAAACTGAAAGGTAAACTAACAGGACTAAAAAGCAAAGACAAAAGATAGCGTGCAACTCCCCTATCTTGAAGAGTGGAGTCCCCGGCAACGGCGCCAGAAACTTGCTCGATGGCTTCTCGCCCCTCATTGGTTACCCCAAGTGGAAGGTTGAGATGTAGCGTAGCAGCAAATTTCCCTTGGCAAAGATACCAAGGATCGAATCCTGTGAGACTCCGAGGGTCGACAAGTAGGTGTCAACGGCGCCAGAAACTTAGCGGTTGACGGGACCTGCACACAGATACAGATAACTTTGCTCCCAACGAGTACAGAGAGGTTGTCAATCCCTCCGGCCTTGTTGTTTACAAAGGATCAAACACAAGAGATAATAATGATAGCTATGACTGCAACTAGGAAATAAAAACAGGAAGTAAATAGAAGGTGTGATCAACGGTGGTAATATGGACTGGGGTCCCATGATGTTCACTAGTGATGTCTCTCTCCCAAAAGACGATAAAACAGCAAAGCGAGGTAAACAAATTACAGCTGGGCAATTGACAGGATTATGTGCGCAAACCAATGCTAACTATGTTGCAAAGAAAGGTAGAGGCTCAAAAGCATGGGCGGTACGCCAAGGCAAGTAGACCGAAATCCATCTGCATCTACTACTAATCATCCACCTTGAGATATCTATCCAGAACATCTCGCTGGTATTAAGTTGCGAATCCCACCCAAAGTGTAAACTCAAAGCAAGAGACAACTGCATTAAAAGAACTTTGCGTAAAGTAAACAATCCTTGCACCCGCAAGTACAAGCACCGTTGTCTTCTCCCTTGTGGCAACAGCACATCCCCTAGACTCATGTTTCTGTCACTCAAGCTAGTCATCAGGGGGCATGAACCCACAATCAAGCATAACGCTCCCTCTTGGAGTTACTACCTACTACTTGGCCAAAGCAATAAACAGCAACGGAGAACATGCAAGAATTACTCAAGAACAAAGATATAAAAGAGGTGAATCAAATATATTACTCAAACACAATCTGAACATAGTCTCATAATCCATCAGATCCCAGCAAACTCAGCAAAGCAACAGCAGAAAGATTACATATGTGCCTCGATCATGTAGGGCAGCTGACGAGGTCTAAACCATGAAGAGCAAAGAGGGGAGGAGAACATCACATAGCTACTGATCATGGACCCATGGTCCAAGGTGGACTAGTCACGACTCATCCGGGAAGCGTCCATGGTGGTGGAGAAGCTCCCGGTGGTGGTTCTCCCCTCCGGCAGGGTGCCGGGAAGAGCTCTCCTGATGCTTCCGATCTTGGAAGTGCTGCGGCGGCGGAATAGAGGCGAGATCGTGAAAAAGGTTCTGTCCTCCAGGGTTTCGGGATGTGAGGGATATATATGCGAAGGGGGGCAGCCAGAGGCGGAGCAGGGGCCCCAGGCGCCCCCCTGGCGCGGCGAGGGGTGGGGCCGCGCCAGGTGGCCGCCTGGGCCTCCCCTGGCTCCCCTCTGGCCCATCTTTGGTTCTTCGCGAAGCTTCCTGTACGTTGATTTTTCCTATATTTTTCCTGGAGTTTTTGGATCACTTTTAATATGGGGGAAACCTAAAATAGAAAAACAGAAGAAAACAGGAACTGGCACTGTGGTGCACTGAGTTAATAGGTTAGTCCAAATATGATCAAAAGTTTATGGAAGTGCATCAATATCATAGCAATATCACACAAAAGAAGCATGGAGCAAGCAGAAATTATAGATACGTTTTGGACGTATCAATTACCATGCTCCATCTTTGGAGTATAAATTTGATGAAGATGTAGATGATGGAAATGAAGTTGACGATCGACAAACCATAATATCCATCTTGCTAAAGTGCTCGGGCGAGTAGATGTTCAAAAGATGTAGTGTCTTTGTGAGCTTCATAACCAAACCATGACTAGTTCACACTCCTTTGAGTTCGCGTTAACAAACATTACATGAGATAATTATTACTCCTCTTGGTCATAGTGCATCGAATGAGCTTATTTTAAACATACAAGAGATATTCAATGTAAATGGTGCCAATGTCAGTTGGATCGCATGGACCAATAGTGGGATATTCACAGGATTCGTCACACTATGCGAGCCTTTCCCCCACTACTGGTGGTACCTCAACGATGCCAAAACCTTGACTCAGGTTCGAGAACCAACTTTTCTCTCTGCAATAACACAATTTTATGCATCCTCCAAATGAATGAGAATCAATAACCAGTTGGAGAAATACCTGACCATTTATACCACCATGGCATCATTTATGAGCCAAATATCTTAATTCTTCTAGCTTGGAGCATATCCTATCCAAAGTGCTTACGAACGAAACCATGTATGCATTTCGAGCCAAATGGCTAATTTTGTATAATTAGATTATTCTTATTCTTCCTTAATAGATTTACATCGTGGATGCCTTTGATGGTCGACGTACAAGTTGTCATCGTAACTTGTGATGGCTTTCCTTTTCCACTTGTATTTCCCACTACACTTCTCATGTTTTCACTCGGTGAACCTCTCTATGTATGGACTCATATGTGATCTTCTCTATGTATGTACTTTGTGTTTGAGTGTGTATACATGTGTCATATGTGTCAAAATTATGGTCATAGTCCTTGTTGTTGTCCGTCAGATAAGACGACATGCCACATGTCAGCGACGCGTGTGTTGCACGTCTGCCGAGTTCCATACTGGGCGAAGGCTTGCCGACTTTTGTCAAAGGGACCTTGGCAGATGGGCATGTCATTCATGGGCACCATTCATTGCACGTTAGCCGAGTTACAAACTCGGCGAAGGTTAGCTGTGTTTTTGTTCGAAGGAACTCGTCGGAGGGGTATGCCACGAGTTGACACTATACAGGGACGAAAGACAGGGGTACTCGTTGGAGGGGTACTCGTCCAATGGCTTACCTACAAGAATGACAAAGCTTTTATTCAAACTGTCACCGCCAGTACAGGGATGAAAGGCAGTCCATCGGGCTGGCCTAACCACACATGGCGGCCAGCCCCTAATTTCAAAGCATGTTTTGCTAAATTGTTAGCCTCAACATTTGAGCTCCTACATTCATGGACTAAATTACATGAAACAAAAGATGAAAGTGGTAGCTTAATCTCCTGGATGATGGCTCCATAAGTTGCACCACTTCCCTGGTGGACCTCTTGCACTACTCCCTTGCAGTCCGATGCAATGTGCACCCGGTCCTCATGCAGATTCCCAGCTAGGGCTAGCCCTTCTCTACTCGCCAAAGCTTCAAGAGTTGATGGATCGCTTATGTTGGTGAACACACACGGTGACGCACCAAGAAAAGTACCATCATGCTTTCTGCAAATGGCTCACACAGCCCCATACTTGCTTCTCCCTCCTACTACCGCATCAACATTGAGCTTCACATAGCTGTCTGGAGGAGCCAACCATCCTGTCGGATGTGTCGCTGTGGTCGACGGGGGAGGTCTGCTCGGGGTAAGCACTTGTATCTCCGACAAGTATGATAACACAAAACCATGTATAGCGTGAGGCGTCTTGAATATACCTTCATAAATTGCTTTCCTTCGAGCTCCCCAGATGGCCCATAACGTCAGTATTTTATGAATTCTTTGGATGAAAGCTCTGTTTTAATAGCAAAGATCCACTCCCGAGCATCTTCCTCCTGGTGAGCACTCAGTTGATCAAGGATGCATTTAGTTGACAACATCCAAGTGCTTCGAGATACCGGGTAATTCAGCAAAGCTTGTCTGTCGTGAACTCCACACAGCGTGCATGCCCCCATAATGGCCATATTCCGGTGATGCAGTACTTCGCCCGAAGGTACTGAATGCTTTGCTAACCTCCACAGGAAAACCCTAAGTTTCGAGGGCACCTGAAGTTTCCATAGTGAAAGCCACTCCTTACTCTCCCCCTGAGTGTTAGATGATCCTTGATGTTCCTCTAGCCATCTTTCTCTGTTCAACTTGGTGTGGACCAACATACAGTAAGAGGAGTGCACCATAAAATTCCCCCGAGGTTCTTCGCTCCAAGCCCAGAAGTCCTCGACTCTCCTCGTGCATAAGGGTATTTGCAAGATCGCTTCGGCATCAAAGTGTGTGAATATGGATCGTACTAGCTGTGTCCTCCATGAAGTTGTGGTTCGTTCAATCAGCTCTGAAACCAACTGAGGGGGATTCGCCACACATGATGTAATGGGTCTCCTGTAGCTCTCCCTTGGTATCCAATTTTGGGACCAAATATTGGTAGATTCCCCATCCCCAATTCTCCTTATCAACCCTTGGTCCATCACATCTCTGCCATCTAGGATTGTGCGCCATATCTGCGACGGGTTAGACCCCAACTCAGCATCCAATAGTGAAACATGTGGAAAGTATTTTGCTTTCAAAATCCTCGCACTGAGAGAATAGGGATCATTCGATAAGAGAGCAAGGTTGAACAGCTCCATGTCACGAAAACCTAGTCCCATCATGTACTTTGGCATGGTCAGAATGTCCCACGCCACCCATGCAGGCTTGCGTTTGCCTCTTTTGCTCCCCCACTAGAACTAACTTATAAGTGAAGTTACACTCTCACATATGCTTCTAGGTAATCTGAAACATGCCATGGCTTAAACTGGTATTGCCTGAGCCACTTCCTTGATGAGTACCTCCTTTCCTGCAGCCGACAAAACTTTCTCCATCCACCATTCACTTTTTCCCAAACTTTGTCACGTAAATATTTGAAAGTTCTATTTTTTGATTGACCCACATCAGTTGGCATACCCAAGTATCGTTCACTAAGGTACTCATTTTGCACCTACAACTTGTTCTTGATTGCTTCTCTCACACTTTGTGGGCATCCCTTGCTGAAGAAAATAGATGATTTCACATAATTAATTATTTGCCCCGAGGCTCTGCAATAACAACTCAGTAGGTTTCATACATGCTCTGCACCCTCTACACTAGCCATAAAAAACAACAGGCTATCATCAGCAAACAAAAGGTGGTTAACGACTGGTGCCGTCGGAGCCAGCTTAATACCTTGCATAGATGCCTGAGAACTGGATTTCAGGAGGCACGAAAGTGAAGGAAATATGCCCTAGAGTTAATAATAAAGTTATTATTTATTTCCTTATATCATGATAAATGTTTATTATTCATGCTAGAATTGTATTAACCGGAAACTTAGTACATGTGTGAATACATAGACAAACAGAGTGTCACTAGTATGCCTCTACTTGACTGGCTCGTTAAACAAAGATGGTTAAGTTTCCTAGCCATAGACATGAGTTGTCATTTTATCAATGGGATCACATCATTAGAGAATGATGTGATTGACTTGACCCATTCCGTTAGCTTAGCACTTGATCGTTTAGTATGATTCTATTGCTTTCTTCATGACTTATACATGTTCCTATGACTATGAGATTATGCAGCTCCCGAATACGGAGGAACACTTTGTGTGCTATCAAACATCACAACGTAACTAGGTGATTATAAAGATGATCTACAGGTGTCTCCGATGGTGTGTATTGAGTTGCCATAGATCAAGATTAGGATTTCTCACTCCGATTGTCGAAGAGGTATCTCTGGCCCTCTCGCTAATGCACATCACTATAAGCCTTGCAAGCAATGTGACTAATGAGTTAGTTGCGGGATGATGCATTACGGAACGAGTAAAGAGACTTGCCGGTAATGAAATTGAACTCGGTATGATGATACCGACGATCGAATCTCGGGCAAGTAACATACCGATGACAAAGGGAACAACGCATGTTGTTATGCGGTTTGACCGATAAAGATGTTCGTAGAATATGTAGGAGCGAATATGAGCATCCAGGTTACGCTATTGGTTATTGACCAGAGATGTGTCTCGGTCATGACTACATAGTTCTCAAACCCGTAGGGTCGGCACGCTTAACGTTCGATGACGATTTGTATTACGAGATATGTGATTTGATGACCAACGTTTGTTAGGAGTCCCGGATGAGATCACGGACATGACGAACAGTCTCGAAATGGTCGAGACGTAAAGATCGATATATTGGAAGGCTATATTCGGTCATCGGAAAGGTTACGAGTGATTCGGATATTTTTCTGAGTACCGGAGAGTTACGGGAATTCATATTGGGCCTTAATGGGCCATACGGAAAAGGAGAAAAAGGCCTCATGGGTGGCCGCGCCCCTTCCCCATGCACTAATCTGAATTGGACTAGGGAAAGGGGGCGCCCCCTTCCTTCCTTTTCCTTCTCCCTTCCCCTTTTCCTATTCCATGTGGGAGGTGGAATCCTACTAGGACTAGGGAGTCCTAGTAGGACTCCACACTTTGGGCACGCCCAATGAGGGTCGGCTTCCTCCTCCCTCCATCCTTTATATACGTGGCCAGGGGGGCACCCCATAGACACACAAGTTGATTTTAGCCGTGTGCGGTGTCCCTCGCCACAGATACACACCTCGGTCATATCGTTGCAGTGCTTAGGCGAAGCCCTGCGCCGGTAGCTTCATCATCACCATCACCACGCCGTCGTGCTGACCAAACTCTCCCGTGACGCTCAACTGGATCAAGAGCTCGTGGGACGTCATCGAGCTGAACGTGTGCTGAACGCGGAAGTGCCGTACGTTCGGTGCTTGGTTCGGTTGGATCGCGAAGACATTCGACTACATCAACCGCATCACTAGGCGTTTTCGCTTTCGGTCTACGAGGGTACGTAGACACACTCTCCTCTCTCGTTGCTATGCTTCTAGTAGATAGATCTTGCGTGATCGTAGGAAATTTTTGAAATAAAACGTTTCCCAACAGTGGCATCATGAGCCAGGTCCATGCGTAGATGATATGCACGAGTAGAACACAATGAGTTGTGGGCGATAATAGTCATAATGCTTACCACCATGTCATACTTTGATTCGACGGTATTGTGAGATGAAGCGGGCCAGATAGACATTACACGTACGCTTACGTGAGACTGGTTTCACCATTACGAGCACTCGTTGCTTAAAGGTGACTGGCGGGTGTGTGTCTCTCTCACTTTAGTTGAATCGAGTGTGGCTACGCCCGGTCCTTGTGAAGGTTAAAACAACACACTTGACGAAGAATCGAGTTGTGGTTTCGTATGCGTATGTAAGAACGGTTCTTGCTAAGCCCATAGCAGCCACGTAAAACTTAAAACAAAAAAGTAGAAGACGTCTAACTTATTTTTGCAGGGCATGTTGTGATGTGATATGGTCAAGATGTGATGAGTTATACGTTATTATATGAGATGATCAATTTTTGTAAATTATCGGCAACTGGCAGGAGCCTTATGGTTGTCTCTTTATTGTATGAATTACGAGAGCCATGTAATTGCTTTACTTCATCACTATGAGTTAGCGATAGTAGTAGTAGCAATTGTTGGCGAGATGACCACGACGCTACGATGAAGATCATGGTGTCTAGCCGGTGATGATGGAGATCATGACGATGCTTTGGAGATGGAGATCAAAAGCACAAGATGATGATGGCCATATCATGTCACATATTTTGATTGCATGTGATGTTTACCTTATTATGCTTCTTATTTTGCTTAGTACGATGGTAGCATTATAAGATGACCCCTTACAAAATTTCAAGGCAAAGTGTTCTCCTTGAGTATGCACCGTTACGGAAGTTCTTCGTGCTGAGACACAACGTGATGATCGGGTGTGATAGGTTCTACGTTCACATACAACGGGTGCAAGACAGTTCTGCACATGCAAAATACTCGGGTTAAACTTGACGAGCCTAGCATGTACAGACATGGCCTCGGAACACTGGAGAACGAAAGGTCGATCGTGAATCATATAATAGATATGATCAACATAAGATGTTCACCACTGAAAACTACTCCATCTCACGTGATGGTCGGACATGGTTTAGTTGATTTGGATCACGTGATCATTTAGATGATTAGAGGGATGTCTATCCAAGTGGGAGTTCTTTAGTAATATGATTAATTGCACTTTAATTAATAATGAACTTAGTAGTATTAGCGTATCTATGTTGTAGATCAATAGCTCGCGATGTAGCTTCCCGTTTATTTTTATATGTTCCTAGAGAAATATAAGTTGAAAGATGTTAGTAGCAATCATGCGGACTAGGTCTGTGATCTGAGGATTATCCTCATTACTGCACATAAGTATAATGTCCTTGATGCACCGCCAGGTGACAAATCTATTGCAGGAACAAATGCAAACGTTATGAAACATTTGGCAAAGCCCAATATGATGTCTACTTAATAGTTTAGTGCACCATGCTTTACGGCTTAGAACCAGGAATTGAAAAAGGTTTTGAACGCCACGAAGCATATAAGATGTTCCAAAAGTTGAAATTAGTATTTCATACGCATGCCTGTGTCGAGAGGTATGAGACCTCTGACAGTATTTTGCCTACAAGAGGGAGGAGAATAGCTCAACCAGTGAGCATGTGCTCAAATTGTCTAGGTACTACAATTTCTTGAATCAAGTGGGAGTTAATATTCTAGATAAGATAGTAATTGACAAAGTTCTCTAGTGACAATCACCAAGTTAGTAGAACTTCGTGATGAACTATAATATGCAATGGATGACGAAAGTAATTGCTGAGCTCTTCGCGATGTTGAAATCGGCGGAGGTAGAAATCAAGAAAGAGCATCAAGTGTTGATGGTTAACAAGACTACTTGTTTCAAGTAAAGGGCAAAGGGATAGAAGGGGAACTTCAAGAAGAATGACAAGCAAGTTGTCACTCCCGTGAATAAACCCAAAGCTAAACTCAAGCCTCAAACTAAGTGCTTGTACTGCAAAGGAAATGGTCACTGGAAGTGGAACTGCCCTAGATACTTGGCGGATAAGAAGGGTGGCAAAGTGAACAAAGGTATATTTTATATACAGATTATTGATGTGTAGTTTACTAGTGTTCATAGCAACCCCTGGGTATTTGATATCGGTTCTGTTGCTAAAATTAGTAACTCGAAACGAGAGTTGCAGAATGAACAGAGACTAGTTAATGGTGAAGTGACGATGTGTGTTGGAAGTGGTTCCAAGATTGATATGATCATCATCGCACACTCCCTATACTTTCGGGATTAGTGTAGAACATAAATAAGTGTTATTTGGAATTTCCGTTGAGCATGAATATGATTTGATGATGTTTGTTGCAATACGGTTATTCATTTAAAGTCGTAGAATAATTGTTATTATGTTTACATGAATAAAACCTTCGATGGTCATACACACAATGAAAATAGTTTGTTGGATCTCGATCATAGTAATACACATATTCATAATATTGAAGCCAACAGATGCAAAGTTGATAATGATAGTGCAACTTATTTGTGGCACTCTTGTTTAGGTCATATTGGTGTGAAGCGCATGAAGAAACACCATGCTGATGGGATTGTGGAATCACTTGATTATGAATCACTTGGTGCTTGCGAACCATGCCTCATGGCCAAGATGACTAAAACTCTGTTCTCCGGAACAATGGAGCGAGCAACTGTCTTATTGGAAATCATACATACTGATGTATGCAGTCCGATGAGTGTTGAGGCTCGCGGAGGATATCGTTATTTTCTGACCTTCACAGATGATTTGAGAATATATGGGTATATATACTTGATGAAACATAAGTCTGAAACATGTGAAAAGTTCAAAGAATTTCAGAGTGAAGTGGATAATCATCGTAACAAGAAAATAAAAGTTTCTACGATCTGATCACGGAGGCGAATATTTGAAGTTACGAGTTTGGCCTTCATTTAAAACAATGTGAAATAGTTTCACAACTCACGCCACCTGGAACACCAAAGCATAATGGTGTGTCCGAACGTCGGAACCGCACTTTATTTGATATGGTGAGATCTATGATGTCTCTTACCGATTTACCACTATCATTTTGGGGTTATGCATGAGAGACAACTGCATTCACATTAAATAGGGCACCATATAAATCCGTTGAGATGACATAGTATGAACCGTGGTTTGGCAAGAAACCTAAGCTATTGTTTCTTAAAGTTTTGGGCAGAGCGATGCTTATGTGAAAAAGTTTCTACCTGATAAGCTCGAACCCAAATCGGAGAAATCTCTCTTCATAGGATACCCAAAGAAAACAGTTGGGTACACCTTCTATCACATAACCAAAGGCAATATATTCGTTGCTAAAAATGGATACTTTCTAAAGAAGGAGTTTCTCTCGAAAGAAGTGAGTGGGAGGAAAGTGGAACTTAATGAGGTAACTATACCTTCTCCCGAATTGAAAAGTAGTACATCATAGAAACTAGTTCCAGTGATTCCTACACCAATCAGCAAGGAAGCTAATGATGATGATCATGAAACTTCAGATCAAGTTACTACTGAACCTCGTAGGTCAACCAGAGTGTGTTCCGCACCAGAGATGTACGGTAACCCGGTTGTGGAAGTCATGTTACTAGACCATGAGGAACCTACAAACTATGAGGAAGCGATGATGATCCCAGATTCCGCAAAATGGCTTGAGGCCATGAAATCTGAGATGGGATCCATGTATGAGAACAAAGTGTGGAGTTTAGTTGACTTGCCCGATGATCGGCAAGCCACTGAAAATAAATGTTACTATCTACAAAGCTCAACTTGTTGCAAAAGGTTTTCGACAACTTCAAGGTGCTGACCACGATGACATTTTCTCACTCGTAGCGATGCTTAAGTCTGTCCGAATCATGTTAGCAATTGCCGCATTTTATGAAATCTGGCGAATGGATAACAAAACTGCATTCTTTAAAGGATTTTTTAAAGAAGAGTTGTATATGATGCAAGCCAGAAGGTTTTGTCAATCCTAAAGGTGAAACAAAATGTGCAAGTTCTACTTCTCGAGCTTGCGTTGTATTCCCTCGAAGAGGAAAGGGAGTTGTAGCACAGGAGCGTAAGTATTTCCCTCAGTTTTTGAGAACCAAGGTATCAATCCAGTAGGAGACCATGCGCGACTCCCTCACACCTGCACAAACAAATAAGAACTTCGCAGCCAACGCGATAAGGGGTTGTCAATCCCTTTACGATCACTTACGAAAGTGAGATCTGATAGAGATGATAGTTTATATTTTTTGTATTTTTGTTTATAAGAACAGAAAATAAAAGCAATAAAAGTAAAGTAGATGTAGCTTGATATGTTGAGAATAGACCCGGAGGCCATAGTGTTCTCTAGTGGCTTCTCTCATGAAAGCGATATTCTACGACGGGTAAACAAATTACTGTCAAGCAATTGATAGAAACTTGAATAATTATGAGACTATCTAAGCATGATCATTGTATATAGGCATCACGTACGAGACAAGTAGACCGACTCTTGCCTGCATCTACTACTATTACTCCACACATCGACCGCTATCCAGCATGCATCTACTGTATTGAGTTCATAAGAACAGAGTAACGCCTTAAGCAAGATGAGATGATGTAGAGGGATAAACTCAAGCAATATGATATAAACCCCATCTTTTTATCCTCGATGGCAACAATACAATACGTGCCTTCCTGACCCTACTGTCACTTGGAAAGGACACCGCAAGATTGAACCCAAAGACAAGCACTTCTCTCGTTGCAAGAACTATAGATCTAGTAGGCCAAACCAACCCAATAATTCGAAGAGACTTGCAAGGATATTATGAGCACACGTAAAAAGTTCAGAGAGGAACCAAATATTTCTCATAGAGAATCTTGATCATACACCCACAATTCATCGGATCTCAATAAACACACCACAAAAAGAGATTACATCGATTAGATCTCCTCGAAGACCGAGGTGAACTTTGTATTGAGATCCAGAGAGAGAGAAGAAGCCATCGAGATACTAGCTATGGACCCGAAGGTCTGTGGTAAACTACTTAAAACTCATGGTGAGGGCGATGATGATGATGAAGAAGAACTCTGTGATGGATCCCCCTCCGGTGGAGCTCCAGAATAGTCTCCAAGATGGGATCTCACGGGAATAGAAGGTTACAGCTGTGGAATTAGGGTTTTCTCTCTGTTGTAGAAGGTTTTGGGGTACGTAGACTTATATAGGAGGAAGGAGGACACCGGGGGGTGCTCGAGGGGCCCACGATGCAGGGGGGCGCTCCCCCGACCCTCGTGGACACCCCGAGGCTCCCCTGACGTGGTTCTCAAGTCCCCTGTGCGTTATTTTCTCCAAAAATATCTCTCGCGAAGGCTTCATTCCGTTTGATATTCTTTTTCTGCAAAACGCTGAAACAGGCAAAAAACAGCAATCTGGACTGGGCCTTTGTGTTAGTAGGTTAGTCCCAAAAATGATATAAAAGTGTATGATAAAGCCCATTAAACATCCAAGACTTCATAAATAATAGCATGGAACAATCAAAAATTATAGATACGTTGGAGACGTATCAAGCATCCCCAAGCTTAATTCCTGCTTGTCCTCGAGTAGGTAAATGATAAAGAAAGAATTTTTTATGTGGAATGCTAACGAATATAGGTTTTCAATGTAATTCTCTTAATTGTGGCATGAATGTTCAGATCTGAAAGATTCAAGATAAAAGTCTATATTTACATAAGAAATAACAATACTTCAAGCATCCTAACAAAGCAATCATGTCTTCTCAAAATACTATGGCTAAAGAAAGTTATCCCTACAAAATCATATAGTCTGGCTATGCTCCCTCTTCATCACATAAAATATTCATATCATGCACAACCCCAATTTCAGCCAAGCACTTGTTTTCATACTATATTCTTTCAAACCTTTCAACTTTCACGCAATACATGAGTGTGAGCCATGGACATAGCACTATGGGTGGAATAGAGGTGGTTGTGGAGAAGACAAAAAGGAGGGAGATAGTCTCACATCGACTAGGCGTATCAACGGGCTATGGAGATGCCCATCAATAGATATCAATGTGAGTGAATAGGGATTGCCATGCAACGGATGCACTAGAGCTAAATATGAATGAAAGCTCAACAAAAGAAACTAGTGGGTGTGCATCCAACTTGCTTGCTCACGAAGACCTAGGGCATTTGAGGAAGCCCATTGTAGGAATATACAAGCCAAGTTCTATAATGAAAATTCCCACTAGTATATGAAAGTGACTAAGCATGAGACTCTCTACAATGAAGAACATGGTGCTACTTTGAAGCACAAGTGTGGAAAAAAATATAGTAGCAATTCTCCCTTTTTTTCTTTTCTTTTTTTTCTATTTTTGGGCCTTTCTTTTTTTCTTTGCCCTTTCTTTTTTTCTTTTTTTCCTTTTTTTTGTGGAGGGGCTTTATAGATTTATCCTTTCCTCCCATGGGACAATGCTCTAATAATGATGATCATCACACTTTTATTACAACTCGATATTACAACTCGATACTACAACAAAGCATGACTTTATATGAATGCCTCTGGCGGTGTACCGGTATGTGCAATGAAACAAGAGTGACATGTATGAAAAGTTATGCATGGTGGCTTTGCCACAAATACGATGTCAACTACATGATCATGCATGCCAATATGACAATATGAAGCGTGTCATATGAACGGAACGGTGGACAGTTACACGGCAATATATCTCAGAATGGCTATGGAAATGCCATGATAGGTAGGTATGGTGGCTGTTTTGAGGAATAATATGGTGGTTGTTTTGAGGAAGGATATATAGTTGGTTTATGGTACCGGCAAAAGTTGCGCGGTACAAGAGAGGCTAACAATGGTGGAAGGGTGAGAGTGCGTATAATCCATGGACTCAGCATTAGTCATAAGAACTCATATACTTATTGCAAAAATCTACGAGTCATCAAAACAAAGCAATCAATGCATGCTCCTAGGGGGGAGGTTGGTAGGAGTTAACCATCGCCCGCCCCCGACCTGCACACAAAGGTTGGCACTTTACAAATACCTCATGCTCTAACTTCGTCACATAGCGGTTCACCATACGTGCATGCTACGGGAATCACTAACCTTAACACAAGTATTTCTCAATTTCATAATAACTCCACTAGCATGACTCTAATATCACTATCCTCATATCTCAAAACAATTATCAAGCATCCAACATCTCATTCTATTCAATGCGCTTAGTGTGATTTTTTTTACTACATTGACATTGGATGTCTATCATGTGAAGACTAGTTTTTTTAGCCTAAACACATTACCATGCTGTTTTAATAGACTCTCAAATAGATATAAGTGAAGCATGAGAGATCAAAAATTTCTACAAAATATAACCACCACCGTGCTCTAAAGGATATAAGTGAAGCACAAGAGCAAAAACTATTCAACTCAAAAGATATAAGTGAAGCACACGGAGTGTTCTAACAATTCCTAGGTCATATTTAACTCTCTCAAATAGGTGTGTCCAACAAGGATAATTGTGACAAACTAACAAGCAAAGACTCAAATATACAAGACGCTCGAAGCAAAACACATATCATGTGGTGAATAAAAATATAGCTCCAAGTATAGTTACCGATGGATGAAGACGAAACAGGGGATGCCTTCCCATGGGCATCCCCAAGCTTAGGCCTTTGCTACTCCTTGTTCCGTAGTCCATCAAAGCAATACTCAAAACTTGAAAACTTCACAATACAAAACTTAGACAAAAATTCTCATGAGCTCCATTAGTATAAGAAAACAAATCACTACTCAAAGGTATTGTAATGAATTCATTATTTGTTTATATTGGTGTTAAACCTACTGTATTCCAACTTCTCTATGGTACATACCTCCAAATACTACTCATAGATGCATTGAAATAAGCAAACAACACACGAAAAACAGAATCTGTCAAAAACAGAACAGTCTGTAGTAATCTGCAGGTTTCGCATACTTCTGTAACTCCAAAAAATTCATAATGTGAGCTAGGGTAATGTCCTCTTGAATGCTAACAACAGGGGGATTTCCAACAAGATTTTCCATAATACTAAGAGATTCCCAAACTGGGGCTTCTAGGAAATTTCCATTGATAGCAGAATCTAGAATAAACCTATTCCAAGAAGTAATTCCGACATAAAAATTTCTAACCAGGATAGTAGTAGATTGCTTCTTGGTGGCTCTTTTTTGAGAATCATTAATT
>LR738711.1:35989751-36007677 GCA_902687465.1 Secale cereale
GACTAAAAAGCAAAGACAAAAGATAGCGTGCAACTCCCCTATCTTGAAGAGTGGAGTCCCCGGCAACGGCGCCAGAAACTTGCTCGATGGCTTCTCGCCCCTCATTGGTTACCCCAAGTGGAAGGTTGAGATGTAGCGTAGCAGCAAATTTCCCTTGGCAAAGATACCAAGGATCGAATCCTGTGAGACTCCGAGGGTCGACAAGTAGGTGTCAACGGCGCCAGAAACTTAGCGGTTGACGGGACCTGCACACAGATACAGATAACTTTGCTCCCAACGAGTACAGAGAGGTTGTCAATCCCTCCGGCCTTGTTGTTTACAAAGGATCAAACACAAGAGATAATAATGATAGCTATGACTGCAACTAGGAAATAAAAACAGGAAGTAAATAGAAGGTGTGATCAACGGTGGTAATATGGACTGGGGTCCCATGATGTTCACTAGTGATGTCTCTCTCCCAAAAGACGATAAAACAGCAAAGCGAGGTAAACAAATTACAGCTGGGCAATTGACAGGATTATGTGCGCAAACCAATGCTAACTATGTTGCAAAGAAAGGTAGAGGCTCAAAAGCATGGGCGGTACGCCAAGGCAAGTAGAACCAAATCCATCTGCATCTACTACTAATCATCCACCTTGAGATATCTATCCAGAACATCTCGCTGGTATTAAGTTGCGAATCCCACCCAAAGTGTAAACTCAAAGCAAGAGACAACTGCATTAAAAGAACTTTGCGTAAAGTAAACAATCCTTGCACCCGCAAGTACAAGCACCGTTGTCTTCTCCCTTGTGGCAACAGCACATCCCCTAGACTCATGTTTCTGTCACTCAAGCTAGTCATCAGGGGGCATGAACCCACAATCAAGCATAACGCTCCCTCTTGGAGTTACTACCTACTACTTGGCCAAAGCAATAAACAGCAACGGAGAACATGCAAGAATTACTCAAGAACAAAGATATAAAAGAGGTGAATCAAATATATTACTCAAACACAATCTGAACATAGTCTCATAATCCATCAGATACCAGCAAACTCAGCAAAGCAACAGCAGAAAGATTACATATGTGCCTCGATCATGTAGGGCAGCTCACGAGGTCTAAACCATGAAGAGCAAAGAGGGGAGGAGAACATCACATAGCTACTGATCATGGACCCATGGTCCAAGGTGGACTAGTCACGACTCATCCGGGAAGCGTCCATGGTGGTGGAGAAGCTCCCGGTGGTGGTTCTCCCCTCCGGCAGGGTGCCGCGAAGAGCTCTCCTGATGCTCCCGATCTTGGAAGTGCTGCGGCGGCGGAATAGAGGCGAGATCGTGAAAAAGGGTTCTGTCCTCCAGGGTTTCGGGATGAGAGGGATATATATGCGAAGGGGGGCAGCCAGAGGCGGAGCAGGGGCCCCAGGCGCCCCCCTGGCGCGGCGAGGGGTGGGGCCGCGCCAGGTGGCCGCCTGGGCCTCCCCTGGCTCCCCTCTGGCCCATCTTTGGTTCTTCGCGAAGCTTCCTGTACGTTGATTTTTCCTATATTTTTCCTGGAGTTTTTGGATCACTTTTAATATGGGGGAAACCTAAAATAGAAAAACAGAAGAAAACAGGAACTGGCACTGTGGTGCACTGAGTTAATAGGTTAGTCCAAATATGATCAAAAGTTTATGGAAGTGCATCAATATCATAGCAATATCACACAAAAGAAGCATGGAGCAAGCAGAAATTATAGATACGTTTTGGACGTATCAATTACCATGCTCCATCTTTGGAGTATAAATTTGATGAAGATGTAGATGATGGAAATGAAGTTGACGATCGACAAACCATACTATCCATCTTGCTAAAGTGCTCGGGCGAGTAGATGTTCAAAAGATGTAGTGTCTTTGTGAGCTTCATAACCAAACCATGACTAGTTCACACTCCTTTGAGTTCGCGTTAACAAACATTACATGAGATAATTATTACTCCTCTTGGTCATAGTGCATCGAATGAGCTTATTTTAAACATACAAGAGATATTCAATGTAAATGGTGCCAATGTCAGTTGGATCGCATGGACCTATAGTGGGATATTCACAGGATTCGTCACACTATGCGAGCCTTTCCCCCACTACTGGTGGTACCTCAACGATGCCAAAACCTTGACTCAGGTTCGAGAACCAACTTTTCTCTCTGCAATAACACAATTTTATGCATCCTCCAAATGAATGAGAATCAATAACCAGTTGGAGAAATACCTGACCATTTATACCACCATGGCATCATTTATGAGCCAAATATCTTAATTCTTCTAGCTTGGAGCATATCCTATCGAAAGTGCTTACGAACGAAACCATGTATGCATTTCGAGCCAAATGGCTAATTTTGTATAATTAGATTATTCTTATTCTTCCTTAATAGATTTACATCGTGGATGCCTTTGATGGTCGACGTACAAGTTGTCATCGTAACTTGTGATGGCTTTCCTTTTCCACTTGTATTTCCCACTACACTTCTCATGTTTTCACTCGGTGAACCTCTCTATGTATGGACTCATATGTGATCTTCTCTATGTATGTACTTTGTGTTTGAGTGTGTATACATGTGTCATATGTGTCAAAATTATGGTCATAGTCCTTGTTGTTGTCCGTCAGATAAGACGACATGCCACATGTCAGCGACGCGTGTGTTGCACGTCTGCCGAGTTCCATACTGGGCGAAGGCTTGCCGACTTTTGTCAAAGGGACCTTGGCAGATGGGCATGTCATTCATGGGCACCATTCATTGCACGTTAGCCGAGTTACAAACTCGGCGAAGGTTAGCTGTGTTTTTGTTCGAAGGAACTCGTCGGAGGGGTATGCCACGAGTTGACACTATACAGGGACGAAAGACAGGGGTACTCGTTGGAGGGGTACTCGTCCAATGGCTTACCTACAAGAATGACGAAGCTTTTATTCAAACTGTCACCGCCAGTACAGGGATGAAAGGCAGTCCATCGGGCTGGCCTAACCACACATGGCGGCCAGCCCCTAATTTCAAAGCATGTTTTGCTAAATTGTGAGCCTCAACATTTGAGCTCCTACATTCATGGACTAAATTACATGAAACAAAAGATGAAAGTGGTAGCTTAATCTCCTGGATGATGGCTCCATAAGTTGCACCACTTCCCTGGTGGACCTCTTGCACTACTCCCTTGCAGTCCGATGCAATGTGCACCCGGTCCTCATGCAGATTCCCAGCTAGGGCTAGCCCTTCTCTACTCGCCAAAGCTTCAAGAGTTGATGGATCGCTTATGTTGATGAACACACACGGTGACGCACCAAGAAAAGTACCATCATGCTTTCTGCAAATGGCTCACACAGCCCCATACTTGCTTCTCCCTCCTACTACCGCATCAACATTGAGCTTCACATACCTGTCTGGAGGAGCCAACCATCCTGTCGGATGTGTCGCTGTGGTCGACGGGGGAGGTCTGCTCGGGGTAAGCACTTGTATCTCCGACAAGTATGATAACACAAAACCAAGTATAGCGTGAGGCGTCTTGAATATACCTTCATAAATTGCTTTCCTTCGAGCTCCCCAGACGGCCCATAACGTCAGTATTTTATGAATTCTTCGGATGAAAGCTCTGTTTTAATAGCAAAGATCCACTCCCGAGCATCTTCCTCCTGGTGAGCACTCAGTTGATCAAGGATGCATTTAGTTGACAACATCCAAGTGCTTCGAGATACCGGGTAATTCAGCAAAGCGTGTCTGTCGTGAACTCCACACAGCGTGCATGCCCCCATAGTGGCCATATTCCGGTGATGCAGTACTTCGCCCGAAGGTACTGAATGCTTTGCTAACCTCCACAGGAAAACCCTAAGTTTCGAGGGCACCTGAAGTTTCCATAGTGAAAGCCACTCCTTACTCTCCCCCTGAGTGTTAGATGATCCTTGATGTTCCTCTAGCCATCTTTCTCTGTTCAACTTGGTGTGGACCAACTTACAGTAAGAGGAGTGCACCATAAAATTCCCCCGAGGTTCTTCGCTCCAAGCCCTGAAGTCCTCGACTCTCCTCATGCATAAGGGTATTTGCAAGATCGCTTCGGCATCAAAGTGTGTGAATATGGATCGTACTAGCTGTGTCCTCCATGAAGTTGTGGTTCGTTCAATCAGCTCTGAAACCAACTGAGGGGGATTCGCCACACATGATGTAATGGGTCTCTTGTAGCTCTCCCTTGGTATCCAATTTTGGGACCAAATATTGGTAGATTCCCCATCCCCAATTCTCCTTATCAACCCTTGGTCCATCACATCTCTGCCATCTAGGATTGTGCGCCATATCTGCGACGGGTTAGACCCCAACTCAGCATCCAATAGTGAAACATGTGGAAAGTATTTTGCTTTCAAAATCCTCGCACTGAGAGAATAGGGATCATTCGATAAGAGAGCAAGGTTGAACAGCTCCATGTCACGAAAACCTAGCCCCATCATGTACTTTGGCATGGTCAGAATGTCCCACGCCACCCATGCAGGCTTGCGTTTGCCTCTTTTGCTCCCCCACTAGAACTAACTTATAAGTGAAGTTACACTCTCACATATGCTTCTAGGTAATCTGAAACATGCCATGGCTTAAACTGGTATTGCCTGAGCCACTGCCTTGATGAGTACCTCCTTTCCTGCAGCCGACAAAACTTTCTCCATCCACCCTTCACTTTTTCCCAAACTTTGTCACGTAAATATTTGAAAGTTCTATTTTTTGATTGACCCACATCAGTTGGCATACCCAAGTATCATTCACTAAGGTACTCATTTTGCACCTACAACTTGTTCTTGATTGCTTCTCTCACACTTTGTGGGCATCCCTTGCTGAAGAAAATAGATGATTTCACATAATTAATTATTTGCCCCGAGGCTCTGCAATAACAACTCAGTAGGTTTCATACATGCTCTGCACCCTATACACTAGCCATAAAAAACAACAGGCTATCATCAGCAAACAAAAGGTGGTTAACGACTGGTGCCGTCGGAGCCACCTTAATACCTTGCATAGATGCCTGAGAACTGGATTTCAGGAGGCACGAAAGTGAAGGAAATATGCCCTAGAGTTAATAATAAAGTTATTATTTATTTCCTTATATCATGATAAATGTTTATTATTCATGCTAGAATTGTATTAACCGGAAACTTAGTACATGTGTGAATACATAGACAAACAGAGTGTCACTAGTATGCCTCTACTTGACTAGCTCGTTAAACAAAGATGGTTAAGTTTCCTAGCCATAGACATGAGTTGTCATTTTATCAATGGGATCACATCATTAGAGAATGATGTGATTGACTTGACCCATTCCGTTAGCTTAGCACTTGATCGTTTAGTATGATTCTATTGCTTTCTTCATGACTTATACATGTTCCTATGACTATGAGATTATGCAGCTCCCGAATACGGAGGAACACTTTGTGTGCTATCAAACATCACAACGTAACTAGGTGATTATAAAGATGATCTACAGGTGTCTCCGATGGTGTGTGTTGAGTTGCCATAGATCAAGATTAGGATTTGTCACTCCGATTGTCGAAGAGGTATCTCTGGCCCTCTCGGTAATGCACATCACTATAAGCCTTGCAAGCAATGTGACTAATGAGTTAGTTGCGGGGTGATGCATTACGGAACGAGTAAAGAGACTTGCCGGTAATGAAATTGAACTAGGTATGATGATACCGACGATCGAATCTCGGGCAAGTAACATACCGATGACAAAGGGAACAACGCATGTTGTTATGCGGTTTGACCGATAAAGATGTTCGTAGAATATGTAGGAGCGAATATGAGCATCCAGGTTACGCTATTGGTTATTGACCGGAGATGTGTCTCGGTCATGACTACATAGTTCTCAAACCCGTAGGGTCCGCACGCTTAACGTTCGATGACGATTTGTATTATGAGATATGTGATTTGATGACCAACGTTTGTTAGGAGTCCCGGATGAGATCACGGACATGACGAATAGTCTCGAAATGGTCGAGACGTAAAGATCGATATATTGGAAGGCTATATTCGGACATCGGAAAGGTTACGAGTGATTCGGATATTTTTCTGAGTACCGGAGAGTTACGGGAATTCATATTGGGCCTTAATGGGCCATACGGAAAAGGAGAAAAAGGCCTCATGGTTGGCCGCGCCCCTTCCCCATGCACTGATCTGAATTGGACTAGGGAAAGGGGGCGCCCCCTTCCTTCCTTTTCCTTCTCCCTTCCCCTTTTCCTATTCCATGTGGGAGGTGGAATCCTACTAGGACTAGGGAGTCCTAGTAGGACTCCACACTTTGGGCACGCCCAATGAGGGCCGGCTTCCTCCTCCCTCCATCCTTTATATACGTGGCCAGGGGGGCACCCCATAGACACACAAGTTGATTTTAGCCGTGTGCGGTGTCCCTCGCCACAGATACACACCTCGGTCATATCGTTGCAGTGCTTAGGCGATGCCCTGCGCCGGTAGCTTCATCATCACCATCACCACACCGTCGTGCTGACCAAACTCTCCCGTGACGCTCAACTGGATCAAGAGCTCGTGGGACGTCATCGAGCTGAACGTGTGCTGAACGCGGAAGTGTCGTACGTTCGGTGCTTGGTTCGGTTGGATCGCGAAGACATTCGACTACATCAACCGCATCACTAGGCGTTTTCGCTTTCGGTCTACGAGGGTACGTAGACACACTCTCCTCTCTCGTTGCTATGCTTCTAGTAGATAGATCTTGCGTGATCGTAGGAAATTTTTGAAATACCACGTTTCCCAACAGTGGCATCATGAGCCAGGTCCATGCGTAGATGATATGCACGAGTAGAACACAATGAGTTGTGGGCGATAATAGTCATAATGCTTACCACCATGTCATACTTTGATTCGACGGTATTGTGAGATGAAGCGGGCCAGACAGACATTACACGTACGCTTACGTGAGACTGGTTTCACCATTATGAGCACTCGTTGCTTAAAGGTGACTGGCGGGTGTGTGTCTCTCTCACTTTAGTTGAATCGAGTGTGGCTACGCCCGGTCCTTGTGAAGGTTAAAACAACACACTTGACGAAGAATCGAGTTGTGGTTTCGTATGCGTATGTAAGAACGGTTCTTGCTAAGCCCATAGCAGCCACGTAAAACTTAAAACAAAAAAGTAGAGGACGTCTAACTTATTTTTGCAGGGCATGTTGTGATGTGATATGGTCAAGATGTGATGAGTTATACGTTATTATATGAGATGATCAATTTTTGTAAATTATCGGCAACTGGCAGGAGCCTTATGGTTGTCTCTTTATTGTATGAATTACGAGAGCCATGTAATTGCTTTACTTCATCACTATGAGTTAGCGATAGTAGTAGTAGCAATTGTTGGCGAGATGACCACGACGCTACGATGAAGATCATGGTGTCTAGCCGGTGATGATGGAGATCATGACGATGCCTTGGAGATGGAGATCAAAAGCACAAGATGATGATGGCCATATCATGTCACATATTTTGATTGCATGTGATGTTTACCTTATTATGCTTCGTATTTTGCTTAGTACGATGGTAGCATTATAAGATGACCCCTTACAAAATTTCAAGGCAAAGTGTTCTCCTTGAGTATGCACCGTTACGGAAGTTCTTCGTGCTGAGACACCACGTGATGATCGGGTGTGATAGGTTCTACGTTCACATACAATGGGTGCAAGACAGTTCTGCACATGCAGAATACTCGGGTTAAACTTGACGAGCCTAGCATGTACAGACATGGCCTCGGAACACTGGAGACCGAAAGGTCGATCGTGAATCATATAATAGATATGATCAACATAAGATGTTCACCATTGAAAACTACTCCATCTCACGTGATGGTCGGACATGGTTTAGTTGATTTGGATCACGTGATCATTTAGATGATTAGAGGGATGTCTATCCAAGTGGGAGTTCTTTAGTAATATGATTAATTGCACTTTAATTAATAATGAACTTAGTAGTATTAGCGTATCTATGTTGTAGATCAATAGCTCGCGATGTAGCTTCCCGTTTATTTTTATATGTTCCTAGAGAAATATAAGTTGAAAGATGTTAGTAGCAATCATGCGGACTAGGTCTGTGATCTGAGGATTATCCTCATTACTGCACATAAGTATAATGTCCTTGATGCACCGCCAGGTGACAAATCTATTGCAGGAACAAATGCAAACGTTATGAAACATTTGGCAAAGCCCAATATGATGTCTACTTAATAGTTTAGTGCACCATGCTTTACGGCTTAGAACCAGGAATTGAAAAATGTTTTGAACGCCACAAAGCATATAAGATGTTCCAAAAGTTGAAATTAGTATTTCATACGCATGCCTGTGTCGAGAGGTATGAGACCTCTGACAGTATTTTGCCTACACGAGGGAGGAGAATAGCTCAACCAGTGAGCATGTGCTCAAATTGTCTAGGTACTACAATTGCTTGAATCAAGTGGGAGTTAATATTCTAGATAAGATAGTAATTGACAAAGTTCTCTAGTGACAATCACCAAGTTAGTAGAACTTCGTGATGAACTATAATATGCAATGGATAAAGAAAGTAATTGCTGAGCTCTTCGCGATGTTGAAATCGGTGGAGGTAGAAATCAAGAAAGAGCATCAAGTGTTGATGGTTAACAAGACTACTTGTTTCAAGTAAAGGGCAAAGGGATAGAAGGGGAACTTCAAGAAGAATGACAAGCAAGTTGTCACTCCCGTGAATAAACCCAAAGCTAAACTCAAGCCTCAAACTAAGTGCTTGTACTGCAAAGGAAATGGTCACTGGAAGTGGAACTGCCCTAGATACTTGGCGGATAAGAAGGGTGGCAAAGTGAACAAAGGTATATTTTATATACAGATTATTGATGTGTAGTTTACTAGTGTTCATAGCAACCCCTGGGTATTTGATATCGGTTCTGTTGCTAAAATTAGTAACTCGAAACGAGAGTTGCAGAATGAACAGAGACTAGTTAAAGGTGAAGTGACGATGTGTGTTGGAAGTGGTTCCAAGATTGATATGATCATCATCGCACACTCCCTATACTTTCGGGATTAGTGTAGAACATAAATAAGTGTTATTTGGAATTTCCGTTGAGCATGAATATGATTTGATGATGTTTGTTGCAATACGGTTATTCATTTAAAGTCGTAGAATAATTGTTATTATGTTTACATGAATAAAACCTTCGATGGTCATACACACAATGAAAATAGTTTGTTGGATCTCGATCATAGTAATACACATATTCATAATATTGAAGCCAACAGATGCAAAGTTGATAATGATAGTGCAACTTATTTGTGGCACTCTTGTTTAGGTCATATTGGTGTGAAGCGCATGAAGAAACACCATGCTGATGGGATTGTGGAATCACTTGATTATGAATCACTTGGTGCTTGCGAACCATGCCTCATGGCCAAGATGACTAAAACTCCGTTCTCCGGAACAATGGAGCGAGCAACTGTCTTATTGGAAATCATACATACTGATGTATGCAGTCCGATGAGTGTTGAGGCTCGCGGCGGGTATCGTTATTTTCTGACCTTCATAGATGATTTGAGAATATATGGGTATATCTACTTGATGAAACATAAGTCTGAAACATGTGAAAAGTTCAAAGAATTTCAGAGTGAAGTGGAAAATCATCGTAACAAGAAAATAAAAGTTTCTACGATCTGATCACGGAGGCGAATATTTGAAGTTACGAGTTTGGCCTTCATTTAAAACAATGAGAAATAGTTTCACAACTCACGCCACCTGGAACACCAAAGCATAATGGTGTGTCCGAACGTCGTAACCGCACTTTATTTGATATGGTGCAATCTATGATGTCTCTTACCGATTTACCACTATCATTTTGGGGTTATGCATGAGAGACAACTGCATTCACATTAAATAGGGCACCATATAAATCCGTTGAGATGACATAGTATGAATCGTGGTTTGGCAAGAAACCTAAGCTATTGTTTCTTAAAGTTTTGGGCAGAGCGATGCTTATGTGAAAAAGTTCTACCTGATAAGCTCGAACCCAAATCGGAGAAATCTCTCTTCATAGGATACCCAAAGAAAACAGTTGGGTACACCTTCTATCACATAACCAAAGGCAATATATTCGTTGCTAAAAATGGATACTTTCTAAAGAAGGAGTTTCTCTCGAAAGAAGTGAGTGGGAGGAAAGTGGAACTTAATGAGGTAACTATACCTTCTCCCGAATTGAAAAGTAGTACATCATAGAAACTAGTTCTAGTGATTCCTACACCAATGAGCAAGGAAGCTAATGATGATGATCATGAAACTTCAGATCAAGTTACTACTGAACCTCGTAGGTCAACCAGAGTGTGTTCCGCACCAGAGAGGTACGGTAACCCGGTTGTGGAAGTCATGTTACTAGACCATGAGGAACCTACAAACTATGAGGAAGCGATGATGATCCCAGATTCCGCAAAATGGCTTGAGGCCATGAAATCTGAGATGGGATCCATGTATGAGAACAAAGTGTGGAGTTTAGTTGACTTGCCCGATGATCGGCAAGCCACTGAAAATAAATGTTACTATCTACAAAGCTCAACTTGTTGCAAAAGGTTTTCGACAACTACAAGGTGCTGACCACGATGACATTTTCTCACTCGTAGCGATGCTTAAGTCTGTCCGAATCATGTTAGCAATTGCCGCATTTTATGAAATCTGGCGAATGGATAACAAAACTGCATTCTTTAAAGGATTTTTTAAAGAAGAGTTGTATATGATGCAAGCCAGAAGGTTTTGTCAATCCTAAAGGTGCAACAAAATGTGCAAGTGCTACTTCTCGAGCTTGCGTTGTATTCCCTCGAAGAGGAAAGGGAGTTGTAGCACAGGAGCGTAAGTATTTCCCTCAGTTTTTGAGAACCAAGGTATCAATCCAGTAGGAGACCATGCGCGAGTCCCTCGCACCTGCACAAACAAATAAGAACTTCGCAGCCAACGCGATAAGGGGTTGTCAATCCCTTTACGATCACTTACGAAAGTGAGATCTGATAGAGATGATAGTTTATATTTTTTGTATTTTTGTTTATAAGAACAGAAAATAAAAGCAATAAAAGTAAAGTAGATGTAGCTTGATATGTTGAGAATAGACCCGGAGGCCATAGTGTTCTCTAGTGGCTTCTCTCATGAAAGCGATATTCTACGACGGGTAAACAAATTACTGTCAAGCAATTGATAGAAACTTGAATAATTATGAGACTATCTAGGCATGATCATTGTATATAGGCATCACGTACGAGACAAGTAGACCGACTCTTGCCTGCATCTACTACTATTACTCCACACATCGACCGCTATCCAGCATGCATCTACTGTATTGAGTTCATAAGAACAGAGTAACGCCTTAAGCAAGATGAGATGATGTAGAGGGATAAACTCAAGCAATATGATATAAACCCCATCTTTTTATCCTTGATGGCAACAATACAATACGTGCCTTCCTGACCCTACTGTCACTTGGAAAGGACACCGCAAGATTGAACCCAAAGACAAGCACTTCTCCCGTTGCAAGAACTATAGATCTAGTAGGCCAAACCAACCCAATAATTCGAAGAGACTTGCAAGGATATTATGAGCACACGTAAAAAGTTCATAGAGGAACCAAATATTTCTCATAGAGAATCTTGATCATACACCCACAATTCATCGGATCTCAATAAACACACCACAAAAAGAGATTACATCGATTAGATCTCCTCGAAGACCGAGGTGAACTTTGTATTGAGATCCAGAGAGAGAGAAGAAGCCATCGAGATACTAGCTATGGACCCGAAGGTCTGTGGTAAACTACTTAAAACTCATGGTGAGGGCGATGATGATGATGAAGAAGAACTCTGTGATGGATCCCCCTCCGGTGGAGCTCCGGAACAGTCTCCAAGATGGGATCTCACGGGAATAGAAGGTTACAGCTGTGGAATTAGGGTTTTCTCTCTGTTGTAGAAGGTTTTGGGGTACGTAGACTTATATAGGAGGAAGGAGGACACCGGGGGGTGCTCGAGGGGCCCACGCTGCAGGGGGCGCGCCCCCGACCCTCGTGGACACCCCGAGGCTCCCCTGACGTGGTTCTCAAGTCCCCTGTGCGTTATTTTCTCCAAAAATATCTCTCGCGAAGGCTTCATTCCGTTTGATATTCTTTTTCTGCAAAACGCTGAAACAGGCAAAAAACAGCAATCTGGACTGGGCCTTTGTGTTAGTAGGTTAGTCCCAAAAATGATATAAAAGTGTATGATAAAGCCCATTAAACATCCAAGACTTCATAAATAATAGCATGGAACAATCAAAAATTATAGATACGTTGGAGACGTATCAAGCATCCCCAAGCTTAATTCCTGCTTGTCCTCGAGTAGGTAAATGATAAAGAAAGAATTTTTTATGTGGAATGCTAACGAATATAGGTTTTCAATGTAATTCTCTTAATTGTGGCATGAATGTTCAGATCTGAAAGATTCAAGATAAAAGTCTATATTTACATAAGAAATAACAACACTTCAAGCATCCTAACAAAGCAATCATGTCTTCTCAAAATACTATGGCTAAAGAAAGTTATCCCTACAAAATCATATAGTCTGGCTATGCTCCCTCTTCATCACATAAAATATTCATATCATGCACAACCCCAATTTCGGCCAAGCACTTGTTTTCATACTATATTCTTTCAAACCTTTCAACTTTCACGCAATACATGAGTGTGAGCCATGGACATAGCACTATGGGTGGAATAGAGGTGGTTGTGGAGAAGACAAAAAGGAGGGAGATAGTCTCACATCGACTAGGCGTATCAACGGGCTATGGAGATGCCCATCAATAGATATCAATGTGAGTGAATAGGGATTGCCATGCAACGGATGCACTAGAGCTAAATATGAATGAAAGCTCAACAAAAGAAACTAGTGGGTGTGCATCCAACTTGCTTGCTCACGAAGACCTAGGGCATTTGAGGAAGCCCATCGTAGGAATATACAAGCCAAGTTCTATAATGAAAATTCCCACTAGTATATGAAAGTGACTAAGCATGAGACTCTCTACAATGAAGAACATGGTGCTACTTTGAAGCACAAGTGTGGAAAAAAATATAGTAGCAATTGTCCCTTTTTTTCTTTTCTTTTTTTTCTATTTTTGGGCCTTTCTTTTTTTCTTTGCACTTTCTTTTTTTCTTTTTTTCCTTTTTTTTGTGGAGGGGCTTTATAGATTTAGCCTTTCCTCCCATGGGACAATGCTCTAATAATGATGATCATCACACTTTTATTACAACTCGATATTACAACTCCATACTACAACAAAGCATGACTTTATATGAATGCCTCTGGCGGTGTACCGGTATGTGCAATGAAACAAGAGTGACATGTATGAAAAGTTATGCATGGTGGCTTTGCCACAAATACGATGTCAACTACATGATCATGCATGCCAATATGACAATATGAAGCGTGTCATATGAACGGAACGGTGGACAGTTACACGGCAATATATCTCAGAATGGCTATGGAAATGCCATGATAGGTAGGTATGGTGGCTGTTTTGAGGAATAATATGGTGGTTGTTTTGAGGAAGGATATATAGTTGGTTTATGGTACCGGCGAAAGTTGCGCGGTACAAGAGAGGCTAACAATGGTGGAAGGGTGAGAGTGCGTATAATCCATGGACTCAGCATTAGTCATAAGAACTCATATACTTATTGCAAAAATCTACGAGTCATCAAAACAAAGCAATCAATGCATGCTCCTAGGGGGGAGGTTGGTAGGAGTTGACCATCGCGCGCCCCCGACCTGCACACAAAGGTTGGCACTTTACAAATACCTCATGCTCTAACTTCGTCACATAGCGGTTCACCATACGTGCATGCTACGGGAATCACTAACTTTAACACAAGTATTTCTCAATTTCATAATAACTCCACTAGCATGACTCTAATATCACTATCCTCATATCTCAAAACAATTATCAAGCATCCAACATCTCATTCTATTCAATGCGCTTAGTGTGAATTTTTTTACTACATTGACATTGGATGTCTATCATGTGAAGACTAGTTTTTTTAGCCTAAACACATTACCATGCTGTTTTAATAGACTCTCAAATAGATATAAGTGAAGCATGAGAGATCAAAAATTTCTACAAAATATAACCACCACCGTGCTCTAAAGGATATAAGTGAAGCACAAGAGCAAAAACTATTCAACTCAAAAGATATAAGTGAAGCACACGGAGTGTTCTAACAATTCCTAGGTCATATTTAACTCTCTCAAATAGGTGTGTCCAACAAGGATAATTGTGACAAACTAACAAGCAAAGACTCAAATATACAAGACGCTCGAAGCAAAACACATATCATGTGGTGAATAAAAATATAGCTCCAAGTATAGTTACCGATGGATGAAGACGAAACAGGGGATGCCTTCCCATGGGCATCCCCAAGCTTAGGCCTTTGCTACTCCTTGTTCCGTAGTCCATCAAAGCAATACTCAAAACTTGAAAACTTCACAATACAAAACTTAGACAAAAATTCTCATGAGCTCCATTAGTATAAGAAAACAAATCACTACTCAAAGGTATTGTAATGAATTCATTATTTGTTTATATTGGTGTTAAACCTACTGTATTCCAACTTCTCTATGGTACATACCTCCAAATACTACTCATAGATGCATTGAAATAAGCAAACAACACACGAAAAACAGAATCTGTCAAAAACAGAACAGTCTGTAGTAATCTGCAGGTTTCGCATACTTCTGTAACTCCAAAAAATTCAAATTAAATTGGTAAATGTGAAGAATTTGTCTATTAATCATCTGCAAAAAGAATCAACTAAATAGCACGCTCCAGTAAAATTTGACGACCACTTTAGCGAGCGCTAAGGATTCTGTTTTTCACAGCAAGATCACATAAACTTCACACACATCTTCCCGAACGTTCTACTTGGCACAAACACTAAACAAAACATGAAACCACATCTAAACAGACGCTAGATGCAATAGTTATTCCATAACAGCAACAAAAACAAAAATATAAAATTGGGTTGCCTCCCGACAAGCGCTATCATTTTACACTCCTAGCTAGGCACGATAATTCAATGATGCTCACATGAAAGACAAGAATTGAAGCACAAAGAGAGCATCATAAAACATGTGAAAAACATATCGAAGTCTAACATACTTCCTATGCATAGGCATTTTATAAGAAACAAATTATCATAGCAAGCAAGATCTAGCATATGCAAGGAAGAAGAAAGAAACAAGATCAATCTCAACACGAAGAGAGGTAATTTAGTAACATGAAGTTTCTACAACCATATTTTCCTATCTCATAATAATTGCATGTAGGATCATAAGCAAATTCAACAATATAGCTAACACATAACATATTCTCAACACGATCCACATGAATACGAAGTTGACACTCTTCCAAAATAGTGGGATCAACATTAACTAAAGTCATGACCTCTCCAAACCCACTTTTATCAAAAAATTCATAAGATTGATCAATATCTAAAGTAGTGGGATCAAAAGTTGACACTCTTTCAAATCCACTTTCAATATTATGGCAAACATTATTATCAATCTCATATTCATGATGGGATTTATATAAAATTTCAATATCATAAGAAGAATCACCCCAATCATGATCATTGCAACAAATAGTAGTCATAGCAAATCTAGCTTCCCCAAGCTTAGGGTTTTACATATGATTAGCACAATTGACATTAATTGAATTTATAATAACATCGTTGGAATCATGCGTTTCATCGAAGGAACTATCAAGTATGGGTGCAATTGCAACGATCTCATGTTTAACATAAGGATCTATAACAAATTCATCTTCATAAATATTGGCATCATGGCCACAAGGATAGAAAGCGTCATGTTCATCTAGGGATATTTCAATCAAATCATCAGAATCAAAATTATCTATGGATTCAAGCATATCATTATTTTCTTTCAAAGCAGCGGTCATTCTTTAAATAAATTCTTTGACATAGGCATTATGAGCATAGTTTTCAAAGCAATATTTAAGTTTGTCAAAAATTTAAGATTCGTAGAGAGTAATATCATACTTTTCAATCAAAGAAGCAACTTCATAAGCACCCTTAAAAGCAACAAATTCTTCAATTTGTTCGATATCGTAGTAACTATAAACACCCTTTGCATATGAAGATAAGATTTCATTATCATTAAACTCACATAGGCAGGGTAGGTGTTTTTAGGGTTCTTAGAGAAACAACTAAAATCACAAATTTCACAAAGGTTCCAAGCATAACACAGCAATCTGTTTATTTGATCCCATAAGAGTCTCCCTTTTCCAGATAAACGGTGACGCACAAAATGAGCATGCTCATCTAAAGATTTCCCATCAACTAGGCGAGTTGGGGTTTAAGCACGAGAGCATAGGGATCGAAGATGATCCAAGTAGAACACTTTAAGGTGATCCATAACAATAGATTTTTAGCAAGCAAAGATGCAAGAACATAGAAGGCACATGGAGACACAAGCAAACAAGAAGCAAGCGAACAGTAAACACACGGCAAAAAGAAGGGCAAATAAAACGGCAAGGGTGAAGTGGGGGGAGAGGAAAACGAGAGACAAAAATGTAATGCGAAGGATAAGGGTTTGTGATAGGTACTTGGTATATGACTTTTGCGTAAGCCTCCCCGGCAACGGTGCCAGAAATTCTTCTTGCTACTTCTCGAGCTTGTGTTGTATTCCCTCGAAGATGAAAGGGAGATGCAGAACAGTAGTGTAAGTATTTCCCTCGGTTTTTGAGAACCAAGGTATCAATCTAGTAGGAGACCACGCGCGAGTCCCTCGCACCTGCAGAAACAAATAAGAACTTTGCATCCAACGCGATAAGGGGTTGTCAATCCCTTTACTGTCACTTACAAAAGTAAGATCTGATAGAGATGATAGTTTATATTTTTGGTATTTTTGTTTATAAGAACAGAAAATAAAAGCGATAAAAGTAAAGTAGATGTAGATTGATATGTTGAGAATAGACCCGGGGGCCATAGTGTTCTCTAGTGGCTTCTCTCATGAAAGCGATATTCTACGGCGGGTAAACAAATTACTGTCAAGCAATTGATAGAAAAGCGTATAATTATGAGACTATCTAGGCATGATCATTGTATATAGGCATCACGTCCGACACAAGTAGACCGACTCCTGCCTGCATCTACTACTATTACTCCACACATCGACCGCTATCCAGCATGCATCTAGTGTATTGAGTTCATAAGAACAGAGTAACACCTTAAGCAAGATGAGATGATGTAGAGGGATAAACTCAAGCAATATGGTATAAACCCCATCTTTTTATCCTCGATGGCAACAATACAATACGTGCCTTCCTGACCCTACCGTCACTGGGAAAGGACACCGCAAGATTGAACCCAAAGCCAAGCACTTCTCCCATTGCAAGAACTATAGATCTAGTAGGCCAAACCAACCCAATAATTCGAAGAGACTTGCAAGGATATTATGAGCACACGTAAAAAGTTCATAGAGGAACCAAATATTTCTCATAGATAATCTCGATCATACACCCACAATTCATCGGATCTCAATAAACACACCGCAAAAAGAGATTACATCGAATAGATCTCCTCGAAGACCGAGGTGAACTTTGTATTGAGATCTAGAGAGAGAGAAGAAGCCATCGAGATATTAGCTATGGACCCGAAGGTCTGTGGTAAACTACTCAAAACTCATGGTGAGGGCGATGATGATGATGATGAAGAACTCTGTGATGGATCCCCCTCCGGTGGAGCTCCGGAACAGTCTCCAAGATGGGATCTCATGGGAACAGAAGGTTACAGCGGTGGAATTAGGGTTTTCTCTCTGTTGTCGAAGTTTTCGGGGTACGTAGACTTATATAGGAGGAAGGAGGACACCGGGGGGGGGGTGCTCGAGGGGCCCACGAGGCAGGGGGCGCGCCCTGGGAAGC
>LR738711.1:36017042-36048636 GCA_902687465.1 Secale cereale
ATTACTAGTTAAAACTAGTAATGGCGCACCTCTGCAACGGTGCGCCACTACTACCTTTGAAAAAAATTTAAAAAAAAAATGTTAGTTTGAAAAAATTTAAAAAAAAAATGTTAGTAGTGGCGCACCGTGTGGAGGTGCGCCATTACTAGTTCAACTAGTAATGGCGCACCTCCACACGGTGCGCCACTACTAACTTTGAAATTTTTTAAAAAAAAAATGTTAGTAGTGGCGCACCGTGTGGAGGTGCGCCATTACTAGTTAAACTAGTAATGGCGCACCTCCACACGGTGCGCCACTAGTATGTCTGGGGAGGGGGGGTGTGCACAGAACAAACTTACTAGTGGCGCACCACACACCAGGTGCGCCACTAGTAAAAAAATAGTAATGGCGCACCTGTTTATGGTGCGCCACTGCTATATAGCAGTGGCGCACCACATCCACGGTGCGCCACTAATAGTGATATTACGGATAGCCCTTTTTCTAGTAGTGACTATCAGGTCTGAGGGGAAAACATGGCGTCCAATGACTAATGGCGTCTGAAAACATCCTTGATGTGCCATATACTCCGCTCCTGGAGAGCTTGCTAACATGGGGGTCTTAAGGACTTGCGTGGCCAACTTATGTCTATTTACGAATCCCCTTGAAATGTATGAATGCGATGCACCAGTATCGAAAAGAACTATTGCGGTAAATGACTTAACCAAGAACTTACCGACAATAGTATCTGGTTGCTCTTCAACCTCCTCCACGGTCACGTGATTCAATTGTCCTTTATTGAATGGGTGGGCCTTCTTCCCGGCACTTCCATTGCCGTTCCCATTCTTAGCTTCAGGGCACTCTGTGGCATAGTGTCCAATCTTCCCGCACTTGAAACATGTGACGTGGATCAAATCCCTCTTGGCGGGTGTGGATGGAGTAGAGAGGTTCTGATTATTGTTTGCTCCATTCCCATTCCCATTCTTGGAGCCATTATGGTTGTGAGAACTTCCTCCAGTGTGGGTGTGGCTTCCATGGTTGTGGGTGTATCCTCCCGAATTCGGGGTGAATCGGGGCTTCTGCTGGGCTCCAGAATTATTCCTTCCTTGTCCATACTTCCTCTTGCGGCTCTCAATCTGCTGCTGCTTCCCTTCAATCATAAGAGCCTTATCTACCAACTCCTAGTAGTTGTTGAAAGTTGCCACCATCAACTGTACGCTCATCTCATCATTTTGCCCTTCCATAAATCTCTCCTACTTAGCGGCATCTGTGGCAACATCATCTAGGGCATAACGAGATAGGGTACTAAACTCATCTACATACTGAGCCACAGTATGATTTCCTTGGCGGAAATTGCGAAACTCCCGCTTCTTCAAGCTCATAGCTCCAGTTGAGACATGGGCAGTGCGAAAAGCTTGCTAGAACTGCTCCCAACTGACATTGGCTATAGGGAAAGTGGTTGTGTAATTCTCCCACCATGCTGCGGCTGGTCCAGACAACTGATGTGCGGCAAATCGCACCTTCTCAGCATCTGAGGAATTGGCGATGGTGAAATCCCTACCAATCTTGCGCAGCCAGTCATCAACAACTATTGGTTCAATGCTGCTTGCAAACACAAGTGGTTGCAACCTTAAGAAACGTGTTAGGTTGTCCACGGGTGGTGGTGGTGGAGGGTTGTTGTTGTTGTTCTGGTTGTTCTGAGTGTTCTGGACAAGAAGTTACATCAAAGTGTTCTGCTGCTGGATCAACTGAGTGAGCTCCGGGGGAAACTCAAATCCGGGCTCACATCTTGGAGGCATCTGATGGGTGTAGAGGGAAGAGATTAGAATAGAAAATGAGGTCTAAGGGAAAAATCACTACCCATATGCACATGGGACAAACACAATCATATCACACCAATTAATTTCAAGCAAGGTCTTACAAAGATCTAACTAACGTTACAAAAGTGCTCTAAATACTACTTTGTGGGGGAAATGACTACTAGTCATAGGGTGGTCATCTAGAAATTTTGATCGGCGGAAGATTCCATGATGTCTACTCCAGCTTCATCTTCATAGTCTTCGTCATCGCTATCATCGGGGTCTGAATCCGTGTCGTCGATGATGATGTAATCTTCAGAACGAATCTCCTTGGGTTCTTCTTCCTCTTCTTCTCTCCCTGGTGCTGGATCTCCCATGAATAGTCCTAGCTTCCTTGTCAAATCATCATTCTTCTCCACAAGTATCAACATCTCCTCCTCGTATCCGTCACCAGTAGACTTGAGTTCTTCTTCTAGCTCCAAGTTCCTGGTTAGTGCCTTCTTCAAATCTATCATCTGGTGCTTCTATCGACGAATGTGCTGGTTTAACTCCTGGATGAACGCTGCAATGGACCTGTCCTTCCGAGTGCTGATCATGTCTCAACGCTCATCTCGGCGTCCACAAATCTGGTAGATAGTGTCCTTCAGCTCCTGCTTGTAGACTTCTCCGATCCTTCCCATAGTGATGTGGGCTGCCATACTCTAGCCTAGGCTCCAGGTTGGTGCATCAAAGGAAAACTCTATTGGCTCAGTGGATGGTGCGAAGGTTCTCCCGGGAATTTGAACTTGAATGCTCCATCGCTCCTCTTCTGGTAAAGTGACGGTGTAGGTCCCGGTGAAGCTTGGTATTCCTATGTTCAGGTACCTAGTTACTTCCTTCAAGTGTCGTCCAAAAGTTGTGTCTTCATCTGGTTGAGTGAACTTGTTCCTTGGGTCCACCATCCTAAAAGAGTAGAAAATGGAGAGCAGTCAGAAATGAGTAGAGAAGAGTGACCTAGAGTTCTTCTTAGTGGTCGTGTCCTACAGTCAGCGTGTGCTCTGATACCATCTTGTAGTGACCACGATCCGAATGGACCGAAGTCTCTGTGTTTCAGTGTCATCCCTGGATCGGTAATGCTGATACACACAATACTTGAAGGATTTATAGCAGAGTGGCAATCACACACTTATTACATCGAATGTCTCCAAAGAGAAATTATTACAAAAGTCTATGGCATAACGCCATCTAACAAAATAACAGCGGAAGGCTTGGAAGATAAGTGAGTCCATCAACTCAAACGGCATAGCTGAGTGCAAGAAAAATGACCTAGGACGTCTTACTCCTCGTCTGAAAAGTCTGCAACGTAACATGTTACAGTCCGAAACGGGTCAGCACATGGAATATGCTGGCAAGATAACACCATAGAATGCAAGTAACAGAATAAAGGCTAATACTATATGCATATTTGGCTGGTGGAGGCTCTAAGGTTAAAGTTTTTGCATAAAGCCAATTTTTTCCTACAACAAAGGAATAAATTTTATTTTTAACTAGCATGGTAGTTGAAACATCATTGAGAAGGTACCTCCAACTCAATGCCAATTAAAATTAATCATTAACCCAACAAATTAACTTTATAGTGATGAGATCAACCAATAATTCAAGTACCAGATACTCAAAATTTGTCCATAACCGGGGACACGGCTAATCATGATCAGTTTGTACACTCTGCAGAGGTTTGTGCACTTTTCCCATAAGACTCTATCTCCTCCGTTTGATTTCTCGCACTGCATGGTGTTTGAGAAATGGATGACCGAGATACAGTCTTTCAGAAGCACTCACTCGTTATCCCGGGTGGACCGGTACACCTACTTTCCCCTACATCTGATAGTCCACCACTGAAAGAGCTCACGCAACTTACTCATACTATGCAAGAGCCCATAATGGCATTGTGGCTACACACGGAAGTTTCTAGCATGAATAGTTTTATAATCCCTTTGAGCATGGGTGGCATTTCATAGGACAATCACACGGAACCCCGGGATTTCATAGGATAACACTGGATTCTCCAGGTGCCCTCCAACATATCCACCCAGATGTGTATTCAAGTTGCCACCTTAAGTTGAACCATTAATTCACAACTCACATCTGTCATGGATTTCACTCAACCCCAAACCACGTCTACGAGCATAGCATGATAACCTAAGCATAGCGTAGAAGTAACTCCCAAGGGTTTGAAAATAATGCAGGTAATATGTTCTACCTCAATCTACTTCCCAGTCCCACAAGTTAAGAGATCCTACCCATGCAATGTGTGAGGGTTTGATCTAATGCATGAAAACTGGGTAATAAAAGGGTATTATCAAAGTGTTACTAGCCTTGCTGATGATTCACAAAACCTAGGGACTCGTAGTAGCACGCTTCATAGTCCGGGTATTCTATCGCAAGCAAACAATAGCATACATAAGCAATCAAGTAATGATGCACAAACAAAACACCAAACAAGAAGATCTAACCAGAAAGTTCAACTTAAGAACTCCGGTTTGCAAGAAAAATCAAATCGAACGAAACAACGAAACTCAAACTGCGAACGAAACAAGATCCGCTTACTAGATTGATCTAGGGTCAAATTTTACAGTAGCAAAACCATGTTCAAGTTGGTTAAACGGAAAGAGGGCATCGAGATGAAGATCTGGGATTTTGAATCACCTGATTCCGACTCTCGAGCGAAAAGAAAAACTAAAAACAAGATCAGGGCAAAAATCTCGATCGAAATAATCGCGGATAAATACCCCGAAAAAGAAAACTGACGAACAGATTAAAACGAACGTTCGTTAACTGAAACTAAACAACGAAATCGTACGTTAAAACGAACAAACTAGCGAACGCTCGCTAAACAGCTAAACCGAGAAAAAACCGATCTAATCTAAAAAAAACGAATCTAGGGTTTTGCTAAAAAAACGGGTCGCTTTCTTCTAGAAAACCGGGACTGCGGGCGGCTAACTCGACGGCGGCGGCGGCGCGACGGGCGAAGCGGCGGGGCGGGCGGCTGAGGCGGGGCGGCTGGGCCGGCTTATAAAGGCCCGGGCCAGTGGGAGTCCTGGCCGAACACGGCCCAAAGTCGGTTCGCCACTTTTTTTTAAACGAGTCCTGACGTACGGAAACTAGCAAAATAAATATTAAACGGACTCCAAAAATTCCGAAATAAATTTTCACCGTCCTCTAATAATATTTAGGCCAAAGTGAACATTTTTCCCGGACCTAAATGCAATTTTGAAAAACACGCATTTTTCCTATGCAAATAAAATCGCAAATAAATCAAAATAAAAACCAAAAGTGATTTTAATATATTTTTCCTCCAATATTTCTGTTATTTTGGAGAAGTCATATTATCTCCGCTTATATATTTTATTTAGAAACATTTTTTTAGGAAAGAAAAATAATTAAAACCAACGTTATCCTCGTACCGGTATTCGAGAAAACTCAAATACGAAAACGGTAGAATTCTCAACTCTCTCCGTAGGTCCTTGAGTTTCTTAGAATTTTCGAGAATCGCCACGCACAAAATGCAAAGAAATATGAATGCAGTATGATCTATGTATAACATTCCAAATTGAAAATTTGGAATGTTACATCCTACTAGGACTAGGGAGGCCTAGTAGGACACCACACTTTGGGTGCGCCCTATGAGGGCCGGCCTCCTCCTCCCTCCATCCTTTATATACGTGGCCAGGGGGCACCCCATAGACACACAAGTTGATTTTAGCAGTTTGCGGTGCCCCTCGCCACAGATACACACCTCGGTCATATCATTATAGTGCTTAGGCGAAGCCCTGCGCCGGTAGCTTCATCATCACCGTCACCACGCCGTCGTGCTGACGAAAAACTCTCCCATGACGCTCAACTGGATCAAGAGCTCGTGGGACGTCATTGAGCTGAACGTGTGCTGAAAACGGAGGTGCCGTATGTTCGGTGCTTGGATCGGTTGGATCGCGAAGACATTCGACTACATCAACCGTGTCACTAGACGCTTCCGCTTTCGGTCTAAGAGGGTACGTGGACACACCCTCCCCTCTTGTTGCTATGCTTCTAGTAGATAGATCTTGCGTGATTGTAGGAATTTTTGAAATACTACGTTTCCCAACAGAAAGGCCCTCTGCTTCTATCAAGAATAGGTAAGGGGAGATAGGATCTCCCTGCCGAATACCTCTCGTGGGGATGAAACTCTCTAACTTTTCCCCACTAAATAGACCTAAAAAGGAAACCGATGAGGCCATAGCCATAACCGTGTCAATCCAGGACTGAGAAAACCCCAACTTACACATAATGGCGCGGAGGTATGACCACTCTAACCAATCGTAGGCTTTCATCATGTCTAGTTTCAGAGCAAAAAACTTGTTGTTCTTCGATCTGTTGCGCTTCATAAAATGTAAACACTCGTAAGCGCAAATAATATATCTGTGATCAATCTACCCGGAACGAAAGCTGACTGCTCAACTGATATTATCTCTGGTAAAACAAGTTTTAACCTGTTAGCCACTACCTTCGAAGCTAGCTTGTAGATCACGTTGCATAGACTGATAGGTCTGAACTGGGATAGGAGTGTTGGGTTGTTTACTTTCGGAATTAGCACAAGAATAGTATCATTAATGCTCGTCGGGTTCTCTTTCCCCCTCACTATTCTGAGAACAATATTTGTCACTTCATCTCCACATACGTCCCATTGCATGTGATAAAATTGGGCAGGGAACCCGTCTGGCCCTGGGGCTTTAGTAGGGAACATTTGGAAGACGACATTTCTCACATCCTCCCGGGTATAAGGTGCACACAGTTCCCTGTTCATAGCATACGTCACCTTCCAAGGTGCATGTTCCATGACTCGATCTATGTCCTGAAATCCTTCTGATGAATAAAGATTCTGGTAGAAATCATTTACGATGGCTTTCAATTCGGCCGGATCAGACACCATTGCTCCCAAAGCATTTTCAAGATCCCGAATCATGTTCTTTTTTCTCCTAAGACTAGTGCGCATGTGAAAAACTTTGTGTTTTTGTCTCCTGAGGATAGCCAATCAATACATGCTCGCTGCCTCCACATCATCCCTTCCCTGTGATAGAGCTCAACTTGCCTCTTATTTATTTTCAATTCCACATGTGAGGGTGCAGTACGCAATGGATCACCCCGGAGCTGGTCTAGTCTTTTCTTTAACTATTTTATCTCCCTTCTGACATTCCCAAAAGACCTCCTGCTCTAGCTGGTTAAACCCTTTGAGATGCTCACCAACTTGTCATGGAGCTGCTAAACATTGACACATAGCCCTGCTGCAGCCCACTCCGAACTGATCGTTCCCGCTAGTTCATCATGCTTCTCCCACATGGTTTCATACTTGAAGGCCAACTTGGTTCTGTTTTCTTGATCTTGGCCTAGATGGAGCAGGATCGGCCCATGGTCCGAGGTTGCTACTGTAAGATGCTCCAAATTTGCCGAAATAAAATGAGCTAACCACTGTGCATTCACCAGAGCCCTGTCGAGCCAGCAACGCGTGTATGTCCCCCGGCCACCTTCTTTTCAAAAGTCCAAAAGCGGGCCTTATAACCAATATCAATCAACATCCAAACATCTGTAGTTTCGCGAAACGCCTGTATCTGTGCATTGCTTCTGTCTCCAATGCCAATGTGTTCGTTTGGACGTAGAACCTCGTTAAAATCCCCCATACAGAGCCATGGGAGAGAGCTCAAAGAACTGATATTCTTCAGTACTTCCCAAGTTTGGTGTCGTAGGAGAGTCTGGGCCTCACCATAGACACATGTCAGACACCACATATCCTGATCGGTTTCTTCAATCAATACATCAAGATGATAACACGAGTAACCCAGAATTTCAACTTTTATTGAATCATTCCAAAACAGTCATATTCCTCCACTTCTACCTCTACTGTCCACTACATAAGCCCTATCATAGCCCAACGTTCCAGCTAAAGCTTCTACCCTAGATCCCTCTATCTGAGTTTCAACAATACATAACAGGGTAGGGAAAACTTTATCGCGAACTCGCGAAGTTCTTGGACTGTCGCGGTGTTCCCACACCGCGGCAGTTCTAGCAGAGGGCACTCATTGGTGCTACCCCTCGAAGGAGCCCGCCAAATTATTTACTGTAGTGGTAAGGATCTCTTGATCATCATCTCCCATTCTGGACCTCTTCAAATCCCTCGAAGTAGGAGGACTGACCACACTGCCCCCAGCAACAACAAGCGCCATATTCTGTGGATTCTGGTCCATGGGTGTCTTCTCCTGAGGCATATAGGTGTTGCCCGAGTCAAACATTTATGTTCTCTTCCTTCTATTGTCATCCATTGCCATGGTTGATGAGTCAAGGCATGGGTCATCCTCCCTGTCTGAGGCAACACTTGTTATGTCCTCCCTCCTAGCATTGCGATTTGCTCCAGCTCTACCTCCCCTTCTTCCAACTCGCCGTCCTCTATTCTCACCCGATCCTCTTCCAATCCTCATGGCCCAGGTAGCACGTGGATATTTTAAAACTATAGCCGAAATAGGATGGATTCCATCACCATGTTCCTTGAAAACGTGTCCTAGGTGGCCGCAGACCGCACACCAATTAGGGAGCCGCTCGTACTTTACTCTGTACATCTATCGCTGTTGGTTTCTGATCAGAGAGACTGCATTCTTCAATGGCTTGTAAACATCAATTCTAACCCAAGCGCAATAGAAATTGCCAGTAAAATCATGGGACGCTGGTTCAAAGAACAAAACTTCCCCCACTTTAGCTGCAAGACTAGGCACCAGATGGGCAAAGAGATCCGGGACGTCATGGATCTGATCCCGTCTGTCTGGTGTATCCAGTTTGACATGGGACAACTGTGTTATTCCATCGTAAGGGGCAATGATGACGGTGTTTCCACAGAAATTCCAAGGCCCCTCTTGCATTACTCTCTCCCGGTCACCCAGGCACCGGATTGAACGTGTACAGATTTGACTACAGAGGTTTAAACTTGACATCTTGAGCTAGATCCCACGCAGCTCTCATGTTGCGGAAAAACCAGCCCTGGCTATAGGGTTTATCGATATGAACTCGAGCTATCGCCAACCATCTTGCTGCATCTCCCGAGACAGATCCCTCATCGACAACCACATCATCCATATAATCTTCCTGAAGACCGAGTTCAGCCATTAGTTTCTCAATCTCTGATGCAGAAGAAGAGCCACTGGACTTAGCCGATCAGCTCGCAGCTTCCACAGCCATGATGCTAACCTAACCCGATCTGATGAGACAAACGGGTTCTATCTGACGGAACCTAACCCAAGCCGCCTGCAAATGCAGATCGTCAGAGCAAAGAAGCCCCGGCCTGATCCCCCGCAGCCCGGCGGGGAGGAAGAAACCGCGGATCTCAACGGCGGCGAAAAGTCGCCTCCGAGAGGAAGAGAAACCCTACCTTGCGGCAAAAGGTAAAACGTAACCTCTGCGGGTGTGTTGAAGGGGGCACTGAGTTGCTCGGTGACCAACACCATGTTGGAAGATGCAAGTGACTCGGGTGAGGATGGTCAAATGTTTCGCCTTTGGTTATTAGTTTTTTTTTGCTCCTACCTAGATGGCCGAAATTCGGCTATTTCAAAAATTTCAGAAATATCTTAGACGGAATAAGGAAACAAAAATTTGAATTTTGGAAAAAAAATATGACATAAATTTGCCCCTCTTTTTAAATCAAGTGGAACAAAAGTTAACATTCCAACGGAAGCCACACATATTAGTTCAAGACTTGCAATCCACAACGATCACACATTAATTCAAAGTTTAGACGGCCAAGTACAGCCAACAAATTTCGATTTGATTTTCTCGGCCCACAACGACATTATCTAGCCAAGGCGAGATATCCAAAATTTGGGCGAAATTTAATTTTCTCAACCGACGTTTACCAGGGCCATGTGAGATGGACTGACAGCGGTCTATGGGCATAGTGATGTAGACGGTGCTCATTGTTGTGTCTGGGGCCCATTTATGGCATAAAACCTGGTGATTGCTTGCTGCCTCTTCGCCTGCAAGTTTTTCAACAACTCATCACGAACCTTGACATGTTCTGAGCACATGGTGGAGCCGGATTGTGCTGGCTTGCCATAATTCCAGTTACGAGCATTGCACCGCCGCTCTGCTGGAATTATCAAGGCGTCAGGTTCAACCTCTAGTTCTTCAACTTCTGCCTCCGGCCATTCTCCAACACTTTCCCCGTCTGGCTCCTCATCAGTACTGCCATATCAACGCAGAAGTGCACAACCATTTATACTCCGAAAACACAACATAGTTTTAGTGCAAAGTAAATACATACAAAACCAATACTTTTTTCAAAGTTGACATTAACCTGGATTCTATTATCATCTTAAAGCAATAGAGTACACTATCAATTCAAAATACAAAATGTAAAGAAAAAAAAACACTTCCACAAGCATGCTTTTTTTTGTGCCTAGTTAAAATGGGTCAACAAGTTACTTGTATCTGTGAGTACAAACATCAACTGTGTTAAACAATATGGTCCATAGATATAAAATTGTATAACACCAATGTTCATGGTTTAAGACCCCAATTATATATCTATTCATTCTTCTTTAAGGACCATTTTCTCCATATGTAGAAAAAAGGACGTGTTCACCACCAAGTTTCATGTCTATGTCCCCATAGGGTTGGGAAAAGTTATAGCACATCTGTGCAACTATATTAGAAGAAAATCATATGATGTTGCTAGCAAAACACGTACTAGACTATGAAATTTCGATTTATTTGTTTCTCATAAAATACGAAAATGCCAGAATAAAATTATACTACTACTTGGACTTCAAATTTTAAAATCGTATACCAACATTTTGAAAATTAGTCATAAAATCTTACCCGAAGAGAGGGAACAAAATTCAACCATGCTGCACTTGATGGATACAAATATTGACCCGTTTATACTTTGTCATATCCATATACACTAGCAAATAAAAAATTCAATTATGCAAGTGAGCCACCAATCGTTTAGGTAAAACAAGGAAAATAAATACTTCAAGTATGTATTGCAGAACTTCTATTTATTTCTTCCCTTTTGCGAATAAATTTCTGTCTTAATCATCCTTTTATCTAAATCATTTCTCTCTTAATCGTCCCCGTGTGCTTTATTACGTGTTTAACCCTTTCATGAGACCTCCAACAGGTTAAGCTGACCCCTCACGTGAATAACGGCCAAGCATTTTCGGAGGTTCACAAATTTTTACTATGGTAGATTGTAGGATTAACAATATATGTATGCACATATGTTTTGATAACCAATTTTGCTAGTTCAGAAGAGGAGCTCTTGAAAGTACATTCATGTGACGTACATATTTTCAAACTGTGAAATGTATATTTTTTCGTATAGTGGCTTAGTTAGTTTTGTGCACATATTGCATTACACACTGTGTAAAATACAAATCAACAAGTATAAATGTAAAATACATTTTTAAGGGTAAATGTAAAATACATTTTTTTTATTTTAAATGTATTTTTAAAAATGTAAAATACATTGAAATCTAGGCCCAGCAGAATGATTGTTTGTGGGAAAACAAATTCACTTTAAATAAGCGTTTATGGGAAAATAAAAGTTGCTTCCTTTTGTATGGCTGGGGACATGAGGGGTCGGACTTGTTTTCTACTCTGCCGTGGAATATACAGTGAATTTTCTGGAAAATACTGGAAGGCTGGGAGCAAAAGAGAAACCCATACCCACGTGAGTGCTGGATGAGCAATGGGTCCTATACTGCCATATGTCACATCATCAACTTTGGGCAGAAACGATTAAATAAAAATATTGCACAGGATAAGAAATGGGTCCCATAATCCCCCATATGTCAGCCAACCGGTCCTATGGGTAGAGGAGTAGATGTATAGATACCTGTCCTCTGGGTCCTTCACCATATCATCGTCCAAAGCTACATTGTTCACATACACGGACGCCTGACAGGAAGACACGGCGAATCAAATTTAAATTCCGGCCAGCCGAATCAACAGATCAACCAAGAAATATGGCCGTATCTTGGAAAATAGGAACCAGCGCAAAAATACAGAGTATAATTGTATTGTACCTTGATATTGCTGGACGAGCCAGCTGAAGAAACTGGAGATTGGACGGCATGGTCTTCCTCGTCCGCCAGATCAAACTCCTCTTCGAAGCCGACGGCTTCCGCCAGCATCAGTAGCGCCGCTGCTGATTCCTCTTCGGCGCTCTGCCAAGGACTTCTTGGGCCTGGGATTTCTGTGGTGGCCGGGAAGGTGGACGGCGGACAAGCAGGGTTGCTCGGGTTCATCTCTGCCGTGGTGTAGTGCGACGAGAGGAGAGAGACGGCAGGACAAAAATGTGTGTGAGGTATTATGGGAATCTGGATGGAACGATGTGGCAGTAGATTATTTAACATGGTGTAGACAGCACTAGATCTGTAGATCAGGCTGTCAATGTTAGAGAAGATTGGCAGCGTTTCACTAAATTTATTGTGGTATATTTGAAGTTTCTTTCAGGGATATAGAAAACATATCTGATAATGAATTAAGAGGATCTAAATAACAATTGAAGTATAAGACTATGCCTTTTTTGGTTGTGAAATAAAGGAAAAAATATATGCCCAGTTAGTGTCGCCTAGCAAATTGCCTATGTATCCAGTCTGTTAGCTGGAACAATCTTGCCTATGTTCACACTCAAGTCTATCCCCCAATGGTTTATTTTGAGATAAACTCTTGCCTTTTATAACAAAGCCTTGTATTTCAAAGCTTTCCTTTTTTTTGAATTTGTATTTCTAGCTTTCCAGTTTTCTTGAAATAATGGGCCGATTGTTTTGGGGGTTTGCCCATCTACGTTGGCCCATAAATGGAGCCTTTTGAAAAGAAGCCTACCTACACATGTATGACTAAGTTCTCTAAAAAAAATGGGCTTACTGGGGAATCTATATTCCATTTGGAATATAAATTAGTAGTTTTAAATTTCAAATGAGTTGAATACTAGTTGAAAAGTTATTGGAGCATGTCGGTGTACTAAAGTAGGGGTACCTTAGTACCCCGAACTTGTGCATGGGCAGTCGCAGCGTCCCGTGGCAGGGCTTGCCGTGCGACCGCCAAGGTCCACTGTGGGTCCTTTGAAGCCATTCAAGAACAAAGTATTCAAGTTAAAGAAACAAGGCCCCGGCAAGAGGAGCTTGCCGGGAAGGCCACTCGAGGCTCAAGACCACTTCTTTGGCATGAGACCCTGGCAAGGAGAGCTTGCCGGGAAGGCCAAACATGGCATTTCAAGAGACTTGCCGCGACGCGCCACGCGTCCCGGCAAGGCCCGGAGAGCGACAAGCTCCCAGGCGCGACAATATAGCGACCGCGGCAAGGTACTTGCCGCGGCGAACTTCCACTATGTGCCCGCGCTCCAGCTCATCCGCCCACGCGTCGCCCTGGGGCCCTTCCAGGCACACGTGGCGGAAGGCTGTGCAGCCTGGGGAACACGGTGGCAAGATGCTATGACAAGGCCACCGTCGTGGCGGACGGTGGTGCCCTGACGGACGCTTTTTACACTGTTTAGGGCGACGGCGACGGGCATTCAATGCCCTTGTCCCCTGCCGTCAGAGTTAGGTATAGAGCACTATGCAAACATTGTTCAAACTACCACCCATTTTACGTTTTTACCCTCATCTGCGTTTCCACCTATCGGTGATCCCTTTGACCTATAAAAGGAGGCCCATGCGCATGTTGGGGAACGTAGTATTTTAAAATTTTCCTACGGTCACGCAAGATCTATCTACCAGATGCATAGCAACGAGAGGGAAGAGTGTGTCTACGTACCCTCGTAGACTGGAAGCGGAAGCGTCAAGTGACGCGGTTAATGTAGTCGAACTTCTTCGCGATTCAACCGATCAAGCACCGAACGTACGGCACCTCTGCGTTCAGCACACGTTCAGCTTGATGACGTCCCACGAGCTCTTGATCCAGTTGAGCTTCACGAGAGAGTTTCGTCAGCACGACGGCGTGGTGACGGATATGATGTATTTACCGGCGCAGGGCTTCGCCTAAGCACTGCAACGGTATGACCGAGGTGTGTTTCTGTGGAGGGGGGCACCGCACACGGCTGGAACAATTCAACTTGTGTATCTTTGGGTGCCCCCCTGCCCCCGTATATAAAGGAGCAAGAGGGGAGGGCCGGCCGGCCTCCTATGGTGCGGCTAGGGCAATCCTACTAGGAATAGGATTGCAATCCTATTCCTAGTAGGAGTCCATCAAGAAGGAAGAGAGGGAAAGGAAAAGAGGGAGAGGTGGCGCCACCCCCAATCCTAGTCCAACTAGGATCCCTAGGTGGGGCGCCGGCCAGCCTCTATGGGCTGCCTCTCTCCTTTCCTTCAGGCCCACTATGGACCATCCCCCCTCGTAGGGGGTTCCGGTAACCCCCTCCGGCAATCCAGTTAAATCCGAAACTTTTCCGGAACACTTCCGGTGTCCGAATATAGTCGTCCAATATATCAATCTTTTTGTCTCGGACATTCCGAGACTCCTCGTCATGTCCGTGATCTCATCCGGGACTCCGAACTACCTTCGGTACATCAAAACTCATAAACTCATAATACCGATCGTCATCAAACGTTAAGCGTGCGGACCCTACGGGTTCGAGAACTATGTAGACATGACCGAGACTCATCTCCGGTCAATAACCAATAGCGGAACCTGGATGTTCATATTGGCTCCTACATATTCTACGAAGATCTTTTATCGGTCAAAACCGCATAACAACATACGTTGTTCCTTTTGTCATCGGTATGTTACTTGCCCGAGATTCGATCGTCGGTATCTCCATACCTAGTTCAATCTCATTACCGGCAAGTCTCTTTACTCGTTCCGTAACACATCATCTCGTGACTAACTCATTAGTCTTTTGCTTGCAAGGCTTATTATGATGTGTGTTACCGAGAGGGCCCAGAGATACCTCTCCGACACTCGGAGTGACAAATCCTAATCTTGATCTATGCCAACACCACGAATACTTTCGAAGACACCTGTAGAGCATCTTTATGATCACCCAGTTACGTTGTGACGTTTGATAGCAAACAAGGTGTTCCTACGGTATTCGGGAGTTGCATAATCTCATAGTCATAGGAACATGTATAAGTCATGAAGAAAGCAATAGCAGTAAAACTAAACGATCATAGTGCTATGCTAATGGATGGGTCTTGTCCATCACATCATTCTCCTAATGATGTGATCCCGTTGATCAAATGACAACTCATGTCTATGGTTAGGAAACATAACCATCTTTGATCAATGAGCTAGTCTAGTAGAGGCATACTAGGGACACTCTGTTTTGTCTATGTATTCACACATGTACTAAGTTTCCGGTTAATACAATTCTAGCATGAATAATAAACATTTATCATGATATAAGGAAATATAAATAACAACTTTATTATTGCCTCTAGGGCATATTTCCTTCAGTCTCCCACTTGCACTTGAGTCAATAATCTAGCTCACATCGCCATGTGATTTAATACCGATAGTCCACATCGTTATGTGAATAACACCCATAGTTCACATCACCATGTGACCAACACCCAAAGGGTTTACTAGAGTCAATAATCTAGTTCACATCGCTATGTGATTAATACCCAAGAGTAATAAGGTGTGATCGTGTTTTGCTTATGAGAGAAGTTTAGTCAACGGGTCTGTCACATTCAGATCCGTATGTATTTCGCAAATTTCTATGTCTACAATGCTCTGCATGGAGCTACTATAGCTAATTGCTCCCACTTTCAATACGCATCCAGATTGATACTTAGAGTCATCTGGATTTAGTGTCAAAGCTTGCATCGGCGTAACCCTTTACGACGAACTCTTTATCACCTCCATAATCGAGAAATATTTCCTTAGTCATCCAATTACTAAGGATAATTTTGACCGCTGTACAGTGATCTACTCCTGGATCACTATTGTACCTCCCTGTCAAACTCATGGCTAGGTACACAACGTGTTTTGTACACAGCATGGCATACTTTATAGAACCTATGGCTGAGGCATAGGGAATGACTTTCATTCTCTCTATATTTTTCTGCCGTGGTCTGGCTTTGAGTCTTACTCAACTTCACACCTTACAAGTCAGGCAAGAACTCCTTCTTTGACTGATCCATTTTGAACTACTTCAAAATCTTATCAAGGTATGTACTCATCGAAAGTCTTATCAAGCGTCTTGATCTATCTCTATAGATCTTGATGCCCAATATGTAAGCAGCTTCACCAAGGTCTTTCTTTGAAAAACTCCTTTCAAACACTCCTTTATGCTTTCCAGAAAATTCTACATCATTTCCGATCGACAATATGTCATTCACATATACTTATCAGAAAGGTTGTAGTGCTCCCACTCACTTCTTGTAAATACAGGCTTCACCGCAAGTCTGTATAAATCTATATGTTTTGATCAACTTATCAAAGCATATATTCCAACTCCGAGATGCTTGCACCAGTCCATAGATGGATCGCTGGAGCTTGCACATTTTGTTAGCACCTTTAGGATTGACAAAACCTTCTGGTTGCATCATATACAAGTCTTCTTTAATAAATCCATTAAAGAATGCAGTTTTTGTTATCCATTTGCCAGATTTCATAAAATGCGGCAATTACTAACATGATTCGGACAGACTTAAGCATCGCTACGGGTGAGAAAGTCTCATCGTAGTCAACTCCTTGAACTTGTCGAAACCCTTTCGCAACAAGTCGAGCTTTGTAAACAGTAACATTACCGTTTGCGTCGGTCTTCCTCTTGAAGATCCATTTATTTTCGATGGCTTGCCGATCATCGGGCAAGTCAACCAAAGTCCATACTTTGTTCTAATACATGGATCCCATCTCAGATTTCATGGTCTCAAGCCATTTTGCGGAATCTGGGCTCATCATCGCTTCCTCATAGTTCGTAGGTTCATCATGGTCTAGTAACATGACTTCCAGAACTGGGTTGCCGTACCACTCTGGTGCGGAACGGACTCTGGTTGATCTACGAAGTTCAGCAGAAACTTGATCTGAAGTTTCATGATCATCATCATTAGCTTCCTCACTAATTGGTGTAGGAATCACTGGAACGAGTTTCTGTGATGTACTACCTTCCAATTCGGGAGAAGGTACAATTACCTCATCAAGTTCTACTTTCCTCCCACTCACTTCTTTCGAGAGAAACTCCTTCTCTAGAAAGGATCCACTCTTAGCAACAAAGACCTTGCCTTAGGATCTGTGATAGAAGGTGTACCCAACAGTTTCCTTTTGGGTATCCTATGAAGATTTACTTCTCCGATTTGGGTTCGAGCTTATCATGTTGAAACTTTTTCACATAAGCATCGCAGTCCCAAACTTAAAGAAATGACAGCTTAGGTTTCTCGTCAAACCACAGTTCATACGGTGTCATCTCCACGGATTTAGATGGTGCCCTATTTAACGTGAATGTAGCTATTTCTAATGCATAACCCCAAAAGCGATAGTGGTAGATCGGTAAGAGACATCATTGATTGCACCATATCTAATAAAGTACGGTTATGACGTTCAGACACACCATTACACTGTGGTGTTCCAGGTGGCGTGAGTAGTGAAACTATTTCACATTGTTTTTATTGAAGGCCAAACTCGCTAACTCAAATATTTTACCTCTACGATCATATCGTAGAAACTCTTATTTTCTTGTTACGATGATTCTCCACTTCACTCTGAAATTCTTTGAACTTTTCAAATGTTTCAGACGTGTGCTTCATTAAGTAGATATACCCATATCTACTCAAATCATTAGTGAAGGTCAGAAAATAACGATACCTGCCGCGAGCTTCAACACTCATTGGTCCGCATACATCAGTATGTATGATTTCCAACATCTCTGTTGCTCGCTCCACGGTTCCGGAGAACGAAGTTTTAGTCATCTTGCCCATGAGGCATGGTTCGCAAGCACCAAGTGATTCATAATCAAGTGATTCCAAAAGTCCATCACTATGGAGTTTCTTCATGCGCTTTACACCAATATGACCTAAACGGCAGTGCCACAAATAAGTTGCACTATCATTATTAACCTTGCATCTTTTGGCTTCAATATTATGAATATTGTATCACACGATCGAGATCCAACAAACCATTTTCATTAGGTGTATGACCATAGAAGGTTTTATTCATGTAAACAGAACAACAATTATTCTCTAACTTACATGAATAACCGTATTGCAATAAACATGAACAAATCATATTCATGCTCAACACAAACACCAAATAACACTTATTTAGGTTCAACACTAATCCCGAAAGTATAGGGAGTGTGCGATGATGATCATATCAATCTTGGAACTACTTCCAATACACATCGTCACTTCATCCTTTAACTAGTTTCTGTTCATTATGCAACTCCCATTTCGAGTTACTACTCTTTAGCAACTGAACCAATATCAAATACCGAGGGGTTGCTATGAGCACTAGTAAAATACACATCAATAATCTGTATATCAAATATACCTTTGTTCACTTTGCCATCCTTCTTATCCGCCAAATATCTAGGGCAGTTCCACTTCTAGTGACCATTTCCTTTGCAGTAGAAGCACTTAGTTTCAGGCTTGAGTTTAGCTTTGGGTTTCTTCACGGGAGTGACAACTTGCTTGTCATTCTTCTTGAAGTTCCCCTTCTATCCCTTTGCCCTTTACTTGAAATAAGTGGTCTGGTTAACCATCAACACTTGATGCTCTTTCTTGATTTCTACCTTCGCCGATTTCAGCATCGTGAAGAGCTCGGGAATTACTTTCGTCATCCCTTGCATATTATAGTTCATCACGAAGTTCTACTAACTTGGTGATAGTGTCTAGAGAACTTTGTCAATTACTATCTTATCTGGAAGATTAACTCCCACTTGATTCAAGCAATTGTACTACCCAGACAATCTGAGCACATGCTCACTGGATGAGCTATTCTCCTCCATCTTGTAGGCAAAGTACTGTCAGAGGTCTTATACCTCTCGACACGGGCATGAGTATGAAATACTAATTTCAACTCTTGGAACATCTCATATGCTCCGTGGCGTTTCAAAACGTTTTTGAAGTCCCGGTTATAAGCCGTAAAGCATGGTGCACTAAACTATCAAGTAGTCATCATATCGAGCTTTTGTCAAAACGTTCATAACGTCTACATCTGCTCCTGCAATATGTCTGTCACCTAGCGGTGCATCAAGGACATAATTCTTTTGTGCAGCAATGAGGATAATCCTCAGATCACGGAACAATTCCGCATCATTGCTACTAACATCTTTCAACTCAGTTTTCTCTAGGAACATATAAAAAATAAACGGGGAGCAACATTGTGAGCTATTGATCTACAACATAGATATGCTAATACTACGGGAACTAAGTTCATGATAAGTTAAAGTTCAATTTAATCATATTAATTAAAGAACTCCCACTTAGATAGACATCCCTCCGGTCATCTAAATGATCACGTGATCCAAATCAACTAAACCATGTCCGATCATCACGTGAGATGGAGTAGTTTCAATGGTTGAACATCTTATGTTGATTATATCTACTATATGATTCACGCTTGACCTTTCGGTCTCCAGTGTTCCGAGGCCATATCTGCATATGCTAGGCTCGTCAAGTTTAACCCGAGTATTCTGCGTGTGCAAAACTGGCTTACACCCGCTGTATTTGAACGTAGAGCTTATCACACCCGATCATCACGTGGTGTCTCGGCACGACGAACTTTCGCAACGGTGCATACTCAGGGAGAACACTTATACCTTGAAATTTAGTAAGGGATCATCTTATAATGCTACCGTCGTTCTAAGCAAAATAAGAAGCATAATAAGATAAACATCACATGCAATCAAAATATGTGACATGATATGGCCATCATCATCTTGTGCTTTTGATCTCCATCTCCAAAGCACCGTCATGATCACCTTCGTCACCGGCGCGACACCTTGATCTCCATCGTAGCATCGTTGTCGTCTCGCCAACTATTGCTTCTATGACTATCGCTACCGCTTAGTGATAAGGTAAAGCAATTACATGGCGATTGCATTTCATACAATAAAGCGACAACCATATGGCTCCTGCCAGTTGCCGATAACATTACAAAACATGTTCATCTCATACAAAACCGTATAACTCATCATGTCTTGACCATATCACATCACAACATGCCCTGCAAAAACAAGTTAGACGTCCTCTACTTTGTTGTTGCAAGTTTTACGTGGCTGCTACGGGCTTAGCAAGAACCGTTCTTACCTACGCATACAAAACCACAACGATGTTTCATCAAGTATGTGATGTTTTAACCTTCACAAGGACCGGGCGTAGCCACACTTGATTCAGCTAAGGTGAGAGAGACAGACACCCGCCAGTCACCTTTAAGCAACGAGTGCTCTTAACGGTGAAACCAGCCTCGCGTAAGCGTACGCGTAATGTCGGTCCGGGCCGCTTCATCTCACAATACCGCTGAAGCAAAGTATGACAGGCTGGTAAGCAGTATGACTAGTATCGCCCACAACTCATTGTGTTCTACTCGTGCATATCATCTACGCATAGACCTGACTCTGATACCACTGTTGGGGAACGTAGTATTTTAAAATTTTCCTACGATCACGCAAGATCTATCTACCAGATGCATAGCAACGAGAGGGAAGAGTGTGTCTACGTACCCTCGTAGACCGGAAGCGGAAGCGTTTAAAATTTTCCTACGATCATGCAAGATCTATCTACCAGATGCATAGCAACGAGAGGGAAGAGTGTGTCTACGTACCCTCGTAGACCGGAAGCGGAAGCGTCAAGTGATGCGGTTGATGTAGTCGAACTTCTTCGCGATTCAACCGATCAAGCACCGAACGTACGGCACCTCTGCGTTCAGCACACGTTCAGCTTGATGACGTCCCACGATCTCTTGATCCAGTTGAGCTTCTTGGGAGAGTTTCATCAGCACGACGGCATGGTGACGGATATGATGTATTTACCGGCGCAGGGCTTCGCCTAAGCACTGCAACGGTATGACCGAGGTGTGTTTCTGTGGAGGGGGCACCACACACGGCTGGAACAATTCAACTTGTGTGTCTTTGGGTGCCCCCCTGCCCCCGTATATAAAGGAGCAAGAGGGGAGGGCCGGCCGGCCTCCTATGGTGCGGCTAGGGCAATCCTACTAGGAATAGGATTGCAATCCTATTCCTAGTAGGAGTCCATCAAGAAGGAAGAGAGGGAAAGGAAAAGAGGGAGAGGTGGCGCCACCCCCAATCCTAGTCCAACTAGGATCCCTAGGTGGGGCGCCGGACAGCCTCTATGGGCTGCCTCTCTCCTTTCCTTAAGGCCCACTATGGACCATCCCCCCTCGTATGGGGTTCCGGTAACCCCCTCCAGCAATCCAGTTAAATCCGAAACTTTTCCGGAACACTTCCGGTGTCCGAATATAGTCGTCCAATATATCAATCTTTATGTCTCGGACATTCCGAGACTCCTCGTCATGTTCGTGATCTCATCCGGGACTCCGAACTACCTTCGGTACATCAAAACTCATAAACTCATAATACCGATCGTCATCAAACGTTAAGCGTGCGGACCCTACGGGTTCGAGAACTATGTAGAAATGACCGAGACTCATCTCCGGTCAATAACCAATAGCGGAACCTGGATGTTCATATTGGCTCCTACATATTCTACGAAGATCTTTTATCGGTCAAAACCGCATAACAACATACGTTGTTCCTTTTGTCATCGGTATGTTACTTGCCCGAGATTCGATCGTCGGTATCTCCATACCTAGTTCAATCTCATTACCGGCAAGTTTCTTTACTCGTTCCGTAACACATCATCTCGTGACTAACTCATTAGTCTTTTGCTTGCAAGGCTTATTATGATGTGTGTTACCGAGAGGGCCCAGAGATACCTCTCCGACACTCGGAGTGACAAATCCTAATCTTGATCTATGCCAACACCACGAATACTTTCGGAGACACCTATAGAGCATCTTTATGATCAGCCAGTTACGTTGTGACGTTTGATAGCACACAAGGTGTTCCTACGGTATTCGGGAGTTGCATAATCTCATAGTCATAGGAACATGTATAAGTCATGAAGAAAGCAATAGCAGTAAAACTAAACGATCATAGTGCTATGCTAACGGATGGGTCTTGTCCATCACATCATTCTCCTAATGATGTGATCCCGTTGATCAAATGACAACTCATGTCTATGGTTAGGAAACATAACCATCTTTGATCAATGAGCTAGTATAGTAGAGGCATACTAGGGACACTCTGTTTTGTCTATGTATTCACACATGTACTAAGTTTCCGGTTAATACAATTCTAGCATTAATAATAAACATTTATCATGATATAAGGAAATATAAATAACAACTTTATTATTGCCTCTAGGGCATATTTCCTTCAGCGCAACGTAGAGGGGGTTCCGATCATCGATCACGCTCACGCTCGGTACTGCTAGCGTTCAGCACTGTAGTTCTTCTCGCTCCCGGGCCGAGAACGCAATACAAACCAAGGCAGGAGTAGGGTTTTACGCATCCGTGCGGCCCGAACCTGGGTAAACTGCTCGCGTGTCTGCCTCGATCTGCTCTTTGTGCATACTCCGCCCCCTTGCCGTACCGAAAAGGGGCTCCGGTCCCATAGGTGTTCGTGGGTGATCAGTTTCCCCGACAAGCACCTATGACATGTCCGTCTTAAGATGCATTTGAGAAATAGTTCTATAAAGGACGAACAACCAAAGTAAGGTAGGTCGTGTGGGTACTTAAATATATCAGGTTGAGCAGGAGCATACTGTTGTTGTGTATCTGTGTACCACAAATTAATGTCAAGCATGCGTGTGATTTGTTCCATAACTTGGTCGTCGAGTGATTTGTTTTTAGAAACGAAAAAGACACCATGTACCAAATCACCGTCGTATCTTCTTAATAGTATTAATCAAAAACATATACCAAAAAATGTACCTCATTCACATAATAGAAGAAGTGTGTGAACAACACATACAATGCTAATTACCATGAACCAAATAAAAGAAGTGTCTGATACATTCTTCACAAAGTTCATCCCACTAAATTTCCTCTTTAGTTCTTTTCCTCCACTATTTCTTTTGTCCTATTCCTAGTTTGAAAAAAAAACCACCATTCGCCTCTTATATCCCTCCAATTGTCTGAACTTTGTAAATTTCATGCATGGTCCGCTTTTGAATCTACACATACATCTTATATTTAGAGAAAGGTTGTTAACCTTGCTTATTATGGTAATTTCACCTCAGAAGAGATCCACTGATTTCAACTGTACCCCTCCTGCGATAAAATCAATAGTGTTAAGTCAAAAGGAGTGTTGGGAAATTCGCAGACTGACCGAAAATGGAGGGGATAGTAGGATGAACAGCTGTAAGAGGATCAAGACCTTGGAAGGACAAATCATGCATTTCTAGCACATTTGTTTAGTGGAGTTCACACAAACATGTATTTCATAATCAAATTCTACAACAATGTAGTATTACCTATATTCATGCGTAAAATGATTTTTGAAACTTCAAAATGTGGTTTAAAATTAACTATTATTTAAAAAAACAAGATCTATAGAGCCGAGGAGCAAAAATATCACACTCGGCATACAGGGTACTACAAAAAAACTCATGAATTAATGATGGAAGAGGAAGCTTGATGTTTATGGTGCCGAAGTGGCTATTGGTGTAGCTAGGCAACTAAAATTACTTTGCGACCTTGTTCTTCAGTAAGTAACAAGTAACCGTGCTGCTTTGCCCTTACATTTAAGCCTTCCGTGGATGTGTAATAGATCTGCTGAGATTAGTTTTTAGATGTGGTGAACACTGGGAAGAGTCAATATCACACGACGCTCACTCAGTACTGCCTCAGTGAGGGCATTATTTCGGTTCCCTCCAATTTAATGCAAGAAGATGACGAGGTGCCTCCGTTCATAGGGCATGCTAAATGTTTGTGACTTCTGGTTTGCTTTATCCATGGATTTTTGACATGTCATTTGTTCTTAAATCTTCTTACTTAGGGCTACCAGTACATCATGCCATTTTGGATGGTCCCGAACTTGCGGTAGCATTTCATATATTTCCATCTATGTTCGTTATTCTGTTTTAGTCATGGAAATGGTTATTTAGTATTTCTCCGTTCAAGGCTGCAGGTAGTTTGATCTTTGTTATTCAGAATGAAATTTGGTCGAAACACTCGGGTACTACTAAGTTCAATTCTTTTTCTTCAGAATGCAATTTGGTCAAAGCTATAAGTGTAGTACTCCTTCTTGCTATGCTTGCGTAGCTGTGTACATTATGTCCCGTAGTTAGCCCAAATTTTCTGTTGTCGAAATTGTCGTTGATTTTTACTTCAGTGCTACTATGATTAAAGAAAGAAACTTGGTACTTCAGTAGCAATTTTCTGCTGCTTTTTTGCAACCAATGTTTTTGGTACCTTTATGGTAGAAACGGGTCGAAAATGTACTCACCTGGAGCAAGATAGGTGTGTTGGTTATTGGTTCATTATAGCCACCTAAGGATTTTTTTTCCATGCTTAGTATGGCCGATATAAGACTCGTAATTAATTCTTCTCATGTAGATAATCCTTCCAACGATGATATGAAACTAGAAGTCCACAATTCTATTGTTTCAAGCATGTAAGTAAAGTGACAAATAGAACGCCTAGCAATGGAAATTTAGTACTATAACCTTCTCTTGTTTCAACAGAGGAATGTATTTTCCCCTTCCCGTACCTAAACCCCAGCTCCCCAAGATTGCCCCTCTCCGATTGCACCCTATCTTTTTCATTAGTTGTGGCACCAATTCGGTCAGCCAACTGATTGCAGCAGAAGAACACAACATCATGGATGTCGTCGAACTTCATGTTAGGTTAATGAGATAGATGATGAAAAATCATTAGATATCGAGACTGACAAGGTCGAGAAAATGAACTGTTGCATGCGAAGAATTCCAGGCTTACTCTTAGATTTGAGCTTATTGTTATCGACATGTTCAGTTGGAAAATTTTGTTGACCTGTGAACAGGAGAGGATGTTAGATAGGAAGAAAATGACTTATTTAATTTTATACTATGGAGTATACAAATTATGTATTGGAAATCCAATGTGGCTCCTAGGTGCACGTGCTCCTGTGCGGCAAAAGGATTTTTGAAATGTCAAAAAGATTTCAACAAAATTTTGATGTGTTCATAGTCACATCCGAATGCTACCTGCAATTTTGTAGCTAGGTAAAATGATGGGAAAAGGTGTTTCGAAATGTCAACAAAATTGAAACAAAATTTTGATTTGTTTGTAGTCACGTCCAAATGCGACATGTAATTTTTAGGTAGAAATGTCTTGTGGGTACTTAAATATCTCAGGATGAGCAGGACCATGCAATTGTGGTGTTTCGGTGTAACACAAATTAATGTCAGGCATATGTGTGATTTGTTCCACAACTTCATCGTTGAGTGCTTTGCTTTTTTTAAAGAAAGGCACCATGTACCAGATCACCGTCATATCTTCTGAATCGTATTAATAAATAAAATATACCACAAAATGTACCCCATTAACATAATATAAGAAGTGTGTGAAAAACACATACAATGCTAATTACAATCAACCAAATAATTAAAAGAAGTGTGTTTTACATTCTTCACAAAGTGCATCCCATTAATTACCTCTTTAGTTTTTTTCCTCCATTATTTCTTTGGTCCAATTCCTATTTTGAAAATATAAACTCAGTTGCATCTTATATACCTAGAATTACATGAACTTTCAAAATTTCATGTGTGGTCAATTTTTGAATCAACACATACATCTTATATTTAGTGAAGGGCAGTTAACATTGCTTATTATGTTAATTTTACTTCATAAGAGATCCAATTATTTCAATTGTGCCCCTCTCGCGATAAAATCAATACTGCTAAGTCATAAAGTGTGCTGGGAGATTGGGAGACCGACCGAGAATGGAGAGAGGAGTGGGACGAGCAGCCATAAGAGGATCAAGGCCTTGGAGACCGACCGAGAATGGAGAGAGGATTGGGACGAGAAGTACCATGATTTTTGAAACTTCAAAATGTGGTTCAAATTTTATTATTATTTTTCAAAAACTTAGCTACATGGAACCGCGGAGCAAAAAAACACACTCGGCATACAGGGTACTGCAAACAAAAAAACTCGTGAATTAGTGATGGCTGAGGACACTTGATGTTGATGGTGCTGAAGGATGCTATCGATGAAGCTAGGCGATTGAAGTTACTTTGCGACCTTGGGCTTCATTAAGTAACAAGTTGCCTTTTGCTTTGCTTTTACATTTAAGCTTTCGGTGGACGTATAATGGATCTGCTGAGTGTAGACAAGTTTAATTGTTGTTTTTACTTTGGGCAATGTAATGGATGTCTTCGGTTACGTTACTAAAATTAGGGAGGAATCCCTTTTCTTACAACAAAAAAGGAAAATCAGTGTAGAATAATATTTTTGTAATCAACACGGAGTGACACGAAGAAAAGAAGCATCAAACTCAAAACTGCAAGAGAGCCAAACCTCAAACACTAACACAAGAGCATTACCATCAAGGATGTTAGGATGAAATAGTTCACACCTGATAGATAGTTTTTTTGTGTGCGTTGGTGGATGGGGCCGGGGCGTTGTTTGTTTATCAGTGACGAACACCAGCTTTGATGAATTGAATAGGGAAGGCTACATCATGTAGCACTGCCAAAGACCTACCTTACCGAGCTTTCCAGAGGCAAGTGATTCACATGAGCACACTAGTAGATAAAGGGTCTTTAGCCCCGGTTCATTTGGGCCTTTTAGCCCCGGTTCCAGAACCGGGACAAGAGGGTCGGTACTAATGCTCTGACCCTTTAGTCCCGGTTCAATCCAGAACCGGGGCAGAAGGGTGTCCACGTGGCCTGTGCATCGAGTGCAGGCAGGAGGGGCTTTAGTCCCGGTTGGTGGTACCAACCGGGACCAAAAGGCATCCACGCGTCAGCATTTCTGTGGCTGTGGTTTTTGTTTTTTTGTTTTTGAAAGGGGAGGGGGGGTTTTAGGTTTTGGGGGGTTAATTTAGGTGTTTCATATATTGTGTTAGCTAGCTAATTAATAGAGAGAAGTGTTCTCTCTTATGTCCGTGCTTGGTCGACGCTACATACTACACATACGTATATAGAGAGGACTAGAGTCACGCTAGCTAGCTAGCTAGCTGCTAGCTACTAAGCAAACGAAGGAAACAGAAGATCGTATAATCAACATATATATATATGCATACAGAGAGAAGTAATATCGACCACCTCTCCTTCTCCGAGGGATTGGTCGAACAACAAGTTCTCGTATATCTATCCGACACTGCCGGGCACATATATACAATAATTATCTCTTACAAAAATAATCTCCTAACACATGGATGCATGGTCCACATAGTATTCTCCGTCTTCAGCGATCACGTGTTCAAGGAAGAATGCCGCCAATTCCTCTTGAATTGCTCGCAGACGATCTGGTGTTAGGAGTTCATCCCGCATCCGAAACATCTAATTTGAAGTAGGGGGTCAATACATGAAATGATGCTATAAATTTGTGAATATTATTGATTGCTTACGCACTTAAAATTGTTCATCAGTGTAGCCCCGCTCACAGGTCGTGTGGCGGATGGACTCGCAAATGTAGTATCCACAATAATCATTCCCGGGTTCCTGCCTCAACCACTTTACAAGAAATAGAGGTCAATCAAACTGATCATAAGGAAGAATGCCAAATTGGTATTGATGAAACTAGCGCTTGAATCAAGATATAGGAGATGCGCGCGCGGAACATGCTACTATATAGTACTTACTTTCGGGTATCTAAATTGTAGCTTCTTCGGCAGTCCCGGAGCTTTTTTGGTGAATTTTTTCCAAGCCCTGCCAGACAAAGAAAACAATTAGTTGATATCAGAAATGAAGTTGCTGATATATATATATATATATATATGCATGGTGGATAATATTGATCGATTTAACTTACCTGGCTAGCATTTGAGTCATGTCCGCATACTCCTCGGGATCTTTACGTTTAGAGTCGAAGACAGTTACTACTCCCTTCTCAAGCTTAATCTCTAAGAGAATATAGTGGAAGCTGCGCACGAATGCATGAGATCATCAATTACATCACTATAACCTTGACTGATATATAAGGGAAACCAAATATGCACAAGACATTAACACTCACTTGAAGTTGTAAGGAAAGAGTATTATATCTTTGTTTTCATTTACCACCAACGATCGTAGCAAGTTGGTCTCGGTATCGTCGGGACGCAATTTAACCTCGGTTGCATCTATGAGGTATGTGTTAATAAATCCAATATCACCTACTTGTCTTTTCTTCAATTCGACGATCTTCAATCTGCATAATATAGTGAGGATAATTATAAATACATGCAATGAAGATCAGCTATATAGAGAGACTTAATGACAGAAGTAGTACTACTTACAGACAGTAGCAGGTGACCGTTGTTTTATCGAGGGCCAATTGATTGAAAAACTGATAGAACTCCTCAAATGGAACAGGCAACAGGTCAATTCCAACGAGGTCATGCTCCGGTTTAACTCTCAAATACAAGTTATTCCTCCCCCCAGACTCTCTGCAGATTTTCAAGTACCAATCATGCAATCTTCGCATATTCGTTGATAGAGATCTTTCATTTTTGACGAGAGGCTTTTTGTACTCGTATCTTTCTATCTGCACTTCCAAGAAATCATAGTGTACATCGTCGGACGCGTAATCTGCAAGATTGGTATAACCGGGCACCATCCTCGGATCATTAGCGACCATGTCGCTAGACACCTTGAGCGGGGGGCACGATTGGTCCGCTTGTTCGCCGAGCTGGGCAATTTGTTTCCCAGCTCGCCCTTCTGCTAACCTCTGATTACTTTTAGTACTTCCCGACCGCTTCGCTGCTTGATATGACTTTTGGATCATGCGGTCATAGTTGTCCTGCGGCTTACTTTGCGCTGGTTGCTTCAGGGCAGCAAGAGTGCGCTTTGCTTTCACCGCATCTATCTTCTTCTCCGGAGGTGGATGTCTCTGTGCTTTCAACCCTTCAAAAAAGTCCTTCACTTGGCCTTAAGCGATCTTCGTGTTTTCCTCGTCGGACCTCTCGTACGGTAACTTCTCTAGAGGTGTGAGAGAAGGACCGAATCTGCATCGCCTCCCGCCTCTGGCACTGGTAGACGTCGCCGGACCAGACGAAGCGGCTGTCTTTTTTACTTGCTTACGCGCCGGAGCAGGAGCAGCCGGAGCGGCGGCAGGTCTCTTTCGCCCTTGCTGATTAGGCGGAGAAGGAGGAGCAGGCTGGCTGCTCGGGCGCGCCGGCGGCGAAGGAGGCGGAGTGCCGCCACGCGCCGGCGGCGAAGGAGGCGGAGTGCCGCCACACGCCGGAGAAGGAGCCGGAGTGCCCTGATGGTCACTCGCCGGAGGAGGAGGCGGTGGAGGAGGCAGAGTGCCCTGACTCGCCGGAGGAGGAGGAGGAGGCGGAGGCGTCCAGTTGAGAATGTTGATTAGGTCCTTCCGCCATAGGCATGGAGTCTTCAGTGAAGAACCCAGCCGAGTCTCCCCTTCACCGGTAGGGTGGTCAAGCTGGAGCTCCTCAAATCCCTCCGTTATTTCGTCGACCATCACCCTAGCATATCCTTCTGGAATCGGCCGGCAGTGAAAAGTGTCGTCGGGTCCAGAAGGATAAACAGAGCCAGCAGCCGCCTTGACCTTCAGATTCATCCACTGTGCCATAAGGTGGCAATTTTGTGCCTGCGTGATAGCATCCACAGGATTCCTGGCAGTAGCCGTCAAGGTAGGCTCTGGCTGAAGCAGCTCGGTGGAAGCCACGCTGCTTCTCCGCTGAGATGGCGGGGTAGCTTCGGGGGAAGCTTCGGCAATTCTTTTCTCCCGATTTGCTTCCCGTTCCTCTATCGCTTGTATTCTGGCCCGCAGCGCCTGGATTTCGGTCTGCTCCATTTTCTTCCTCCTGTCGTGGCATTTGTAGCCTCCTGCGTCCGGAAACCCAGCACGCCACGGAAGGGAGCCTGGCGTGCCTCGTGTCCGTCCAGGGTGCTCAGGATTCCCGAGGGCCATTGTCAGCTCGTCGTTCTCTCTGTCGGGGATGAACGTCCCTTCATGCGCTGCTTAGATATACTGTCGCATCTTCCTGAGTGGTGTTTCCAATTGCTTGTCCGTCCAAATGCACCACCCTGTTACAGGGTCCAAGGTTCCGCCAGCCCCGAAGAACCAAGTCCGGCAACATTCTGGCCAGTGCATTGTCTCTGGTTCGATCCCTTTCTGAAGCAGATCATTCTCAGCCTTGGCCCACTTAGGCCGGGCTACGAGGTAGCCGCCCGACCCCGTCCGATGGTGATGCATCTTCTTCGCAGCATTTATCCGGTTTGTCTCCAACATCTTCTGACTCTTTTCCGACTTCTTATGGGCCACAAATGCGGGCCAGTCATCTTTGATCTTCTCATATATGCCCAAGAATTCTGGAGTCTTTTTATCTTTGACAAACTTATTCAGTTTTTTCTTCCATGCCCTGAATTGGTCTGCCATCTTCGAAAGTGCAGCAGACTTGATTAACTCCTCTTTAACTGGGTTCGCCGGATCAACCTCTCGCGGTAGGACGAAATTTGACTTCAGCTCAGTCCAAAGATCTTCTTTCTGCATATCAGTGACATAAGTCACCTGAGCGTCGTTTGCAGCCGGCTTTAACCATTGATGGATGCTGATCGGGATCTTGTCCCTAACCAGAACCCCGCACTGATTAACAAATGCGTTCTTTGTCCGGATGGGTGCAATCGGCTCATCGGAGCGCGAGATTTCTGAGATCTCAAACTTTTCATCCGGCCTCAACTTTTTCTTCGCTCCTCGTCTCTTTACCGAAGATTTGCTCGATCCGGAGGGCTAGACAAAGGAACAAAGATGAGAGTTAATGAATGAATCAATTAACTAGTCAGCACATGCTTAACTAACATATATACCTCCTGGCCGGACTCGGTTCGGTCACCGGAGCCAGCATCACGGTCTCCTTCTTGCACCGGCATTGGGTCACCGGAGCCGTCCTCACGGTCTACTTCTTCCATGTGCATTGGGTCACCGGATTCATCAATATCATAGCCTAGATCTTCCAGCTGCAACTCTTGTTCGACCTGCTCATCGGTGTCGTTGAGAAACGACAAGACGGCATTTTGTCCGTGTGCGATTATGTCCATCAACATCGCTTCTTGTGCTAGGTCTCGGGTGTTGTCGTCCATTGTTTCTACAAATATTTACAACATGCCAATTATTATTCAAACATGACAGATGGATATATTAATGGCAAACGTAGAACTAGCTTCAACCCTCGACTGCTCGGCGATCCACAAACCCTAGACCCCCTCAGGTCACATTTTGTCTAGTGTCAAAGGATTCAACAAAACCAATGCTTCATCATTAGGCGAAAGTAACAGTAGCATGATGGTACGAAGCTCTCCAAAGTTGTTTTGGAACGGAGTCCCCGGATAAGATAATTCGTAACAAAAGACGGATTATCCTATCAGGGACTTCGTTCCAGAACAACTTTGCATAATTTTGTACCAAAATGCCCCGGTTACTTCTGGCAAATGATGAAGTCATGGAATTCTTCAATACTTTGACACTAGCTAGGCAACCTCTCTCGACCCCTCGACCCCCGACTTCTCGGCGATCCACAACCCTAGTCCCCCTCATGTCACCTTTTGTCTAGTGTCAAATGATTCAACAAAACCAATACTTCATCATTAGGCGAAAGTAACAGTAGCATGATGGTACGAAGCTCTCCAAAGTTGTTTTGGAACGAAGTC
>LR738711.1:36052271-36138203 GCA_902687465.1 Secale cereale
TGGTGGCAGCAACCGGGACTAAAGGGGGGTATTACTCCCGGTTTCAGCCACCAACCGGGACTAATGCCACCCTTTAGTCCCGGTTGCTGCCACCAACCGGGACTAAAGGCCTTGCCGCGGTGCGGTGGGAAGTTTAGTCCCACCTCGCTAGTTGCAAGAGAGCAGCACCAGTTTATAAGCCCCGCTGCCTCTCTCCTCTCGAACTCCTCTGAACTGCAGGCCTAAGGGCCTAAACTGACACTGCTTTGCCTGTGGGCTTGCTGGGCTTTCTACGGGCCTGAATCCTGGCCCATAGTTGGGTTTCTAGTCGCATTCAGGTCGTGTGGGCCCAGCAGGTGGCATATTTTTTATTTTTTTTCTTTGTTGCTTTATTTTTTAGTTTTGTTTCTACTTTCAACAAAATACTTACTGTTGCTATTTTTATTTATTTGTTTTCTTTGTTGCTTTATTTATTTGATTTTGTTTCTGCTTACAAAAAAATATACTTATTGTTGCTATTTTTTTCAAGTTTTTTTGTTTTGTTTTCTGCATTATTTATTTTCTTTTGTTTTTTGCTTTATTTTTTAATTCTTTCTGGTAAAACCAATTACAAACTTTCTGTTAGTGCAAGTAGTATTCAAATTTGAATAGTTTAAATTTGAAATTATTTGTTTTCTTTGTAGCTTTATTTATTTTATTTTGTTTCTACTTACAATGAAATACTTATTGTTGCTATTTTTTATTTTTTTGCAAGTTTTTTTTGTTTTCTGCATTATTTATTTTCTTTTGGTTTTTGTTTTATTTTTTAATTCTTTCTGGTAAAACCAATTACAAACTTTCTGTTAGTGCAAATTTGAATAGTACAAACTGACAATGGTATCATACTCGTTTGTTACAAAGTTGGCATGGTATCATCATAATAGTTGCGGAAAAAACTCTTCACTTTTTCTTCGCTTGTGTCATTTCCTTATTGCGCCGTAACCATGGATAATCTTCAACGTTTATCAGGATGCTTGGGTCAGCCTTGACTTTGAAGGGAGGAATTTCATGAAACTTTTCATAATCTTCAGACATGTCTGTCTTGCCCTCCACTCCCAGGATGTCCCTTTTTCCTGAAAGAACTATGTGGCGCTTTGGCTCATCGTATGATGTATTCGCTTCCTTATCTTTTCTTTTTCTCGGTCTGGTAGACATGTCCTTCACATAGATAACCTGTGCCACATCATTGGCTAGGACGAACGGTTCGTCAGTGTATCCAAGATTTTTCAGATCCACTGTTGTCATTCCGTACTGTGGGTCTACCTGTACCCCGCCTCCTGACAGATTGACCCATTTACACTTAAACAAAGGGACCTTAAAATCATGTCCGTAGTCAAGTTCCCATATGTCCACTATGTAACCATAATATGTGTCCTTTCCCCTCTCGGTTGTTGAATCAAAGCGGACACCGCTGTTTTGGTTGGTGCTCTTTTGATCTTGGACAATCGTGTAAAATGTATTCCCATTTATCTCGTATCCTTTGTAAATCAATACAGTCGAAGATGGTCCCCTGGACAACAAGTACAACTCATCACAAACAGTGTTGTCACCTCTGAGACGTGTTTCCAACCAACTGCTGAAAGTCCTGATGTGTTCACGTGTAATCCAGTCGTCGCACTGCTCCGGGTGTTTGGAGCGCAGACTGTTCTTGTGTTCATCGACATACGGGGTCACCAATGTAGAGTTCTGTAGAACTGTGTAGTGTGCTTGAGACCAAGAATATCCGTCCCTGCATATTATTGAGTCCCTTCCAAGCGTGCCTTTTCCAGTCAGTCTCCCCTCGTACCGCGATTTAGGGAGACCTATCTTATTAAGGCCAGGAATGAAGTCAACACAAAACCCGATGACATCCTCTGTTTGATGGCCCATGGAGATGCTTCCTTCTGGCCTTGCGCGGTTACGGACATATTTCTTGAGGACTCCCATGAACCTCTCAAAGGGGAACATATTGTGTAGAAATACGGGCCCCAGAATGACAACCTCGTCGACTAGATGAACTAGGACGTGTGTCATGATATTGAAGAAGGATGGTGGGAACACAAGCTCGAAACTGACAAGACATTGCGCCACATCACTCCTTAGCCTTGGTACGATTTCTGGATCGATCACCTTCTGAGAGATTGCATTGAGGAATGCACATAGTTTCACAATGGCTAATCGGACGTTTTTCGGTAGAAGCCCCCTCAATGCAACCGGAAGCAGTTGCGTCATAATCACATGGCAGTCATGAGACTTTAGGTTCTGGAACTTTTTCTCTGCCATATTTATTATTCCCTTTATATTCGACAAGAAGCCAGTCGGGACCTTCATACTGAGAAGGCATTCAAAGAAGATTTCTTTCTCTTCTTTCGTAAGAGCATAGCTGGCAGGACCTTCATACTGCTTCGGAGGGATGCCGTCTTTTTCGTGCAAACGTTGCAGGTCCTCCCGTGCCTCAGCTGTATCTTTTGTCTTTCCATACACGCCCAAGAAGCCTAGCAGGTTCACGCAAAGGTTCTTCGTCACGTGCATCACGTCGATTGAAGAGCGGACCTCTAGGTCTTTCCAGTAGGGTAGGTCCCAAAATATAGATTTCTTCTTCCACATGGGTGCGTGTCCCTCATCGTCATTCGGAACAGCTAGTGCGCCGGGGCCCTTTCCGAAGATTACGTGTAAATCATTGACCATAGCAAGTACGTGATCACCGGTACGCATGGCGGGCTTCTTCCGGTGATCTGCCTCGCCTTTGAAATGCTAGCCTTTCTTTCGACATTGATGGTTGGTCGGAAGAAATCGACGATGGCCCAGGTACACATTCTTCCTGCACTTGTCCAGGTATATACTTTCAGTGTCATCTAAACAGTGCGTGCATGCGTGGTATCCTTTGTTTGTCTGTCCTGAAAGGTTACTGAGAGCGGGCCAATCGTTGATGGTCACGAACAGCAACGCCTTTAGGTCAAATTCCTCCTGTTTGTGCTCATCCCACGCACGTACACCGTTTCCATTCCACAGCTGTAAAAGTTCTTCAACTAATGGCCTTAGGTACACATCAATGTCGTTGCCGGGTTGCTTAGGGCCTTGGATGAGAACTGGCATCATAATGAACTTCCGCTTCATGCACATCCAAGGAGGAAGGTTATACATACATAGAGTCACGGGCCAGGTGCTGTGATTGCTGCTCTGCTCCCCGAAAGGATTAATGCCATCCGCGCTTAGAGCAAACCATACGTTCCTTGCGTCCTTTGCAAACTCCTCCCAGTACTTTCTCTCGATTTTTCTCCATTGCGACCCGTCAGCGGGTGCTCTCAACTTCCCGTCTTTCTTACGGTCCTCACTGTGCCATCGCATCAACTTGGCATGCTCTCTGTTTCTAAACAAACGTTTCAACCGTGGTATTATAGGAGCATACCACATCACCTTCGCAGGAACCCTCTTCCTGGCGGGCTCGCCATCAACATCACCAGGGTCTGATCTTATACCGCAACGCACCGCATACCGGGCATGCGTTCAGATCGTTGTATGCACCACGGTAGAGGATGCAGTCATTAGGGCATGCATGTATCTTCTGCACCTCCAATCCTAGAGGGCATACGACCTTCTTTGCTGCGTATGTACTGTCGGGCAATTCGTTATCCTTCGGAAGCTTCTTCTTCAATATTTTCAGTAGCTTCTCAAATCCTTTGTCAGCCACAGCATTCTCTGCCTTCCACTGCAGCAATTCCAGTACGGTACCGAGCTTTGTGTTGCCATCTTCGCAATTGGGGTACAACCCTTTTTTGTGATCCTCTAACATGCGATCGAACTTCAGCTTCTCCTTTTGACTTTCGCATTGTGTCCTTGCATCGACAATGACCCGGCGAAGATCATCATTTGGTTCCTCTTGATCTTCAGCAGCTTCACCCATTGCAGCATCATTGGGCACATCGTCTGGTTCCTCTTGATCTTCACCAGCTCCCCCCATTGCAGCATCACCGTATTCAGGGGGCACATAGTTGTCATCGTACTCTTCTTCCTTGCCGTCTTCCATCATAACCCCTATTTCTTCGTGCCTCGTCCAAACATTATAGTGTGGCATGAAACCCTTGTAAAGCAGGTGGGAGTGAAGGATTTTCCGGTTAGCGTAAGACATCGTATTCACACATTTAGTGCATGGACAACACATAAAACCATTCTGCTTGTTTGCCTCTGCCGCATTTAGAAACTCACGCACGCCCTTAATGTACTCGGAGGTGTGTCTATCACCGTACATCCATTGGCGGTTCATCTGCGTGCATTTATATATAATTAAGTGTGTCAAAAACCATTACAGAACATCATAAATAGATAATTAAGTGACCAAATGGATAAAAGTTCATCATCACATTAAAACCAAAGTACATACATATATAGTTCTCATCTAACAACATATAGCTCTCCATACACATCGAAACTATGTAAAACATTTCAACGCGAAAACAAATGCTATCATAATCGCAACCAAGGTAACAATTGATCCAACGACATAATGATACCAAGCCTCGGTATGAATGGCATATTTTCTAATCTTTTTAATCTTCAACTGCATTGCATCCATCTTGATCTTGTGATCATCGACGACATCCGCAACATGCAACTCCAATATCATCTTCTCGTCCACAATTTTTTTTATTTTTTCCTTCAAGAATTTGTTTTCTTCTTCAACTAAATTTAACCTCTCGACAATAGGGTCCATCTTGATCTTGTGATCATCGATAACTTCCGCAACATGCAACTCCAATTCCATCTTCTCCTCCTCCATTTTTTCCAATTTTTTCTTTAACGAAATGTTTTCCTCTTCAACTAAATTTAACCTCTCCACAAGAGGGTCGGTTGGAATTTCCGGTTCAACTACCTCCTAGACATAATAAAACATCTATGCATGTCAGGTTGGTCGGCATAACTATCATAAGCACTAAAACAAATAGTTATAAATTAAAGATAATATACCACATCCGAATCGTAGACCGGACGAGGGCCCACGTGGGCGGATATCAAAACCATCGCACTATATAATAACAAGCAATAATAAACATAAGAAAATTAGACAAATATCTATCTAAAGCAATAATAAAAGTAAGAAAAGCATGGACATAACAAGAGGCTCACCACGGTGGTGCCGGTGACGAGATCGGCGGGGGCGATCGACGGCGGCGAAGACGGGGACGGGACGTGACGGACCGCTAAACCTAGACAAATCTCGGAGAAAATAGAGCTTCGAGAGGAGAAAAGCTTAACTAATGTGGCTCGGGCATTCCACCGAACACGTTGTGTGCATAGGAGGTGAGCTAGAGCACCACTAACCCCTCTCCCCCTCGGCCAGAAAAAAAAACAGAGCAGTGAGCTCTGCTCTTGAGTGAGGGGGTTTATATAGGCAACTCACTGGTCCCGGTTGGTGCTACAAACCTGGGCTAAAGGGGTGCCTTTGGTCCCGGTTCATAAAACAAACCGGGACCAATAGTGGTGGGCCAGGAGCAAGAGCCATTGGTCCCGGTTTTTAGCTCCAACCGGGACCAATAGGTCCAGACGAACCGGGACCAATGGCCCATGTGGCCCGGCCGGCCCCCCGGGCTAACGAACCGGGTCCAGTACCCCCATTGGTCCCGGTTCTAGATTGAACCGGGGCTAATGGGCTGGACCAATGCCCTGTTTTCTACTAGTGGCATGGGCCAAGGCTTTGCCGTCGGGTTTGTGATTTTTGTTTCCAGCTCCTACCAAGATGGCGGTAATTCGGATATTTCAAAAAAATAGGAAAAATCTTAGACGAAATAGTAAAACCAAAGTTTAAATTTTGCAAATAATATGGCCGAAATTAGCCCCAAAAAATAAAATGAAGCAGAACAAAAGTTAACAATCCAACATAACCCTCATAGTTTAGTTCAAGACATACAGTAAACAACCATCACACAATAGTTATAATTTTAATCAACCCACTACAACCAACAAACTTTAAATTTTATTTTCTCGGACGAGAAGGACATTTACCAGGCCTAGGTTCGATGGCCGAGTTTCAGCCAAAATTAGAAACCTTAGGATGGGCTGACCTGCGTTTTGATTTTCGGATTGAGTTTTTTTTCGCCCCTCAACGAAATAGCCGAATTTCGGTCAATTCAAAAATTTCGGCAAAATCTCGGACGAAATTGCTAGAACAAAATTTGAATTTTTGAATGAAATTTGACCGAAATCTGGCCGAAATTCGGCCGAAATTTTGCAATCAACAGAGGAAAGGTATAGCAGATCGAGCTCTACGGATTAAAAACCGAATCAGTCCCAGAATAAACATTGCAGAAGCAAACGAAGAAGGAAGTGCCCTGATGCTACCTGTGCATCAGTCCAACATATAAAAATAATCCTCACTGCCGCAGACCACAAGCACCATGCCGTTTCCTTGAAGAAGCAACAGAGAAGAAACTAGGTGGTGATGGAGGAGGCGCGAGCTGGCCCTGATGGATGCTGCGTGCCCACGCGCTCAGACGCAAGCAAGCGGGCGGGAGGTACCAGTCAACGAGGCGTCTTGATGCAGCGGAGGCGTGTGGATTCTTCACCGGAGGAGCGCCCGACGGGCGTGGGAAGGCAGCAGCAGGCGGGCAGCGGCGGCGCCGCACAAGGAAAGACAGAGGAAACGAGAAGTTTAGGGTTCGGGCGTTCAGATCGTTGGTGTTTTCTTAGCCGGACCATAGTGGAGGCCTTCTAGATGTTGGGCTGGGCCATAGCTTTCAAAGAAGGCCGAAATTTTTGAAGCGAAAGGGACATATTCCGGGCCAAACCGAGATGGCCGAAATTCGGCCGAAATTGATTTTTTTCGGCCGAAAATCAAAACTGTGGGGCTGACCACGGCCTCTGGGTGTCATGCCGTCGACGTTGCTCATTTTTGTGTCTTAGGCCCGAGTATGTCGTCAGGCCCGGTGCTAGCTCGCTTACAACTTTTGCAAGGACTCATGGCGAGTCTTTATATGTTTCAACCACATGGTGGAGCTGGATTGAGCCACCTTACCACAAATCCAGCCACGACCGTTGCTACGATTGCACGGCCGCTCTACCGACACTATCAAGGGGTCAACTTCAATCTCTAGTTCTTCAACGGCTACTTCTGCCTCCAGCAGTTCTCCATAATTTTCCCTATCTAGCACTTCATCTGTACTGCCATATCAAAACACAAGTATGCAACAAGTTATACTCCTAAAACACAACATGTTTAGTGAAAAAAAAAAGTAAAGCCTTCAAAAAATACATACAAAACGAATTATTTTTTTTAAAGTTGACATTAACATGGACTCTATCATCATGATAAAGCAATACAGTACACTAACAACTAAATGTACAAAAATGTAAAAACAAAAAAAAAACACATCCACGAGCATGTTAACTCTTTGGAAAAACCTAACGCCACTACTGGAATGGCAGAGTTCACCCAATTTCTAGCAAACTCGGCGAAGCCTAAAATCAACACGGCAAAGACTTTGCCGAGTTGACAACTTGGCAGAACGGACTGGCCTGGACACCACTCAGCGATGTTAACATTTCTGAGTTCTTTTCCATGCGAGCACGGCGAAGTCAGAGAAAATTATTGCCGAGTTTCAAATACATGCACTCGGCAAATAATTCTTAGCGAACAGAACGGTTCACAATGGATTTGATTTCTTTGCCGATACTCCAGCGTAGGAACTCAGCAAACATTGTTGGCACATATATATATATATATATGTGTGTGTGTGTGTGTGTGTGTGTGTGTGTGTGTGTGTGTTTTAAATGCGTCGCCGTCATCGTCGGCAAGCTTCAGGTCCGCCGGTGTACGTGCTGATGCAGCAGTCCTCGGGCCCAAATGGCTCGCCGGTCGCATAGGTCAATCACCCGTCGACGACGTTGGCGAGCTGAGCTAGCAAGGCGGAGTGTTGCAGAGGGTGTTCGCCGAGGAGCTGGGAAAGCACGCCAAGGCGTCCATGTCTGATGAGCGCCGGTGCTTCTGGGCGGGACAATCGCATCGCTGCTGGGGCAAGAGAAATGCTCGTTGGCGCCGGTGGCGTAGTCGTGCGGCCCAACCACAACGCGAAGGCCTCCATGGTACGCGACTCTGTTTGTGCTTGCAGCCGATCGCTCCATCTGGCCGTCGTCCACACCAGCGCCGGTAACCCGGCCTTGTCTGCTCATCAGATGAGAGAGGAAAAAGAGGATTGAGGACATGGGCGTTCGGCTGGGAGGATTTGAGAGGTTAAAGAAAAGGAGAAGAACATGGGGGCATGGGCTGGTGAGTTGTGTGGTGTTGCAGCTGCCACCTCATCGATCCTGTGGACATGTGCTTGACCAATAGGAAAAAAGTATGTCTGAACAAAATTGTGTGTTTCCTGTGCTAACTAAAAATTAGTAAGGAACATAGAAAAATCTTTAGAAAGTACCAAAATTTTTCCCAACAATCATTTGTTAGTTACTTCTTACTTCCAAGTTTCATATTTTCTGGAGTTTTCTTGAATTTTTGAGAATTAAAAAACTAACAAACTTCATATTTTGGAATGAGTTTTCGCACCCTCATGTTTGATATTGCTTTTTTTTCTTATATAAGACATAAAATAGATTCAAGAACACAAATATGGTTTTTCAACCCGATTTTTTCAATATCTTTAGGTAGTTGTAGCTCAAATTTGAATTATGTTCGTTAAAGGACTAGAAAATGCACTTAATTGCTACAGTATAGCGAACAAACTCCAAACAATGCCAAATTTTTACATGGACCATGTAATGGTATATATTGAGGACAGAAATAATTTCAGTGTTAATGGATGAAGCATCGGTTGCCTCCCCTTCAAACCACACCCGTACCCTCTCGGACCATGTTTCTTCCTCTAAGATGGTTCAGCTTTCAAAGAGTGTACGTCATTACTTCAGCCAAACCTTCTCAATTTTTTCCCAAGTTTCATACTTTTCGGAGTTTGCTTGAATATTTCAAAACAAAAATTAGAGAAACTCCTTGTTCGGGTCGAGTTTCGACACTCTCATTTCTTGTTATTGCTTTATTTTTCTTCTATAAGTCTAAAACATAGACTCAATAATAGAATATTATTTTTGAACCCGTTTTTTTCCAATTTATTAAGGCGATTTTAGTTCAAATTTGAATTATATTCATTAAATGCCTTCACAATGCACATAACTGCTTAAATATAGCAAGCGGACTCGAAAATATGCCAAATTTTGACATGAATCATTTAATGGTGTATCTTGAGCGTGGAAAAAAAATCAATGCCAATCGATAAAGTATCAGTCGCTTCGCCTTCAAACTACACCCGTTCTCTTTGCAAACTCGTTTCTTTCTCGGAGATGGTTTGATTTCTATGCAATGTATGTCATAAGTTTTGCGCACCTTCTCAAGTTTTTACCACGCACTACGGGGATCATATGATGACACCATGTCAAGTTTCAATATTTTTGGAGTTTGTTTGTATTTTTATTTTGGAATTAAAAAAATGAAAATTCAAGTTTGGACTCGAGTCTTGGCACCATCATGTTTGGAATTCATTTCATTTTTCTGTATAAGGCTTAAACATAGACTCAACAACACAAATCTGATTTTCCAACCGATTTTTGCCAACCTTTTCACGCACTTGCAGTTCAAATTTGGATTATATCCTTTAAATGTCTAGAAATGCACATAATGACATAAATATAGCAAGCGGACTCCGAAAGATGCCAATTTTTTGCACGGATAATCTAATGATGTATCTTTGAGTGTAGAAAAATTATCAACGCCAACGCATGAAGCATCGATCACATTCATTTACGTCCTATAAAAGAAAAGAAAATCATCTAAATCTTGTGCGCTATAGCGTTTATTAGAGCTCAGCCACTAAGAGGCATAGCCCGCTATTTAAAACTATGTGTGACATACATACTTTCAAACTGCATGAAATGTACAATTTTTTCTGGTTAGTGGCTTTGTTAGAGCATCTCTAGCAGACCCCTTAAAATCGCAAACTGCAAAACTGGGATACGGGTTTGAAAAAGTGCCTTTTAAGGGTTCATTTTAGCTGCGGCCGAACAGATACTGTAAAACAAACTGTAAAACTAGAATAAAACGTGCCTTCCTCTAGTCCGGCCGCTGCCACCCCTTCCCCCAGCCGTCCACACCGGCCATGCCGGTCGCATTCAACCCCGTCGGCCGTGCCCCATCGCCCGCAGGCCATGCCGCGTCGCCTGTCGGCCGCGCCTCGCCTCGCTGGCCGCGCCCTGTCGCCTCCGTCATCCGCACCCAGCCATGCTGGCAACGCCCCGCCGCCTCCGCCGTCCGCGCCTTGCTCTATTGCCAGCCGAGTCGTGCCCCTTTGTCTGCCGGGCCAGGAGGATTCCGACGGCCAGGCTGAGATCATGGGAGGCCACGGCTATGTCGAGCTCGTCCAATTCTAACCGGCAGCGATCGATTGCGGCGCATAGGGGCCTTTTCCTGTGAGCGGTGATGAATTCCAGCAAGTTTAGGGCGGATTCCGGCAAACTCCGCGGCGGCGTGTTTGCTCCGACAAGGTTTGACCGGTATACGGGCCCCCCTAGATTCGGCCTTCCAACCTCCAAAGATAAAGGTTTCGGGTGTGTATTTGCGGTGGCCCTTAAAAAATTTACAGGTTGAACCACTTTTACGATTTCTGTTCTGGACAATTTTTTCGCCCAAAACTGTAAAACACAATTTTTCTACTGTTTTGACCACTTATGCGGGGTCTGCTAGAAATGCTCTTAGCACATAGTGCATTATGCACTGCATAAAATACAGGTCAACAAGAATAAATGTAAAAATACATTCATATCTTGGCCCACTTGAGGAAATTTTTTGTGGGGAAACAAAATGACTTTAAATAAGTGTTTGTTGGACAATTGCTCGAAAATCCATCTCTGCACCCGAGCTGTTCTGCACCCGCGCTGACGAAAAAAATCAAAACAAATACTAGAAAATTTCAAAAAATTCTATATTTTTTGTGTAGTAGATAATTTGATGCGTGAGGTCCGCTCCAATTTTCAAATCATTTGGACATCTGAGGTGCTCTCAGGAAAAAAAGACAAATTGGGGGTCTGTAAAAATGTTTATCGTTCATGTATTGTTTGTCCCGATTTGTCTTTTTTGCAGATGTCCATATGACTTGAAATTTGGAGCAGGCCTCACGCATCAAATTGTCTAAAAAAATTATTTTGAATTTTTTTGAATTGTTTTGAATATTTTCAAATTGTTTTCTAACCAGGTGCAGATGAGGCTGTAGACATGTAGCATCGGACTTATTTACAACATTCCCGTGGAATATACAGAGAATTTTCTGGACAATACCCACGTGAGTGCACTGGATGAACAATGGGCCCATGCATACTCAACTATGGGTCACTTCCATCAGAATCGATTAAATAGTTTCCCCTCAAAAAAAAAGAATCGATTAAATAAAATACACCACAGGGGTGTTATTCGTGTACTATAGTGTAGTATATGAGTAGAAATATAGATACCTGTCCTCCGGGTCCTCCACAGGGTTGTCTAAAGCTACGTTGTTCCTGTAAACCTAGCAGGAGGACACGGTGCGTCGATTTTAAATTCCGGCTGGCAGACTAAACAGATCAACCAGCGCAAAAAATGCACAGTATCCAAAACAATTAGCTACTCTCTCCGTCCGATGAAGAGTGTATATCTAGAAATTTTAGGATAAATTATGGAGTTGAGTAAAAAATGCACTGGAAACATGCAAACCAGCATCTCTATCCTCTTTAATTACACAACCCCTAATGAGCTAAGTGCATGTAGAAATTAAGAAGACCATGTGTAGATTGTTATTGGTCTTGATTACCGTGTGATGGGAGAGAAGTATTTTTTTTCCACTTTAAAGTGCATTGGGAATATATAAGTACACTTTTTTGTGGACAAATTTTGGAGCAAGATGTACACTCTTCATCGGACGGAGAGAGTAGGCATCAAGGGGGTTCCTCACGTGTGCCACGTTGGCATGAGCTACTGTTTCATCGTTGCAATATTTTTGCCTCGTTGGTCCACTTGTTTGCTGGGGATTAGGCTAAGTCAGAGAAAGAAACGGGAAACTTCCTGCCATATACATCGCCCCCTCCGCTCCCTTTCCTCCTCCTACATGCAAGCCATCCCATCTCTCCCACACCACCTCACGGCCTCCACTGCCTTTCCCATCCCAGATCCTTCTCCTCTGCCGTGCCCAGGTCCCTGTCTCTGTCGTCGATCTGCGGTGGGTACGTGGACGCGCAAGGATGGACAGATCCCGGTGGTGGCTGGGCGCCGTTGACCTCATGCATGCAGGCGAGGCAGAGGGTGGCTGCGGCGGCGCTAGTCACCGCGGTGGTAGGCGGCAGTTAGAGGGGCGGGGACGTCGGGGATGGATGGGTCCCGCAGCCCCGTTCGGGGATGTATTTCATAATGAAATTTTACTGTAGTATAATATTTCGTGTATTCATGTGAACCAAAGTTTGAAACATCAAAATGTGGTCGTCAATTATTATTATTATTAAGAACGAGCTCCATAGAGCACGGGAGCAAGAATTCTACACTTAACATACTGTTGGGGAACGTAGTATTTAAAAAAAATCCTACGATCACGCAAGATCTATCTAGGAGAAGCATAGCAACAAGCGGGGAGAGTGTGTCCACGTACCCTCGTAGACCGAAAGTGGAAGCGTTTAGTAACGCGGTTGATGTAGTCAAACGTCTTCACGATCCAACCGATCCAAGTACAGAACGTACGGCACCTCCATGTTCAGCACACGTTCAGCAAGATGAGTCCCTTGAGCTCTTGATCCAGTTGAAGAGGAGAGAGAGTTTCGCTAGCACGACGGCGTGGTGACGGTGATGATGAAGTTACCGGCGCAGGGCTTCGCCTAAGCACTGCAACGATATGACCGAGGTGCGTAACTGTGGAGGGGGCACTACACACGGCTAAGAGATTGTCTGTTGTGTTTTGGGGTGCCCCCTAGCCACGTATATAAAGGAGGGAGAGGAGGAGGCCAGCGGCCAGGTTGGGCGCGCCCTAGGGGGAGTCCAACTAGGACTCCCCTTCCTTTCCAAGAAAGGGAGAGAAGGAAGGAGGAGGAAGGGGAGAAGGAAAGAGGGGGACACCGCCCCCTCCCTAGTCCAATTTGGACTTGCCATGGGGGGTGGGGGCGCGCTGCCTCCCCTTGTGGCCCTTCTCTCCTTTCTACTAAAGCCCATTAAGGCCCAATACTTCCCCGGACAAATTCTCGTAACTGTCATGTACTCCGAAAAATACCTAAATCACTCGGAACATTTCTGATGTCCGAATATAGCCTTCCAATATGTGAATCTTTACCTCTTGACCATTTCGAGACTCATCGTCATGTACATGATCTCATCCGGGACTCCGAACAAACGTCGGTCATCAAATCACATAACTTATAATACAAATCGTCATCAAACGTTAAGAGGGCGGAACCTAAGGGTTCGAGAACTGTGTAGACATGACCAAGACACATCTCCGGTCAATAACCAATAGCGGAACCCGGATGGTCATATTGGCTCCTACATATTCTAACGAAGATCTTTATCGGTCAAACCGCATAACAACATACATTGTTCCCCTTATCATCGGTATGTTACTTGCCCGAGATTCGATCGTCGGTATCATCATACCTAGTTCAATCTCGTTACCGGCAAGTCTCTTTGCTCGTTCTGTAATATATCATCTCGTGACTAACTCATTAGTCGTTTGCTTGCAAGGCTTATTATGACGTGTATTACCGAGAGGGCCCAGAGATACCTATCCGACATTTGGAGTGACAAATCCTATTCTTGATATATGCCAACACTACAAACACTTTCGTAAACACCCGTAAAGCATATTTATAATCACCCAGTTACGTTATGACGTTTGATAGCACACAAGGTGTTTCTCCGGTATTCGTGAGTTGCATAATTTCATAGTCAGAGGAACATGTATAAGTCATGAACAAAGCAATATTAATAAAACTAAATGATCACAGTGCTAAGCTAATGAATGGGTCCTGTCCGTCACATCATTCTCTAATGATGTGATACCGTTCATCAAATGACAACACATGTCTATGTTTAGGAAACATAACCATCTATGATCAACGAGCTAGTCAAGTAGAGGCATACTAGAGACACTCTGTTTTGTCTATGTATTCACACATGTAGTAAGTTTCAGCTTAATACAATTCTAGCATGAATGATAAGCATTTATCATGATATAAGAAAATATAAATAACAACTTTATTATTGCCTCTATGGAATATTTCCTTCCGTCTCCCACTTGCACTAGAGTCAATAATCTAGTTCACATTGTTATGTGAATAACACCCATAGTTCACATCGACATGTGACCAACACCCAAAGGGTTTACTAGAGTCAACAATCTAGTTCACATCGCCATGTGATTAACACCCAAAGAGTATTAAGGTGTGATCATGTTTTGCTTCGTGAGAGAAGTTTAGTCAGCGGGTCTGTAATATTCAGATCCGTATGTATTTCACAAATTTCTATGTCCACAATGCTCTGCATGGAGCTACTCTAATTAATTGCTCCCACTTACAATACGCATCCAGATTGATACTTAGAGGCATCTGGATTAGTGTCAAAGCTTGCATCGGCGTAACTCTTTACGACTAACTCTTTATCACCACCATAATCGAGAAACATTTCCTTAGTCATTCAGTAACTAAGGATAATTTTGACCGCTGTCTAGTGATCTACTCCTGGATCACTATTGTACCTCATTGCCAAACTAATGGCAAGTTACACAACATGTTTGGTACACAACATGGCATACTTTATAAAATCTATGGTTGAGGCATAAGGAATGACTTACATTCTTTCTCTATCTTCTGCCATGGTCGGGTTTTGAGTCTTACTCAACTTCGTACCTTACAACTCAGGCAAGAACTCCTTCTTTGACTGATCCATTTTGACCTACTTCAAAATCTCATTAAGGTATGTACTCATTGAAAATCTTATCAAGCGTTGATAACCCACAAGTGTAGGTGATCAGTTGTAGCCTCTTTCGAAAAGTAAGAGTGTCGAACCCAACGAGGAGCTAAAGGCAGAACAAATATTCCCTCAAGTTCTATTGACCACCGATACAACTCTACGCACGCTTGACATTTACTTTACGTAGTACAAGTATGAAACTAGACGTATTTTGTGGTTTTTGTGGGATAGGTTTGCAAGAATATAAAGAGCACCCAAATATAAATTAGGGGCTGCTAATATAAAGAAACAAAAAAGTTAATGATAGCGAGTGTGGAAAAGTGGTGGTAGGAGTTGCGAAACTGCCCCTAAGCAATTGACTACGTTACTAGACCGATAACAAGTTTTATGTGGGAGAGGCCACTGCTACCATGTCATCCCTTACTTGGAATTCTATGCACTTATGATTGGAACTATTAGCAAGCATCCGCAACTACTAACGGTCATTAAGGTAAAACCCAACCATAGCATTATGATATATTGGTCCCCCTTCAATCATGTATGCATCAATTTCTACGCAAGGTTGAAGCTTCTGTTACTCTTGCCCTCCAATACGTAGTCCTATCAACATACAACTAACCCTATGGTGTGATCCACGCGCGCGCTCATATGATGGGCACCAAAGGACAGCAACATAACCACAGGCAAATTAAATCAATCATAGCAATTCACCAATAACCGATAGGACAACAAAAATCTACTCAGACATCATAGGATGGCAACACATCATTGGATAATAATATGAAGCATAAAGCACCATGTTCAAGTAGAGGGTACAACGGGTTGCGGGAGAGTGGACGGTTGTAGATAGATGGGGGAAGGTGATGGAGATGTTGGTGAAGATGACGGAGGTGTTGTGTAGATCGCCGTCACACGATAATGGCCCCGGCGGCACTCCGGTGCCACTGGAAGTGAGGGGGAGAGAGCCCCCCTCCTTTTTCTTCTTCCTTGACCTTCTCCCTAGGTGGGAGAAGGGTTTCCCCTCTGGTCCATGGTCTCCATGGCGGCGGAGGGGCGAGAGCCCCTCCGAGATTGGATATGTCTCTCTGTCTCTCTCTGTTTCTGCGTTCCCAGATTCTGGCCTTCCACCGTTTCTTAAATTTCCGGAGATCCGTAACTCCAATTGGGCTGATTTTTTGACATGATTTTTATCCAGATATTAGCTTTCCTGCGACGAAAGAAAGGCATCAACCGCCTTAAGGTGTGGCCAGGAGGGCCCAGGGCGTGCCCCCTGCCTCGTGGCCCACTCGGGCATCGTTTCATGTTGGTTCTACTTCCCAAAATTCACATATATTCCAAAAAAAATCTCCGTCCGTTTATATTCCGTTTGGACTCCGTTTGATATGGATATTCTGCGAAACAAAAAACGTGCAACAAACAGGAACTGGTACTGGGCACTGGTTCAATAAGTTAGTCCCAAAAAATAGTATAAAAAGTTGCCAAAAGTATATGAAAGTTATAGAATATTGGCATCGAACAATCAAAAACTATAAATACGATGGAGACGTATCAGCATCCCCAAGCTTAATTCTTGCTCGTCCTCGAGTAGGTAAATGATAAAAAGATAATTTTTGATGTGGAATGCTACCTAGCATAATCTTGATCATGTAATCTAATCATGGCATGACTATTAAGACACGAGTGATTCAAAGCAATAGTCTATCATTTGACATGAAGGCAATAATACTTCAAGCATACTAATAAAGCAATCATGTCTTTTCAAAATAACATGGCCAAAGAAAGTTATCCCTACAAAATCATATGGTCTGGCTATGCTCCATCTTCACCACACAAAGTATTTAAATCATGCACAACCCCGGTTTTAGCCAAGCACTTGTTTCATACTTTAGTATTCTCAAACTTTTTCAACTTTCACGCAATACATGAGCGTGAGCCATGGACATAGCACTATGGGTGGAATAGAAGGTGTTGATAGACAAAAGGTGGGAGAAAGTCTCATATCAACTAGGCAAATCAATGGACTATGGAGATGTCCATCAATCGATATCAATGTGAGTGAGTAGGGATTGCCATTTAACGGATGCACTAGAGATATAAGTGTATGAAAGCTAAAAAAGAATACTAGTGGTTGTGCATCAACTTGCTTGCTCATGAAGACCTAGGGCATTTGAGGAAGCCCGTCGTTGGAATATACAAGCCAAGTTCTATAATGAAAATACCCACTAGTATATGGAAGTGACAAAATAAGAGACTCTCTATCATGAAGAACATGGTGCTATGATGAAGCACAAGTGTGGAAAAAGATAGTTGCATTGTCCCCTTTTTCTTTTTCTTCTTTTTTTGGGCCTTCCTTTTTTTGGGCCTTTTTTCCTTTTTTTTCTTTTTTTTTCAAGGGACAATGCTCTAATAATGATGATCATCACACTTCTATTTACTTACAACTTGATACTAGAACAAAAATATGACTCTATATGAATGCCTCCGGCGGTGTACCAGGATGTGCAATGATCTAGCGTAGAAATGACATCAAAAAATGGACAAGCCGCGGAAACATCATGCTAGCTATCTTACGATCATGCAAGGCAATATGACAATGATGGTGCGTGTCATAATAAACGGCCGGTGGAGTTACATGACAATATATCTCGGAATGGCTATGGAAATGCCATAATAGGTAGGTATGGTGGCTGTTTTGAGGAAGGTATACGATGGGTGTATGGTACCAGCGAAAGTTGTGCGGTACAAGAGAGGCTAGCAATGGTGGAAGGGTGAGAGTGCGTATAATCCATGGACTCAACATTAGTCATAAAGAACTCACATACTTATTGCAAAAATTTATTAGCCATCGAAACCAAGTACTACACGCATGCTCCTAGGGGGAAGGTTGGTAGGAGTTAACCATCGCGCGCTCCCGACCTCCACACAAAGGATGACACTCAATAAATAAATCATGCTCCAACTTCGTCACATAACGGTTCACCATACGTGCATGCTACGGGAATCACAAACCTCAACACAAGTATTTCTACAATCCACATCTACCCACTAGCATGACTCTAATATCACCATCTTTATATCGCGAAACTATTGCAAGGAATCAAACATATCATATTCAGCGATCTACAAGTTTATGTAGGATTTTATGACTAACCATGTGATTGACCAATTCCTGTCAACTCTCTAAATAGATATAAGTGAAGCAAGGGAGTTTTAATTCTTTCTACAAAAGTTATGCCCACGCTCTAACAATTATAAGCGAAGCAAAAGAGCATTCTACAAATGGCGGTTTTCTATGTGAAGAGAAACAGGCAATCCAAACTTCAAATGATATAAGTGAAGCACATGAAGTATTCTATAAAGCCATATCAAAAGATATAAGTGAAGTGCAAAGAGCATTCTATAAATCAACCAAGGACTATCTCATACCAGCATGGTGCATTTATTACAAGAAAAATAAAAAGCACACGACGCTCCAAGAGTTTACGCATATCATCCGAATGAAACGAATCCGAAAACATACTGATACTTGTTGAAGAAATATGGGATGCCTTCTGGGGCATCCCCAAGCTTAGACGCTTGAGTCTCCTTGAATATTTACATGGGGTTCCTTGGGCATCCCCAAACTTGAGCTCTTGTCTCTCCTCCTTCTTCTCACATCGAGACATCCTCGGTCTTAGAACACTTCATCCACACAAAACTTAACCGAACTTTTAGTGGCGGGGTTAGTGCATACGATCAGTAAAATCCCATCATGTACTGCTCTAACAATATTTTATAATTATAAACGAAAATTACCTACTGTATGCTATCACAATTCTATGGCCCCAAGTCAACGAGGCATCAACAAGAATTCAAACATATGCAAATAATGAAGCTATAATAGCAATCTGTGAAAACAGGACAATCTGTAGTAATCTGAACATTAACCATACTTCTGTAACCCTAAAAATTATGGAAAAATTAGGAAAAAACAACAATTTGTATAGAAAGACAGCGCAAAAAGTTTCAGAACCATTTGACGTTCCAGCAAAAAATGTAAAATCGCGCACTACAGCCAAAGTTTCTGTCCTGCACCGCTCAAATTAACAAGCATTGTAAACATCCTAAAGGCAAACCTTGGCACATTATTTTTTATAATACAATGGAATTGTACAAGTGGATAATTATTTTTGTTGAAAAGTTTCTGTAATTAAGATTCACAAAGTTTCCATGGGCATGAACAAAGTTCAAGGACGACCCCACTTTCACAATGCTCGTCTATATCACTTTCACTTTTCTTCTTGAAAAGTTTTAGGTTCCCCTCTTTATTTTTTTTTTGTTTTTAAACTTTATAAAATCACACAACAGAAATAAATGACTCTCTAAAACTTCCGGGTTGTCTCCCTGGAAGCGCTTTCTTTAAATCCATTAAGCTAGGCATATAGTGCGCATGTAACGGATCCACCCGGATCTCAATGTATATCAAAGCCAATTTTAATTAGCAATGATTTGACATTTAGTAGTGAGCACAAAGTGATATGTATCATGCAAAAAACAAAGTCTAACTCTCTTCCTATGCATAGGCATGTCATACAAGAACAATTCATGCACATCAAGTAAAGGGCAATGCATAATATAAGCAGTTTCTTGCAATTTTATCGTTTTGGAAACATAGAGAGGCAGAGATGTAGTTCCTCTCTCATAATAATTGCAAGTAGGAGCAGCAAGCACATGCATATTATATTCATCAAAATCATCATGTGTAAAGGAAAAAAGCAACCCATCAATATAATCTGTAATAAGTGCAAACTTCTCCAATATAGTGTAGTTTGGAGAATTCAAAAAAGATAATAGGACTATCATGTGTGGGTGCAATAGCAACTATCTCATGTTTAACATAAGGAACTATAGCAAGTTGATCCCCATAAGCATAATTCATATGGGCATCTTGGCCACAAGCATAGCCAGCATCATCAAAAAGGGATATTTCAAAAGAATCAACGGGATCATAACAATCATCATAGCATTCATCCTTCGGTAAACACGAAGGGAAATTAAACAATGTATGAGTTGAAGAGTTTCTCTCATTAGAAGGTGGGCACGGGTAGCTAATCTGCTCTTCCTCCTTTTGTTTTTCGCTCTCCTCCTCATCTTTTTCATCCAATGAGCTCACAATGTCATTGATTTCTTCTTCCATAGACTCCTGCAAAATATTAGTCTCTTCTTGGACAGCGGAGACTTTCTCAATAAACGCATCAATATTGGAGTTATATTAATAATTCAAATAGCAATATTTCAATATAGCAAGATTTTCAGGCCTAGAAACATCATCATCAAAAGCATCACTCCTTTTAAACAAAGATTCAATTTCATAAGCACCCTTAAAAGCAACGAATTCTTCTATTTGTTCCACATCATAATAATCGTATATACCATTAGCATAAGAAGCTAAGGTTTCATTATCATTAAATTTTCATGAAAAGGGAAGGTGTGGAGCCTTCATCCTAGAGCAACAAGTATAATCATATCTCAAGCATAGTTGCCGAGCATACCAACGCAACATATAAATTTGATCCCATAACAGTTTCCCTTTTCGTGTCAAGTGATAATCCCTAAAGTATTCACGTTGATCCAACATTATTCCTATTACATAGTTGAATGGGGTTTTCTTAGGATCATCAAAGTAGTACATAATATCTTTCACATAATGAGCATCGAGGGTTTTAGGAGGTTCCCCATCTCCATGAGTAGCACGTACACCTAAGTTTTTTGGTATTTCGTGTTCCATATCCATCACTAAAGATAGTGAACAACTTAGAACAGCAAATAAAATCTACTTAATGATAAAGCAAACAAGCACACACGAGAATATTCACCCCACGCTATTGCTCCCCAGCAACGGTGCCAGAAAAAGGTCTTGATAACCCACAAGTGTAGGGGATCAGTTGTAGCCTCTTTCGATAAGTCAGAGTGTCGAACCCAACGAGGAGCAAAAGGCAGAACAAATATTCCCTCAAGTTCTATCGACCACCGATACAACTCTACGCACGCTGGACGTTTACTTTACCTAGAACAAGTTTGAAACTAGATGTATTTTATGGTTTTTGTGGGACAGGTTTGCAAGAATATAAAGAGCGCGCAAATATAAACTAGGGACTGCTAAGATAAAGAAACAAAAAAGTTAATGATAGCGAGTGTGGAAAAGTGGTGGTAGGAGTTGCGAAATTTCCCCTAACAATTGGCTACGTTACTAGACCGATAGCAAGTTTTATGTGGGAGAGGCCACTGCTAGCATGTCATCCCTTACTTGGAATTCTATGCACTTATGATTGCAACTATTAGCAAGCATACGCAACTACTAACGTTCATTAAGGTAAAACCCAACCATAGCATTATGATATATTGGTCCCCCTTCAATCTCGTATGCATTAATTTCTATGCTAGGTTGAAGCTTCTATCACTCTTGCCCTCCAATACGTAGTCCTATCAACATACAACTAACCCTATGGTGTGATCCACACGCGCGCTCATATGATGTGCACCAAAGGACAGCAACATAACCACAAGCAAATTAAATCAATCATAGCAATTCACCAATCACCGATAGGACAACGAAAATCTACTCAGACATCATAGGATAGCAACACATCATTGGATAATAATATGAAGCATAAAGCACCATGTTCAAGTAGAGGGTACAACGGGTTGCGGGAGAGTGGACCGCTATAGATAGATGGAGGAAGGTGATGGAGATGTTGGTGAAGATGACGAGGTGTTGGTGTAGATCGCCGTCACATGATGATGGCCCCGGTGGCACTCCGGTGCCACCGGCAGCGAGGGGGAGACAGCCCCCCTCCTTCTTCTTCTTCCTTGACCTCCATGGCCTCCATGGCGGCGGAGGGGGGAGAGCCCCTCCGAGATTGGATCTGTCTCTCTGTCCCTCTCTGTTTCTGCGTTCCCAGATTCTGGCCTTCCACCATTTATTAAATTCCCGGAGATCCGAAACTCCGATTGGGATGATTTTTTGACATGATTTTTATCAGGATATTAGCTTTCTTGCGGCGAAAGAAGGGCATCAACCGCCTTACGGTGTGGCCATGAGGGCCCAGGGCGCACCCCCTGCCTCGTGGCCCATTCGGGCATCGTTTCATGATTGTTCTGCTTCCCAAAATTCACATATATTCCAAAAACAATCGCCGTCCGTTTTTATTCCGTTTGATATGGATATTCTGCGAAAGAAAAAACATGCAACAAACAAGAACTGGCACTGGGAACTGGATCAATATGTTAGTCCCATAAAATAGTATAAAAAGTTGCCAAAAGTATATGAAAGTTGTAGAATATTGGCATGGAACAATCAAAAATTATAGATACGATGGAGACGTATCAAGCGTCTTAATCTATCGCTATAGATCTTGGTGCCCAATATGTAAGCAGCTTAAAACAATGTGAAATAGTTTCACAACTCACGCCACCTGGAACACCAAAGCATAATGGTGTGTCCGAACGTCGTAAATGCACTTTATTAGATATGGTGCGATCTATGATGTCTCTTACCGATTTACCACTATCATTTTGGGGTTATGCATGAGAGACAGCTGCATTCACATTAAATAGGGCACCGTATAAATCCGTTGAGATGACATCGTATGAACCGTGGTTTGGCAAGAAACCTAAGCTATTGTTTCTTAAAGTTTTGGGCAGAGCGATGCTTATGTGAAAAAGTTTCAACCTGATAAGCTCGAACCCAAATCGGAGAAATGTCTCTTCATAGGATACCCAAAGAAAACTGTTGGGTACACCTTCTATCACAGAACCAAAGGCAATATATTCGTTGCTAAAAATGGATACTTTCTAAAGAAGGAGTTTCTCTCGAAAGAAGTGAGTGGGAGGAAAGTGGAACTTAATGAGGTAACTATACCTTCTCCCGAATTGAAAAGTAGTACATCATAGAAACTAGTTCTAGTGATTCCTACACCAATCAGCAAGGAAGCTAATGATGATGATCATGAAACTTCAGATCAAGTTACTACTAAACCTCGTAGGTCAACCAGAGTGTGTTCCGCACCAGAGAGGTACGGTAACCCGGTTGTGGAAGTCATGTTACTAGACCATGAGGAACCTACGAACTATGAGGAAGCGATGATGAGCCCAGATTCCGCAAAATTGCTTGAGGCCATGAAATCTGAGATGGGATCCATGTATGAGAACAAAGTGTGGAGTTTAGTTGACTTGCCCGATGATCGGCAAGCCACTGAAAATAAATGTTACTATCTACAAAGCTCAACTTGTTGCGAAAGGTTTTCGACAACTTCAAGGTGCTGACCACGATGACATTTTCTCACTCGTAGCGATGCTTAAGTCTGTCTGAATCATGTTAGCAATTGCCGCATTTTATGAAATTTGGCGAATGGATAACAAAACTGCATTCTTTAAAGGAATTTTTAAAGAAGAGTTGTATATGATGCAAGCCAGAAGGTTTTGTCAATCCTAAAGGTGCAACAAAATGTGCAAGTGCTACTTCTCGAGCTTGCGTTGTATTCCCTCGAAGAGGAAAGGGAGTTGTAGCACAGTAGCATAAGTATTTCCCTCAGTTTTTGAGAACCAAGGTATCAATCCAGTAGGAGACCACGCGCGAGTCCCTCGCACCTGCACAAACAAATAAGAACTTCGCAGCCAACGCGATAAGGGGTTGTCAATCCCTTTACGGTCAATTACGAAAGTGAGATCTGATAGAGATGATAGTTTATATTTTTTGTAATTTTGTTTATAAGAACAGAAAATAAAAGCAATAAAAGTAAAGTAGATGTAGATTGATATGTTGAGAATAGACCCGGAGGCCATAGTGTTCTCTAGTGGCTTCTCTCATGAAAGCGATATTCTACGGCGGGTAAACAAATTACTGTCAAGCAATTGATAGAAACTTGAATAATTATGAGACTATCTAGGCATGATCATTGTATATAGGCATCACGTACGAGACAAGTAGACCGACTCTTGCCTGCATCTACTACTATTACTCCACACATCAACCGCTATCCAGCATGCATCTACTGTATTGAGTTCATAAGAACAGAGTAACGCCTTAAGCAAGATGAGATGATGTAGAGGGATAAACTCAAGCAATATGATATACACCCCATCTTTTTATCCTCGATGGCAACAATACAATACGTGCCTTCCTACCCCTACCGTCACTGGGAAAGGACACCGCAAGATTGAACCCAAAGACAAGCACTTCTCCCGTTGCAAGAACTATAGATCTAGTAGGCCAAACCAACCCAATAATTCGAAGAGACTTGCAAGGATATTATGAGCACACGTAAAAAGTTCAGAGGGGAACCAAATATTTCTCATAGATAATCTTGATCATACACCCACAATTCATCGGATCTCAATAAACACACCACAAAAAGAGATTACATCGAATAGATCTCCTCGAAGACCGAGGTGAACTTTGTATTGAGATAGAGAGAGAGAGAAGAAGCCATCGAGATACTAGCTATGGACCCGAAGGTCTGTGGTAAACTACTTAAAACTCATGGTGAGGGCGATGATGATGATGAAGAAGAACTCTGTGATGGATCCCCCTCCGGTGGAGCTCCGGAACAGTCTCCAAGATGGGATCTCACGGGAATAGAAGGTTACAGCGGTGGAATTAGGGTTTTCTCTCTGTTGTAGAAGGTTTTGGGGTACGTAGACTTATATAGGAGGAAGGAGGACACCGGGGGGTGCTCGAGGGGCCCACGATGCAGGGCGGCGCGCCCTGGGAAGGGGGCGCGCCCCGGACCCTCGTGGACACCCCGAGGCTCCCCTGACGTGGTTCTCAAGTCCCCTGTGCGTTATTTTCTCCAAAAATATCTCTCGCGAAGGCTTCATTCCGTTTGGACTCCGTTTGATATTCTTTTTCTGCAAAACGCCGAAACAGGCAAAAAACAGCAATCTGGACTGGGCCTTTGTGTTAGTAGGTTAGTCCCAAAAATGATATAAAAGTGTATGATAAAGCCCATTAAACATCCAAGACTTCATAAATAATAGCATGGAACAATCAAAAATTATAGATACGTTGGAGACGTATCAAGCATCCCCAAGCTAAATTCATGCTTGTCCTCGAGTAGGTAAATGATAAAGAAAGAATTTTTGATGTGGAATGCTAACGAATATAGTTTTTCAATGTAACTCTCTTAATTGTGGCATGAATGTTCAGATCTGAAAGATTCAAGATAAAAGTCTATATTGACATAAGAAATAACAATACTTCAAGCATCCTAACAAAGCAATCATGTCTTCTCAAAATACTATGGCTAAAGAAAGTTATCCCTACAAAATCATATAGTCTGGCTATGCTCCCTCTTCATCACATAAAATATTCATATCATGCACAACCCCAATTTCAACCAAGCACTTGTTTTCATACTATATTCTTTCAAACCTTTCAACTTTCACTCAATACATGAGTGTGAGCCATGGACATAGCACTATGGGTGGAATAGAGGTGGTTGTGGAGAAGACAAAATGGAGGGAGATAGTCTCACATCGACTAGGCGTATCAACGGGCTATGGAGATGCCCATCAATAGATATCAATGTGAGTGAATAGGGATTGCCATGCAACGGATGCACTAGAGCTAAATATGAATGAAAGCTCAACAAAAGAAACTAGTGGGTGTGCATCCAACTTGCTTGCTCACGAAGACCTAGGGCATTTGAGGAAGCCCATCGTAGGAATATACAAGCCAAGTTCTATAATGAAAATTCCCACTAGTATATGAAAGTGACTAAGCATGAGACTCTCTACAATGAAGAACATGGTGCTACTTTGAAGCACAAGTGTGGAAAAAAATATAGTAGCAATTGTCCCTTTTTTTCTTTTCTTTTTTTTCTTTTTTTGGGCCTCTCTCTTTTTCTTTGGCCTTTCTTTTTTTCTTTTTTTTCCTTTTTTTTGTGGAGGGGCTTTATAGATTTAGCCTTTCCTCCCATGGGACAATGCTCTAATAATGATGATCATCACACTTTTATTACAACTCGATACTACAACAAAGTATGACTCTATATGAATGCCTCTGGCGGTGTACCGGTATGTGCAATGAAACAAGAGTGACATGTATGAAAAGTTATGCATGGTGGCTTTGCCACAAATACGATGTCAACTACATGATCATGCTGCCATGATAGGTAGGTATGGTGGCTTTTTTGAGGAATAATATGGTGGTTGTTTTGAGGAAGGATATATAGTTGGTTTATGGTACCGGTGAAAGTTGCGCGGTACAAGAGAGGCTAGCAATGGTGGAAGGGTGAGAGTGCGTATAATCCATGGACTCAGCATTAGTCATAAGAACTCATATACTTATTGCAAAAATCTACGAGTCATCAAAACAAAGCAATCAATGCATGCTCCTAGGGGGGAGGCTGGTAGGAGTTAACCATCGCGCGCCCCCGACCTGCACACAAAGGTTGGCACTTTACAAATACCTCATGCTCTAACTTCGTCACATAGCGGTTCACCATACGTGCATGCTACGGGATCACTAACCTTAACACAAGTATTTCTCAATTACATAATAACTCCACTAGCATGACTCTAATATCACTATCCTCATATCTCAAAACAATTATCAAGCATCCAACATCTCATTCTATTCAATGCGCTTAGTGTGAATTTTTTTACTACATTGACATTGGATGTCTATCATGTGAAGACTAGTTTTTTTAGCCTAAGCACATTACCATGTTGTTTTAATAGACTCTCAAATAGATATAAGTGAAGCATGAGAGTTCAAAAATTTCTACAAAATATAACCACCACCGTGCTCTAAAGGATATAAGTGAAGCACTAGAGCAAAAACTATTCAACTCAAAAGATATAAGTGAAGCACACAGAGTGTTATAACAATTCCTAGGCCATATTTAACTCTCTAAAATAGGTGTGTACAACAAGGATAATTGTGACAAACTAACAAGCAAAGACTCAAATATACAAAACGCTCGAAGCAAAACACATATCATGTTGTGAATAAAAATATAGCTCCAAGTATAGTTACCGATGGATGAAGACGAAAGAGGGGATGCCTTCCCATGGGCATCCCCAAGCTTAGGCCTTTGCTAATCCTTGTTCCGTAGTCCATCAAAGCAATACTCAAAACTTGAAAACTTCACAATACAAAACTTAGACAAAAATTCTCATGAGCTCCGTTAGTATAAGAAAACAAATCACTACTCAAAGGTATTGTAATGAATTCATTATTTGTTTATATTGGTGTTAAACCTACTGTATTCCAACTTCTCTATGGTACATACCTCCAAATACTACTCATAGATGCATTGAAATAAGTAAACAACACATGAAAAACAGAATCTGTCAAAAACAGAACAGTCTGTAGTAATCTGCAGGTTTCGCATACTTCTGTAACTCCAAAAAATTCAAATTAAATTGGTAAATGTGATGAATTTGTCTATTAATCATCTGCAAAAAGAATCAACTAAATAGCACGCTCCAGTAAAATTTGACGACCACTTTAGCGAGCGCTAACGATTCTGTTTTTCACAGCAAGATCACATAAACTTCACACACATCTTCCCGAAGGTTCTACTTGGCACAAACACTAAAAAAAACATGAAACCACATCTAAACAGACGCTAGATGCAATATTTATTTCATAACAGCAACAAAAACAAAAATATAAAATTGGGTTGCCTCCCAACAAGCGCTATCATTTTACGCTCCTAGCTAGGCACGATAATTCAATGATGCTCACATGAAAGACAAGAATTGAAGCACAAAGAGAGCATCATAAAACATGTGAAAAACATATCGAAGTCTAACTTACTTCCTATGCATAGGCATTTTATAAGCAAACAAATTATCATAGCAAGCAAGATCTAGCATATGCAAGGAAGAAGAAAGAAACAAGATCAATCTCAACACGAAGAGAGGTAATTTAGTAACATGAAGTTTCTACAACCATATTTTCCTATCTCATAATAATTGCATGTAGGATCATAAGCAAATTCAACAATATAGCTAACACATAACATATTCTCAACACGATCCACATGAATACGAAGTTAACACTCTTCCAAAATAGTGGGATCAACATTAACTAAAGTCATGACCTCTCCAAACCCACTTTTATCAAAAAATTCATAAGATTGATCAATATCTAAAGTAGTGGGATCAAAAGTTGACACTCTTTCAAATCCACTTTCAATATTATGGCAAACATTATTATCAATCTCATATTCATGATGGGGTTTATATAAATTTTCAATATCATAAGAAGAATCACCCCAATCATGATCATTGCAACAAATAGTAGTCATAGCAAAACTAGCTTCCCCAAGCTTAGGGTTTTACATATGATTAGCACAATTGACATTAATTGAATTTATAATAACATCATTGCAATCATGCGTTTCATCGAAGGAACTATCAAGTATGGATGCAATTGCAACGATCTCATGTTTAACATAAGGAACTATAACAAATTCATCTTCATAAATATTGGCATCATGGCCACAAGGATAGAAAGCGTCATGTTCATCCAGGGATATTTCAATCAAATCATCAGAATCAAAATTATCTATGGATTCAAGCATATCATTATTTTCTTTCAAAGCAGCGGTCATTCTTTAAATAAATTCTTTGACATAGGCATTATGAGCATAGTTTTCAAAGCAATATTTAAGTTTGTAAAAAATTTCAGATTCGTAAAGAGTAATATCATACTTTTCAATCAAAGAAGCAACTTCATAAGCACCCTTAAAAGCAACAAATTCTTCAATTTGTTCGATATCGTAGTAACTATAAACACCCTTTGCATATGAAGATAAGATTTCATTATCATTAAACTCACATAGGCAGGGTAGGTGTTTTTAGGGTTCTTAGAGAAACAAGTAAAATCACAAATTTCACAAAGGTTCCAAGCATAACACAGCAATCTGTTTATTTGGTCCCATAAGAGTCTCCCTTTTCCAGATAAACGGTGACACACAAAATGAACATGCCCATCTAAAGATTTCCCATCAACTAGGCGAGTTGTGGTTTAAGCACGAGAGCATAGGGATCGAAGATGATCCAAGTAGAACACTTTAAGGTGATCCATAACAATAGATTTTTAGCAAGCAAAGTTGCAAGAACATAGAAGGCACATGGAGACACAAGCAAACAAGAAGCAAGCGAACAGTAAACACACGGCAAAAAGAAGGGCAAATAAAACGGCAAGGGTGAAGTGGGGTAGAGGAAAACGAGAGGCAACAATGTAATGCGAAGGATAAGGGTTTGTGATAGGTACTTGGTATATGACTTTTGCGTAAGCCTCCCCGGCAACGGTGCCAGAAATTCTTCTTGCTACTTCTCGACCTTGTGTTGTATTCCCTCGAAGAGGAAAGGGAGATGCAGAACAGTAGTGTAAGTATTTCCCTCGGTTTTTGAGAACCAAGGTATCTATCCAGTAGGAGACCACGCGCGAGTCCCTCGCACCTGCAGAAACAAATAAGAACTTTGCATCCAACGCGATAAGGGGTTGTCAATCCCTTTACTATCACTTACGAAAGTGAGATCTGATAGAGATGATAGTTTATATTTTTGGTATTTTTGTTTATATGAACAGAAAATAAAAGCGATAAAAGTAAAGTAGATGTAGATTGATATGTTGAGAAAAGACCCGGGGGCCATAGTGTTCTCTAGTGGCTTCTCTCATGAAAGCGATATTCTACGGCGGGTAAACAAATTACTGTCAAGCAATTGATATAAAAGCGAATAATTATGAGACTATCTAGGCATGATCATTGGATATAGGCATCACGTCCGACACAAGTAGACCGGCTCCTGCCTGCATCTACTACTATTACTCCACACATCGACCGCTATCCAGCATGCATCTAGTGTATTGAGTTCATAAGAACAGAGTAACACCTTAAGCAAGATGAGATGATGTAGAGGGATAAACTCAAGCAATATGGTATAAACCCCATCTTTTTATCCTCGATGGCAACAATACAATACGTGCCTTCCTGACCCTACCGTCACTGGGAAAGGACACCGCAAGATTGAACCCAAAGCCAAGCACTTCTCCCATTGCAAGAACTATAGATCTAGTAGGCCAAACCAACCCAATAATTCGAAGAGACTTGCAAGGATATTATGAGCACACGTAAAAAGTTCAGAGAGGAACCAAATATTTCTCATAGATAATCTTGATCATACACCCACAATTCATCGGATCTCAATAAACACACCGCAAAAAGAGATTACATCGAATAGATCTCCTCGAAGACCGAGGTGAACTTTGTATTGAGATCCAGAGAGAGAGAAGAAGCCATCGAGATACTAGCTATGGACCCGAAGGTCTATGGTAAACTACTCAAAACTCATGGTGAGGGCGATGATGATGATGATGAAGGACTCTGTGATGGATCCCCCTCCGGTGGAGCTCCGGAACAATCTCCAAGATGGGATCTCATGGGAGCAGAAGGTTACAGCGGTGGAATTAGGGTTTTCTCTCTGTTGTCGAAGTTTTCGGGGTACGTAGACTTATATAGGAGGAAGGAGGACACCGGGGGGGGTGCTGGAGGGGCCCACGAGGCAGGGGGCGCGCCCTGGGAAGGCCCCCCCCCCTCGTGGACACCCTGAGGCTCCCCTGACGTGGTTCTCAAGTCCCATGTGCGTGATTTTCTCCCAAAATATCTGTCGCGAAGGTTTCATTCTGTTTGATATTCTTTTTCTGCAAAACGCTGAAACATGCAAAAAACAGCAATCTGGACTCGGCCTTTGGGTTAGTAGGTTAGTCCCAAAAATGATATAAAAGTGTATGATAAAGACCATTAAACATCCAAGACTTCATAAATAACAGCATGGAACAATGAAAAATTATAGATACGTTGGAGACGTATCAACAAGCTCCAGCGATCCATCTATGGACTGGTGCAAGCATCTCGGAGTTGGAATATACGCTTTGATAAGTTGATCAAAGCATATAGTTTTATACAGACTTACGGTGAAGCCTGTATTTACAAGAAAGTGAGTGGGAGCACTACAGCCTTTCTGATAAGTATATGTGAATGACATATTGTCGATCGGAAATGATGTAGAATTTTCTGGAAAGCATAAAGGAGTGTTTGAAAGGAGTTTTTCAAAGAAAGACCTCGGTGAAGCTGCTTACATATTGAGCATCAAGATCTATAGTAAAAGAAAGAGTTCTTGCCTGTATTGCAAGGTGTGAAGTTGAGTAAGACTCAAAGCCCGACCACAACAAAAGATAGAGAGAGAATGAAAGTCATTCCCTATGCATCAACCATAGGTTCTATAAAATATGCCATGCTGTATACCAGACCTATTGTATGCCCTGCCCTGAGTTTGGCAAGGGAGTATAATTTTGGTCTAGGAGTAGATCACTGGACAGCGGACAAAATTATCCTTATAGGACTAAGGAAATATTTCTCAGTTATGGAGGTGATAAAGAGTTCGTCGTAAAGAGTTACGTCAATGCAAGCTTTGACACCGATCTGGATGACTCTGAGTCTTGATCTGGATACATATTGAAAGTGGGAGCATTTAGCTAGAGTAGCTCCATGCAGAGCATTGTAGACATAGAAATTTGCAAAATACATACGAATCTGAATGTGGCAGACCCATTGACTAAACCTCTATCACGAGCAAACATGATCACACCTTAGTACTCTTTCGGTGTTAATCACATGGCAATGTGAACTAGATTATTGACTCTAGTAAACCTTTTGGGTAATGGTCACATGGCGATGTGAACTATAAAGAGTTAAATCACATGAGAATGTGAACTATTGGTGTTAAATCACATGGTGATGTGAACTAGATTATTAACTCTAGTGCAAGTGGGAGACTGAAGGAAATATGCCCTAGAGGCAATAATAAAGTTATTATTTATTTCCTTATATCATGATAAATGTTTATTATTCAGGCTAGAATTGTATTAACCAGAAACTTAGTACATGTGTGAATACATAGACTAACAGAGTGTCACTAGTATGCCTCTACTTGACTAGCTCGTTAATCAAAGATGGTTAAGTTTCCTAGCCATAGACATGAGTTGCCATTTGATGAACGGGATCACATCATTAGAGAATGATGTGATTGACTTGACCCATTCCGTTAGTTTAGCACTTGATCGTTTAGTATGTTGCTATTGCTTTCTTCATGACTTATACATGTTCCTATGACTATGAGATTATGCAACCCCCGAATACCGGAGGACCACTTTGTGTGCTATCAAACGTCACAATGTAACTGGGTGATTATAAAGATCCTCTACCGGTGTCTCCGATGGTGTTTGTTGAGTTGGCATAGATCAAGATTAGGATTTGTCACTCCGATTGTCGGAGAGGTATCTCTGGGCCCTTTCGGTAATGCACATCACTATAAGCCTTGCAAGCAATGTGACTAATGAGTCAGTTGCAGGAGAATTGCATTACCGAACGAGTAAAGAGATTTGCGGGTAATGAGATTGAACTAGGTATGATGATACCGATGATCGAATCTCGGGCAAGTAACATGCCGATGACAAAGGGAACAACATATATTGTTATGCGGTTTGACCGATAAATATCTTCGTAGAATATGTAGGAGCCAATATAAGCTTCCAGGTTCCACTATTGGTTATTGATCGGAGATGTGTCAAACCCGTAGGGTCCGCACGCATAACGTTCGATGACGATTTGTATTATGAGTTACGTCATTTGATGACCGACGTTTGTCCGGAGTCCTGGATGAGATCACGGACATGATGAACAATCTCGAAATGGTCGAGACGTAAAGATCGATATATTGGAAGGCCATATTTGGACATCGGAAAGGTTCAGAGTGATTTTCGTATTTTTTTCGAGTACCGGAGAGTTACGGGAATTCGTATTGGGCCTTAATGGGCCATACAGGAAGAGAAAGGCCTCAAGGGTGGCCGCGTCCCTTCCCCATGGACTGGTCCGAATTGGACTAGGGAAAGGGGGCGCCCCCTTCCTTCCTTCTCCTTCTCCCTTCCCCTTTTCCTATTCCATGTGGGAGGTGGAATCCTATGTAGCGACCACGATCCGAATGGACCGAAGTCTCTGTGTTTCAGTGTCATCCCTGGATCGGTAATGCTGACACACATAGTACTTGAAGGATTTATAGCATAGTTGCAATCATACACTTATTACATCGAATGTCTCCAAAGAGAACTTATTACAAAAGTCTATGGCATAAGGCCATCTAACAAAATAACAGCGGAAGGCTTGGAAGATAAGTGAGTCCATCAACTCCAACGGCATAGCTGAGTGCATGACAAACGACCTAGGACGTCTTACTCCTCTTCTAAAAATTCTGCAACGTAACATGTTGCAACCCGAAATGGGTCAGCACATGGAATATGCTGGCAAGATAACACCATAGAATGCAAGTAACAGAATAAAGGCTAACACTATATGCATATTTGGCTGGTGGAGGCTCTAAGGTTAAAGTTTTTGCATAAAGCCAATTTTTCCCTACAACAAAGGAATAAATTTTATTTTAACTATCATGGTAGTTGAAACATCATTGAGAAGGTACCTCCAACTCAATCCCAATTAAAAGTAATCATTAACCCAACTAATTAACTTTATAGTGATGAGATCTACCAATAATTCAAGTACCAGATACTCAAAATTTGACCATAACCGGGGACACGGCTAATCATGATCAGTTTGTACACTCTGCAAAGGTTTGTGCAATTTTCCCACATGACTTGATCTCCTCCGTTTGATTTCTCGCACTGCATCGTGTTTGAGAAATGGATGACCGAGACACAGTCTTTCAGAAGCACTCACTCTTTACCCCGGGTGGACCGGTACACCTACTTTCCCCTACATCTGCTAGTCCACCACTGAAAGAGCTCACACAACTTACTCATACTATGCCAGAGCCCATAATGGCATTGTGGCTGCACACAGAAGTTTCTAGCATGAATAGTTTTATGATCGCTTTGAGCCTGGGTGGCATTCCATAGCACAATCACACGGAACCCCGGGATTTCCTAGGACAACACTGGATTCTCCAAGTGCCCTGCAACCAAGCCACCCAGATGTGTATTCAAGTTGCCACCTTAAGTTGAACCATTAATTCACAACTCACGTCTATCATGGATTTCACTCAAACCCAAACCACGTCTACGAGCATAGCATGATAACCTAAGCATAGCGTAAAAGTAACTCCCAAGGGTTTGAAAATAATGCAGGTAATAGGTTCTACCTCAATCTACTTCCCAGTCCCACAAGTTAATAGATCCTACCCATGCAATGTGGGAGGGTTTGATCCGATGCATGAAAACTGGGTAATAAAAGGGTATGATCAAAGTGTTACTTGCCTTGTTGATGATTCGCAAAACCTAGACACTCGTAGTAGCACGCTTCACAGTCCGGGTATTCTATCGCAAGCAAACAATAGCATACATAAGCAATCAAGGAATTATGCACAAACAAAACTCCAAATAAGAAGATCTAACCAGAAAGTCCAACTTAAGAACTCCGGTTTGCAAAAAGAATCAAATCTAACGAAACAACGAAACTCAAACTGCGAACGAAACAAGATCCGTTTACAAGATTGATCTAGGGTCAAATTTTTCAGTAGCAAAACCTTGCTCAAGTTGGTTAAACGGAAAGAGGGCGTTGAGACAAAGATCTGGGATTTTGAATCACCTGATTCCGACACTCGAGCGAAAAGAAAAACTAAAAACAAGATCAGGGCAGAAATCACGATCGAAATAATCGCGGATAAATACCCCAAAAAAGAAAACTGACGAACAGATTAACGATCGAACTTTCTTTAACTGAAACTAAACGACGAAATCGTTCGTTAAAATGAACGAACGGGCGAACGCTCGCTAAACAGCTAAACCAAAAAAAAACGATATAATCTAAAAAAATGAAACTAGGATTTTGCTATAAAAAAACCGGGTTGGTTTCTTCTAGAAAACCGGGATGGCGGGCGGCTACCTCGACGAACTCCGGCGACGGGCGGCGGGTCCGGCGGCGGCGACGGGCGGCAGCGGCGTGCGGCGGCGGCAGCAGGCGGCGGCGGCGGCGCTATGGTTCGGCGTGACGGGTGAAGCGGCGGGGCAGGCGGCTGAGGTGGAGCGGCAGGGCTGGCTTATAAAGGCTCGGGCCAGGGCGAGTCCTGGCTGAACTCGGCCCAAAGTCGGTTCGCCACTTTTTTTTAAACGAGTCCTGACGTACGGAAACTAGCAAAAGAAATACTAAACGGACTCCAAAAATTCCGAAATTAATTTTCACCGTCCTCTAATAATATTTAGGACAAAGTGAACATTTTTCCTGGACCTAAATGCAATTTTGAAAAACACGCATTTTTCCTATGCAAACAAAATCGCAAATAAATCCGAATAAAAACGAAAAGTGATTTTAATATTTTTCCTCAATTATTTCTGTTATTTTGGAGAAGTCATATTATCTTCGCTCATATATTTTATTTAGAAATATTATTTTAGGAGAGAAAAATAATTAAAACCAACACTATCCTCTTACCGGTATTCGAGAAAACTCAAATACGAAAACCGTAGAATTCCCAACTCTCTCCATAGGTCCTTGAGTTTCTTAGAATTTTCGAGGATCGCCACGCACAAAATGCAAAGAACTATGAATGTAGTATGATCTATGTATAACATTCCAAATTGAAAATTTGGAATGTTACAAACGTACCCCCCTTAGAATGAATCTCGCCTCGAGATTCAGCTTGGCTAGAGAACAGGTGTGGGTGGTCCTTGTGTAGATCATCGTGGCTTCTTCCTCGGTGTGGTGACTCCACTGAACTTTGCAAAACTTGATAACCTTACTGCGGGTGACTCTGCTCGAAAATTCGAGAATCTTAACCGGCTTCTCCTCGTAAGTCAGATCACTATCCAACTCAATTGCTTCCAGGGGTACTGTGTCTCTTAGCGGGATATCGGCCATCTCCGCATGGCACTTCTTAAGCTGCGAAACGTGAAACACATCGTGCACTCCTGACAATCCTTCGGGTAACTCCAACTTATAGGCAACATCTCCCATGCGTTCCAAAACACGGTAAGGTCCCACAAATCTCGGGGCTAGCTTTCCCTTAACTCCGAAATGTTTAACTCCTCGTAGAGGCGATACTCTTAGGTACGCTCTGTCTCCAATTTCATAGGATACTTCCTTGCCCTTCGAGTTTGCATAACTCTTCTGCCTGGACTGAGCTACCTTCAGTCTATCCCGAATCAGCTTAACCTTCTCTTCTGACTCTTTGATCAGATATGGTCCAAATAATTGATGGTCTCCAACTTCATCCCACATCAATGGCGTTTGACATCTCCTTCCTTACAACGCTTTGAACGGTGCCATCTTCAAACTGGCCTGGTAAATGTTGTTGTACGAGAACTCCACGTAGGGCAAGTTTTCATCCCAACTAGATCCATAATCTAGCGCACAGGCTCTGAACATGTCCTCCAGAATCTGATTGACTCTCTCGGTCTGTCCATCGGTCTGCGGGTGAAAAGCTGTACTGAATTCCAGCCTCGTTCCCAAAGTCTGGTGTAGCTGATGCCAAAACTTTGAGGTGAACTGTGTTCCTCTATCTGATACAATGGTCCTCGGAACTCCGTGCAGACATACGATCCTGGTCATGTATATCTTGGCCAACTTCGCACTGGTATACGTGGTTTTCATTCGGCTACCTTGGTCAAGCGATCCACTACTACCCAGATTGAGTCATATCCTGATTTGGTCCTGGGCAATCCGGTGATAAAGTCCATGACAAGCTTCTCCCACTTCCATTCGGGTATCGGCATAGGTTGTAGCAATCCTGCTGGCTTCTGATGCTCTGCCTTTACTCCCTGGCATACATCACATACGGCTACATACTCGGCAATATCCCTCTTCATTCCCGTCCACCAGAAACGCTCCTTCAAATCCAAATACATCTTGGTGTTTCCGGGGTGTATCGAGTATGGCGAATCATGTGCTTCCTGCAGTATTAACTTCCTGATCTCCGGGTCGTTGGGCACATAGATTCGATCCTCAAACCACAAGGTGTCGTGTTCGTCCTCACGAAATCCCTTGGCTTTTCCTTCACCCATCCTTTCCTTTATATCGGCAATCTCTTTGTCCTCCTTCTGGGCTTCGCGTATCTTTCCCAGCAATGTTGACTGAACCTCCAATGTTGTGACAAAACCTCTAGGAACTATCTGCAAACCAAGCTCCCTGAGATCTTCTGCTAACTCCTGTGGCAATCCCCCTTTTACTAGGGTATTCGCATAACTCTTCCGGCTCAAAGCGTCTGCAACGACATTGGCCTTTCCTGGGTGATAGTGGAGCATCCTATCGTAATCCTTTATAAGCTCCAGCCATCTCCTTTGTCTGAGGTTCAGCTCCTTCTGAGTGAAAATGTACTTCAAACTCTTTTGATCCGTGTACACATCAGAACGATTTCCAATAAGGAAATGTCTCCATGTTTTGAGTGCGTGCACTACAGCTGCTAACTCCAGATCGTGCGTCGCATAATTCAACTTGTGCGGTCGCAGTTGTCGAGATGCATAGGAAACAACTCTTCCATCCTGCATAAGTACTCCTCCAAGTCCTAAGCGTGAAGCGTCGCAATATACTTGGAAATCCTTGCGTATATGTGGCAAGATCCGCACTGGGGCTGTCGTCAATCGTTTCTTCAACTCCTGGAAACTTTCTTCACACTCTTCAGTCCATTGAAACTTTGTCTCCTTCTTCAACAGTGTCGTCATTGGCTTTGCAATCTTGGAGAAATTTTCTATGAAGCTCCGGTAATATCCCGCGAGTCCAAGAAAACTGTGGATCTCTCCAACTGAAGTGGGTGCCAACCACTCGGTGACTGCATGCACCTTGACGGGGTCCACTGCTATACCTCCTCCACATATAACGTGCCTTAAAAATCAAACTTCCTTCAACCAAAACTCGCATTTGCTAAACTTGGCATACAACTGATGTTCTCTGAGCTTCTCCAGTTCCAAACGCAAATGCTCCGCATGTTCCTCTTCGTTCTTCGAGTACACCAAAATATCATCAATGAATACCACAACAAACTTATCCAAGAACTCCATGAACACCTTGTTCATCATACTCATGAAATAGGCAGGGGCGTTAGTCAATCCAAATGACATAACCATATACTCATATAGCCCATACCTTGTGGTGAAGGCTGTCTTAGGTATATCCTTCTCTTAGATCTTCAACTGGTGGTATCCCGATCGTAGATCGATCTTGGAGAATACTTTCGCTCCCTGGAGTTGGTCAAACAGATCATTGATCATCGGCATCGGGTACTTGTTCTTAATCGTCACCTCATTCAGGGCTCAATAGTCAACGACCATTCTTAATGATCCATCCTTCTTCCCGGTCAAAAGCACTAGGGCTCCCCAAGGTGATGAACTTCGGCAGATAAATCCTTTCTCCAGTAACTCCTTAATCTGCTTCTTGATCTCCTCCAGATCATTTGCTGGCATCCGGTATGGTCTCTTCGATATAGGTCCGGTGCCAGGTAACAGCTCAATCAAAAACTCAATATCCCTATCCGGCGGCATGCCTGGTAACTCCTCTGGAAACACGTCTGGGTAATCCTTTACTACAGGCACTTCCTCCTGACCAACTCCCGTGAGAGAATGTACTTGTGTCCTTATAGGCGAATGCCTAGATACATACTTGATCCTTTTTCCCTCCGGGGTGGTAAGCAAAATAGACTTACTGGCACAATTGATGTTCCCTCCATACATCGATAGCCAATCCATACCTAATATCACATCCAATCCTTGTGACTCCAAAACTATCAGGTCTGAGGGGAAAACATGGCGTCCAATGACTAATGGCGTCTGAAAACATCCTTGATGTGCCATATACTCCGCTCCTGGAGAGCTTCTAACATGGGGGTCTTAAGGACTTGGGTGGCCAACTTATGTCTATTTACGAATCCCCTTGAAATGTATGAATGCGATGCACCAGTATCGAAAAGAACTATTGCGGTAAATGACTTAACCAAGAACTTACCGACAACAGTATCTGGTTGCTCTTCAACCTCCTCCACGGTCACGTGATTCACTTGTCCTTTATTGAATGGGTGGGCCTTCTTCCCGGCACTTCCATTGCCGTTCCCATTCTTAGCTTTAGGGCACTCCGTGGCATAGTGTCCATTCTTCCCGCACTTGAAACATGTGACGTTGATCAAATCCATCTTGGCGGGTGTGGATGGAGTAGAGCGGTTCTGATTATTGTTTGCTCCATTCCCATTCCCATTCTTGGATCCATTGTGGTTGTGAGAACTTCCTCCAGTGTGGGTGTGGCTTCCATGGTTGTGGGTGTATCCTCCCGAATTCGAGGTGAATCGGGGCTTCTGCTGGGCTCCATAATTATTCCTTCCTTGTCCATACTTCCTCTTGCGGCTCTCAATCTGCTGCTGCTTCCCTTCAATCATAAGAGCCTTATCTACCAACTCCTAGTAGTTGTTGAAAGTTGCCACCATCAACTGTACGCTCATCTCATCATTTTGGCCTTCCATAAATCTCTCCTACTTAGCGGCATCTGTGGCAACATCATCTAGGGCATAACGAGATAGGGTACTAAACTCATCTACGTACTGAGCCACAGTATGATTTCCTTGGCGGAAATTGCGAAACTCCCGCTTCTTCAAGCTCATAGCTCCAGTTGAGACATGGGCAGTGCGAAAAGCTTGCTGGAACTGCTCCCAACTGACATTGGCTATAGGGAAAGTGGTTGTGTAATTCTCCCACCATGTTGCGGCTGGTCCAGACAACTGATGTGCGGCAAATCGCACCTTCTCAGCATCCGAGCAATTGGCGATGGTCGAATCCCTACCAATCTTGCGCAGCCAGTCATCAACAACTATTGGTTCAATGCTGCTTGCAAACACAAGTGGTTGCAACCTAAAGAAACGTGTTAGGTTGTCCACGGGTGGTGGTGGTGGAGGGTTGTTGTTGTTGTTCTGGTTGTTCTGAGTGTTCTGGACAATAAGTTACATCAAAGTGTTCTGCTGCTGGATCAACTGAGTGAGCTCAGGGGGAAACTCAAATCCGGGCTCACGTCTTGGAGGCATCTGATGGGTGTAGAGGGAAGAGATTAGAATAGAAAATGAGGTCTAAGGGAAAAATCACTACCCATATGCACATGAGACAAACACAATCATATCACACCAATTAATTTCAAGCAAGGTCTTACAAAGATCTAACTAACGTTACAAAAGTGCTCTAAATACTACTTTGTGGGGGAAATGACTACTAGTCATAGGGTGGTCATCTAGAAATTTTGATCGGCGGAAGATTCCATGATGTCTGCTCCAGCTTCATCTTCATAGTCTTCGTCATCGCTATCATCGGGGTCTGAATCCGTGTCGTCGATGATGATGTAATCTTCAGAACGAATCTCCTTGGGTTCTTCTTCCTCTTCTTCTCTCCCTGGTGCTGGATCTCCCATGAATAGTCCTAGCTTCCTTGTCAAATCATCATTCTTCTCCACAAGTATCAACATCTCCTCCTCGTATCCGTCACGAGTAGACTTGAGTTCTTCTTCTAGCTCCAAGTTCCGGGTTAGTGCCTTCTTCAAATCTATCATCTGGTGCTTCTATCGACGAATGTGCTGGTTTAACTCCTGGATGAACGCTGCAATGGACCTGTCCTTCCAGGTGCTGATCGTGTCCCAACGCTAATCTCGGTGTCCACAAAACTGGTAGATAGTGTCCTTCAGCTCCTGCTTGTAGACTTCTCCGATCCTTCCCATAGTGATGTGGGCTGCCATACTCTAGCCTAGGCTCCAGGTTGGTGCATCAAAGGAAAACTCTATTGGCTCAGTGGATGGTGCGAAGGTTCTCCTGGGAATTTGAACTTGAATGCTCCATCGCTCCTCTTCTGGTAAAGTGGCGGTGTAGGTCCCGGTGAAGCTTGGTATTCCTATGTTCAGGTACCTAGTTACTTCCTTCAAGTGTCGTCCAAAAGGTGTGTCTTCATCTGGTTGAGTGAACTTGTTCCTTGGGTCCACCATCCTAAAAGAGTAGAAAATGGAGAGCAGTCAGAAATGAGTACAGAAGAGTGACCTAGAGTTCATCTTAGTGGTCGTGTCCTACAGTCAGCGTGTGCTCTGATACCATCTTGTAGTGACCACGATCCGAATGGACCGAAGTCTCTGTGTTTCAGTGTCATCCCTGGATCGGTAATGCTGATACACACAATACTTGATGGATTTATAGCAGAGTGGCAATCACACACTTATTACATCGAATGTCTCCATAGAGAACTTATTACAAAAGTCTATGGCATAACACCATCTAACAAAATAATAGCGGAAGGCTTGGAAGATAAGTGAGTCCATCAACTCAAATGGCATAGCTGAGTGCAAGAAAAATGACCTAGGACGTCTTACTCCTCGTCTGAAAAGTCTGCAACGTAACATGTTGCAGTCCGAAACGGGTCAGCACATGGAATATGCTGGCAAGATAACACCGTAGAATGCAAGTAACAGAATAAAGGCTAATACTATATGCATATTTGGCTGGTGGAGGCTCTAAGGTTAAAGTTTTTGCATAAAGCCAATGTTTCCCTACAACAAAGGAATAAATTTTATTTTTAACTATCATGGTAGTTGAAACATCATTGAGAAGGTACCTCCAACTCAATGCCAATTAAAATTAATCATTAACCCAACAAATTAACTTTATAGTGATGAGATCAACCAATAATTCAAGTACCAGATACTCAAAATTTGTCCATAACCGGGGACACGGCTAATCATGATCAGTTTGTACACTCTGAAGAGGTTTGTGCACTTTTCCCATAAGACTCGATCTCCTCCGTTTGATTTCTCGCACTGCATGGTGTTTGAGAAATGGATGACCGAGATACAGTCTTTCAGAAGCACTCACTCTTTATCCCGGGTGGACCAGTACACCTACTTTCCCCTACATCTGATAGTCCACCACTGAAAGAGCTCACGCAACTTACTCATACTATGCAAGAGCCCATAATGGCATTGTGGCTACACACGGAAGTGTCTAGAATGAATAGTTTTATAATCCCTTTGAGCATGGGTGGCATTTCATAGGACAATCACACAGAACCCCGGGATTTCGTAGGACAACACTGGATTCTCCAGGTGCCCTCCAACATATCCACCCAGATGTGTATTCAAGTTGCCACCTTAAGTTGAACCATTAATTCACAACTGACATCTGTCATGGATTTCACTCAACCCCAAACCACGTCTATGAGCATAGCATGATAACCTAAGCATAGCGTAGAAGTAACTCCCAAGGGTTTGAAAATAATGCAGGTAATATGTTCTACCTCAATCTACTTCCCAGTCCCACAAGTTAAGAGATCCTACCCATGCAATGTGTGAGGGTTTGATCTAATGCATGAAAACTGGGTAATAAAAGGGTATGATCAAAGTGTTACTTGCCTTGCTGATGATTCACAAAACCTAGAGACTCGTAGTAGCACGCTTCATAGTCCGGGTATTCTATCGCAAGCAAACAATAGCATACATAAGCAATCAAGTAATGATGCACAAACAAAACTCCAAAGAAGAAGATCTAACCAGAAAGTTCAACTTAAGAACTCCGGTTTGCAAGAAGAATCAAATCGAACGAAACAACGAAACTCAAACTGCGAACGAAACAAGATCCGCTTACTAGATTGATCTAGGGTCAAATTTTACAGTAGCAAAACCGTGTTCAAGTTGGTTAAACGGAAAGAGGGCATCGAGACGAAGATCTGGGATTTTGAATCAGCTGATTTCGACTCTCGAGCGAAAAGAAAAACTAAAAACAAGATCAGGGCAGAAATCACGATCGAAATAATCGCGGATAAATACCCCGAAAAAGATAACTGACGAACAGATTAAAACGAACGTTCGTTAACTGAAACTAAACAACGAAATCGTTCGTTGAAACGAATGAACTGGCGAACGCTCGCTAAACTGCTAAACCGAGAAAAAACTGATCTAATCTAAAAAACGAATCTAGGGTTTTGCTAAAAAAACGGGTCGCTTTCTTCTAGAAAACCGGGACTGCGGGCGGCTAACTCGACTGCGGCGGCGGCGCGACGGGCGAAGCGGCGGGGCGGGCGGCTGAGGCGGGGCGTCTAGGCCGGCTTATAAAGGCCCGGGCCAGTGGGAGTCCAGGCCGAACACGGCCCAAAGTCGGTTCGCCACTTTTTTTTAAACGAGTCCTGGCGTACGGAAACTAGCAAAAGAAATACTAATCGGACTCCAAAAATTCCGAAATAAATTTTCACCGTCCTCTAATAATATTTAGGACAAAGTGAACATTTTTCCCGGACCTAAATGCAATTTTGAAAAACGCGCATTTTTCCTATGCAAATAAAATCGCAAATAAATCCAAATAAAAACCAAAAGGGATTTTAATATTTTTTTCCTCCAATATTTCTGTTATTTTGGAGAAGTCATATTATCTCCGCTTATATATTTTATTTAGAAACATTTTTTTAGGAAAGAAAAATAATTAAAACCAACGTTATCCTCGTACCTGTATTCGAGAAAACTCAAATACGAAAACGGTAGAATTCTCAACTCTCTCCGTAGGTCCTTGAGTTGCTTAGAATTTTCGAGAATCGCCACGCACAAAATGCAAAGAAATATGAATGCAGTATGATCTATGTATAACATTCCAAATTGAAAATTTGGGATGTCACATCCTACTAGGACTAGGGAGGCCTAGTAGGACTCCACACTTTGGGTGCGCCCTATGAGGGCCGGCCTCCTCCTCCCTCCATCCTTTATATACGTGGCCAGGGCGCACCCCATAGACACACAAGTTGATTTTAGCCGTTTGCGGTGCCCCTCGCCATAGATACACACCTCGGTCATATCATTGTAGTGCTTAGGCGAAGCCCTGCGCCGGTAGCTTCATCATCACCGTCACCACGCCGTCGTGCTGACGAAAAACTCTCCCATGACGCTCAACTGGATCAATAGCTCGTGGGACGTCATTGAGCTGAACGTGTGCTGAAAACGGAGGTGTCGTATGTTCGGTGCTTGGATCGGTTGGATCGCGAAGACATTCGACTACATCAACCGTGTCACTAGACGCTTCCGCTTTCGGTCTAAGAGGGTACGTGGACACACCCTCCCCTCTTGTTGCTATGCTTCTAGTAGATAGATCTTGCGTGATTGTAGGAATTTTTGAAATACTACGTTTCCCAACAGAAAGGCCCTCTGCTTCTATCAAGAATAGGTAAGGGGAGATAGGATCTCCCTGCCAAATACCTCTCGTGGGGATGAAACTCTCTAACTTTTCCCCACTAAATAGATCTAAAAATGAAACCGATGAGGCCATAGCCATAACCGTGTCAATCCAGGACTGAGAAAACCCCAACTTACACATAATGGCCCGGAGGTATGACCACTCTAACCAATCGTAGGATCATGTCTAGTTTCAGAGCACAAAAGTAGTTGTTCTTCGATCTGTTGCGCTTCATAAAATGTAAACACTCGTAAGCGCAAATAATATATCTGTGATCAATCTACCCGGAACGAAAGCTGACTGCTCAACTAATATTATCTCTGGTAAAACAAGTTTTAACCTGTTAGCCACTACCTTCGAAGCTAGCTTGTAGATCACGTTGCATAGACTGATAGGTCTGAACTGGGATAGGAGTGTTGGGTTGTTTACTTTCGGAATTAGCACAAGAATAGTATCATTAATGCTCGTCGGGTTCTCTTTCCCCCTCACTATTCTGAGAACAATATTTGTCTCTTCATCTCCACATACGTCCCATTGCATGTGATAAAATTGGGCAGGGAACCCGTCTGGCCCTGGGGCTTTAGTAGGGAAGATTTGGAAGACGACATTTTTCACCTCCTCCCAGGTATAAGGTGCACACAGTTCCCTGTTCATAGCATCCGTCACCTTCCGAGGTGCATGTTCCATGACTCGATCTATGTCCTGAAATCCTTCTGATGAATAAAGATTCTGGTAGAAATCATTTACCATGGCTTTCAATTCGGCCGGATCAGACACCATTGCTCCCAAAGCATTTTCAAGATCCCGAATCATGTTCTTTTTTCTCCTAAGACTAGTGCGCATGTGAAAAACTTTGTGTTTTTGTCTCCCGAGGATAGCCAATCAATACATGCTCGCTGCCTCCACATCATCCCTTCCCTGTGATAGAGCTCAACTAGCCTCTTATTTATTTTCAATTCCACATGTGAGGGTGCAGTACGCAATGGATCACCCCGGAGCTCGTCTAGTCTTTTCTTTAACTATTTTATCTCCCTTCTGACATTCCCAAAAGACCTCCTGCACTAGCTGGTTAAACCCTTTGAGATGCTCACCAACTTGTCATGGAGCCGCTAAACATTGACACATAGCCCTGCTGCAGCCCACTCCGAACTGATCGTTCCCGCTAGTTCATCATGCTTCTCCCACATGGTTTCATACTTGAAGGCCAACTTGGTTCTGTTTTCTTGATCTTGGCCTAGATGGTGGAGGATCGGCCCATCGTCCGAGGTTGCTACTGTAAGATGCTCCAAATTTGCCGAAATAAAATGAGCTAACCACTGTGCATTCACCAGAGCCCTGTCGAGCCAGCAACGCGTGTATGTCCCCCAGCCACCTTCTTTTCAAAAGTCCAAAAGCGGCCCTTATAACCAATATCAATCAACATCCAAACATCTGTAGTATCGCGAAACGCATGTATCTGTGCATTGCTTCTGTCTCCAATGCCAATGTGTTCGTTTGGACGTAGAACCTCATTAAAATCCCCCATACAGAGCCATGGGAGAGAGCTCAAAGTACTGATATTCTTCAGTACTTCCCAAGTTTGGTGTCGTAGGAGAGTCTGGGCCTCACCATAGACACATGTCAGCCACCACATATCCTGATCAGTTTCTTCAATCGATACATCAAGATGATAACACGAGTAACCCAGAATTTCAACTTTTATTGAATCATTCCAAAACAGTCATATTCCTCCACTTCTACCTCTACTGTCCACTACATAATCTCTATCATAGCCCAACGTTCCAGCTAAAGCTTCTACCCTAGATCCCTCTATCTGGGTTTCAACAATACATAACAGGGTAGGGAAAAATTTCTCGCGAACTCGTGAAGTTCTTGGACTGTCGCGGCGTTCCCACACCGCGGCAGTTCTAGCAGAGGGCACTCATTGGTGCTACCCCTCGAAGGAGCCCGCCAAATTATTTACTGTAGTGGTAAGGATCTCTTGATCATCATCTCCCATTTTGGACCTCTTCAAATCCCTCGAAGTAGGAGGACTGACCACACTGCCCCCAGCAACAACAAGCGCCATATTCTGTGGATTCTGGTCCATGGGTGTCTTCTCCGGAGGCATATAGGTGTTGCCCGAGTCAAACATTTATGTTCTCTTCCTGCTATTATCATCCATTGCCATGGTTGATGAGTCAAGGCATGGGTCATCCTCCCTGTCTGAGGCAACACTTGTTATGTCCTCCCTCCTAGCATTGCGATTTGCTCCAGCTCTACCTCCCCTTCTTCCAACTCGCCGTCCTCTATTCTCACCCGATCCTCTTCCAATCCTCATGGCCCAGGTAGCACGTGGATATTTTAAAACTAGAGCCGAAATAGGATGGATTCCATCACCATGTTCCTTGAAAACGTGTCCTAGGTGGCCGCAGACCGCACACCAATCAGGGAGCCGCTCGTACTTTACTCTGTACATCTATCGATGTTGGTTTCTGATCAGAGAGACTGCATTCTTCAATGGCTTGTGAACATCAATTCTGACCCAAGCGCAATAGAAATTGCCAGTAAAATCATGGGACGCTGGTTCAAAGAACAAAACTTCCCCCACTTTAGCTGCAAGACTAGGCACCAGATGGGCAAAGAGATCCGGGACGTCATGGATCTGATCCCGTCTGTCTGGTGTATACAGTTTGACATGGGACAGCTGTGTTATTCCATCGTAAGGGGCAATGATGACGGTGTTTCCACAGAAATTCCAAGGCCCCTCTTGCATTACACTCTCCCGGTCACCCAGGCACCGGATTGAACGTGTACAGATTTGACTCCAGAGGTTTAAACTTGACATCTTGAGCTAGATCCCACGCAGCTCTCATGTTGCGGAAAAACCAGCCCTGGCTATAGGGTTTATCGATATGAACTCGAGCTATCGCCAACCATCTTGCTGCATCTCCCGAGACAGATCCCTCATCGACCACCACATCATCCATATAATCTTCCTGAAGACCGAGTTCAGCCATTAGTTTCTCAATCTCTGATGCAGAAGAAGAGCCACTGGCCTTAGCCGATCCGCTTGCAGCTTCCACAGCCATGATGCTAACCTAACCCGATCTGATGAGACAAACGGGTTCTGTCTGACGGAACCTAACCCAAGCCGCCTGCAAATGCAGATCGTCAGAGCAAAGAAGCCCCGGCCTGATCCCCCGCAGCCCGGCGGGGAGGAAGAAACCGCGGATCTCAACGGCGGCGAAAAGTCGCCTCCGAGAGGAAGAGAAACCCTACCTTGCGGGAAAAGGTAAAACGTAACCTCTGCGGGTGTGTTGATGGGGGCACTGAGTTGCTCGGTGACCAACACCATGTTGGAAGATGCAAGTGACTCGGGTGAGGATGGTCAAATGTTTCGCCTTTGGTTATGAGTTTTTTTTGCTCCTACCTAGATGGCCGGAATTCGGCTATTTCAAAAATTTCAGAAATATCTTAGACGGAATAAGGAAACCAAAATTTGAATTTTGGAAAAAAAATATGACATAAATTTGCCCCTCTTTTTTAAATCAAGTGGAACAAAAGTTAACATTCCAACGGAAGGCACACATATTAGTTCAAGACTTACAATCCACAACGATCACACATTAATTCAAAGTTTAGACGGCCAAGTACAACCAACAAATTTTGATTTGATTTTCTCGGCCCACAACGACATCATCTAGCCAAGGCGAGATATCCAAAATTTGGGCGAAATTTAATTTTCTCAACCGACGTTTACCAGGGCCATGTGAGATGGACTGACAGCGGTCTATGGGCATAGTGATGTCGACGGTGCTCATTGTTGTGTCTGGGGCCCATTTATGGCATCAAACCTGGTGATTGCTTGCTGCCTCTTCGCCTGCAAGTTTTTCAACAACTCGTCACGAACCTTGACATGTTCTGAGCACATGGTGGAGCCGGATTGTGCTGGCTTGCCACAATTCCAGTTACGAGCATTGCACCGCCGCTCTGCTGGCATTATCAAGGCGTCAGGTTCAACCTCTAGTTCTTCACCTTCTGCCTCCGGCCATTCTCCAACACTTTCCCCGTCTGGCTCCTCATCAGTACTGCCATATCAACGCAGAAGTGCACAACCATTTATACTCCGAAAACACAACATAGTTTTAGTGCAAAGTAAATACTTACAAAACCAATACTTTTTTCAAACTTGACATTAACCTGGATTCTATTATCATCTTAAAGCAATAGAGTACACTATCAATTCAAAATACAAAATGTAAAGAAAAAAACACTTCCACAAGCATTCTTTTTTTGCGCCTAGTTAAAATGGGTCAACAAGTTACTTGTATCTGTGAGTACAAACATCAACTGTGTTAAACAATATGGTCCATAGATATAAAATTGTATAGCACCAATGTTCATGGTTTAAGACCCCAATTATATATCTATTCATTCTTCTTTAAGGACCATTTTCTCCATATGTAGAAAAAAGGACGTGTTCACCACCAAGTTTCATGTCTATGTCCCCATAGGGTTGGGAAAAGTTAAAGCACGTCTGTGCAACTATATTAGAAGAAAATCATATGATGTTGCTAGCAAAACACGTACTAGACTATGAAATTTTGATTTATTTGTTTCTCATAAAATACGAAAATGCCAGAATAAAATTATACTACTACTTGGACTTCAAATTTTAAAATCGTATACCAACATTTTGATGGATACAAATATTGACCCGTTTATACTTTGTCATATCCATATACACTAGCAAAATAAAAAATTCAATTATGCAAGTGAGTCACCAATTGTTTAGGTAAAACAAGGAAAATAAATACTTAAAGTATGTATTGCAGAACTTCAATTTATTTCTTCCCTTTTGCGAATAAATTTCTGTCTTTCTCATCCTTTTATCTAAATCATTTCTCTCTTAATCGTCCCCGTGTGCTTTATTACGTGTTTAACCCTTTCACGAGACCTCCAACAGATTAAGCTGACCCCTCACGTGAATAACGGCCAAGCATTTTCGGAGGTTCACAAATTTTTACCATGGTATATTGTAGGATTAACAATATATGTATGCACATATGTTTTGATAACCAGTTTTGCTAGTTCAGAAGAGGAGCTTTTGAAAGTACATTCATGTGACGTACATATTTTCAAACTGTGAAATGTATATTTTTTCGTATAGTGGCATAGTTAGTTTTGTGCACATATTGCATTACACACTGTGTAAAATACAAATCAACAAGTATAAATGTAAAATACATTTTTTAAGGGTAAATGTAAAATACATTTTTTTATTTTATATGTATTTTAAAAAATGTAAAATACATTGAAATCTAGGCCCAGCAGAATGATTGTTTGTGGGAAAACAAATTCACTTGAAATAAGCGTTTATGGGAAAATAAAAGTTGCTTCCTTTTGTATGGCTGGGGACATGAGGGGTCGGACTTGTTTTCTACTCTGCCGTGGAATATACAGTGAATTTTCTGGAAAATACTGGAAGGCTGGGAGCAAGAGAGAAACCCATACCCACGTGAGTGCTGGATGAGCAATGGGTCCTATACTGCCATATGTCACATCATCAACTTTGGGCAGAAACGATTAAATAAAAAAATTGCACAGGATAAGAAATGGGTCCCATAATCCCCCATATGTCAGCCAACCGGTCCTATGGGTAGAGGAGTAGATGTATAGATACCTGTCCTCTGGGTCCTTCACCATATCATCGTCCAAAGCTACATTGTTCACATACACGGACGCCTGACAGGAAGACACGGCGAATCAAATTTAAATTCCGGCCAGCCGAATCAACAGATCAACCAAGAAATATGGCCGTATCTTGGAAAATAGGAACCAGCGCAAAAATACAGAGTATAATTGTATTGTACCTTGATATTGCTGGACGAGCCAGCTGAAGAAACTGGAGATTGGACGGCATGGTCTTCCTCGTCCGCCAGATCAAACTCCTCTTCGAAGCCGACAGCTTCCGCCAGCATCAGTAGCGCCGCTGCTGTTTCCTCTTCGGCGCTCTGCCAAGGACTTGTTGGGCCTGGGATTTCTGTGGTGGCCGGGAAGGTGGACGGCGGACAAGCAGGGTTGCTCGGGTTCATCTCTGCCGTGGTGTAGTGCGACAAGAGGAGAGAGACGGCAGGACAAAAATGTGTGTGAGGGATTATGGGAATCTGGATGGAACGATGGGGCAGTAGATTATTTAACATGGTGTAGACAGCACTAGATCTGTAGATCAGGCTGTCAATGTTAGAGAAGATTGGCAGCGTTTCACTAAATTTATTGTGGTATATTTGAAGTTTCTTTCAGGGATATAGACAACATATCTGATAATGAATTAAGAGGATCTAAATAACAATTGAAGTATAAGACTATGCCTTTTTTGGTTGTGAAATAAAGGAAAGAAATATATGCCCAGTTAGTGTCGCCTAGCAAATTGCCTATGTATCCAGTCTGTTAGCTGGAACAATCTTGCCTATGTTCACACTCAAGTCTATCCCCCAATGGTTTATTTTGAGATAAACTCTTGCCTTTTATAACAAAGCCTTGTATTTCAAAGCTTTCCTTTTTTTTGAATTTGTATTTCTAGCTTTCCAGTTTTCTTGAAATAATGGGCCGATTGTTTTGGGGGTTTGCCCATCTACGTTGGCCCATAAATGGAGCCTTTTGAAAAGAAGCCTACCTACACATGTATGACTAAGTTCTCTAAAAAAAATGGGCTTACTGGAGAATCTATATTCCATTTGGAATATAAATTAGCAGTTTTAAATTTCAAATGAGTTGAATACTAGTTGAAAAGTTATTGGAGCACCTATGACATGTCCGTCTTAAGATGCATTTGAGAAATAGTTCTATAATGGACGAACAACCAAAGTAAGGTAGGTCGTGTGGGTACTTAAATATATCAGGTTGAGCAGGAGCATACTGTTGTTGTGTATATGTGTACCACAAATTAATGTCAAGCATGCGTGTGATTTGTTCCATAACTTGGTCGTCGAGTGATTTGTTTTTAGAAACGAAAAAGACACCATGTACCAAATCACCGTCGTATCTTCTGAATAGTATTAATCAAAAATATATACCAAAAAATGTACCTCATTCACCTAATAGAAGAAGTGTATGAACAACACATACAATGCTAATTACCATGAACCAAATAAAAGAAGTGCGTGATACATTCTTCACAAAGTTCATCCCACTAAATTTCCTCTTTAGTTCTTTTCCTCCACTATTTCTTTTGTCCTATTCCTAGTTTGAAAAAAAAAAACACCATTCGCCTCTTATATCCCTCCAATTGTCTGAACTTTGTAAATTTCATGCATGGTCCGTTTTTGAATCAACACATACATCTTATATTTAGAGAAAGGTTGTTAACCTTGCTTATTATGGTAATTTCACTTCAGAAGAGATCCACTGACTGTACCCATCCTGCGATAAAATCAATAGTGTTAAGTCAAAAGGAGTGTTGGGAAATTCGCAGACTGACCGAAAATGGAGGGGATAGTAGGATGAACAGCTGTAAGAGGATCAAGACCTTGGAAGGACAAATCATGCATTTCTAGCACATTTGTTTAGTGGAGTTCACACAAACATGTATTTCATAATGAAATTCTACAACAATGTAGTATTACCTATATTCATGCGTACAATGATTTTTGAAACTTCAAAATGTGGTTTAAAATTAACTATTATTTAAAAAAACAAGATCTATGGAGCCGAGGAGCAAAAATATCACACTCGGCATACAGGGTACTACAAAAAAACTCATGAATTAATGATGGAAGAGGAAGCTTGATGTTTATGGTGCCGAAGTGGCTATTGGTGTAGCTAGGCAACTAAAATTACTTTGCGACCTTGTTCTTCAGTAAGTAACAAGTAACCGTGCTGCTTTGCCCTTACATTTAAGCCTTCCGTGGATGTGTAATAGATCTGCTGAGATTAGTTTTGAGATGTGGTGAACACTGGGAAGAGTCAATATCACATGATGCTCACTCAGTACTGCCTCAGTGAGGGCATTATTTCAGTTCCCTCCAATGATATGCAAGAAGATGACGAGGTGCCTCCGTTCATAGGGCATGCTAAATGTTTGTGACTTCTGGTTTGCTTTATCCATGGATTTTTGACATGTTATTTGTTCTTAAATCTTCTTACTTAGGGCTACCAGTACATCGCCATTTTGGATGGTCCCGAACTTGCGGTTGCATTTCATATATTTCCATCTATGTTTGTTATTCTGTTTTAGTCATGGAAATGGTTATTTAGTATTTCTCCTTTCAAGGCTGCAGGTAGTTTGATCTTTGTTATTCAGAATGAAATTTGGTCAAAACACTCGGGTACTACTAAGTTCAATTCTTTTTCTTCAGAATGCAATTTGGTCAAAGCTATAAGTGTAGTACTCCTTCTTGCTATGCTTGCGTACCTGTGTACATTATGTCCCGTAGTCAGCCCAAATTTTCTGTTGTCGAAATTGTCGTTGATTTTTACTTCAGTGCTACTATGATTAAAGAAAGAAACTTGGTACTTCAGTAGCAATTTGCTGCTGCTTTTTTGCAACCAATGTTTTTGGTAACTTTATGGTAGAAACGGGTCGAAAATGTACTCACCTGGAGCAAGATAGGTGTGTTGGTTATTGTTTCATTATAGACACCTAAGGATTTTTTTTTCCATGCTTAGTATGGCCGATATAAGACTCGTAATTAATTCTTCTCATGTAGATAATCCTTCCAACGATGATATGAAACTAGAAGTCCACAATTCTATTGTTTCAAGCATGTAAGTAAAGTGACAAATAGAACGCCTAGCAATGGAAATTTAGTACTATAACCTTCTCTTGTTTCAACAGAGGAATGTATTTGCCCCTTCCCTTACCTAAACCCCAGCTCCCCAAGATTGCCCCTCTCCGATTGCACCCTATCTTTTTCATTAGTTGTGGCACCAATTCGGTCAGCCAACTGATTGCAGCAGAAGAACACAACATCATGGATGTCGTCGAACTTCATGTTAGGTTAATGAGATAGATGATGAAAAATCATTAGATATCGAGACTGACAAGGTCGAGAAAATGAACTGTTGCATGCGAAGAATTCCAGGCTTACTCTTAGATTTGAGCTTATTGTTATCGACATGTTCAGTTGGAAAATTTTGTTGACCTGTGAACAGGAGAGGATGTTAGATAGGAAGAAAATGACTTATTTAATTTTATACTATGGAGTATACAAATTATGTTTTGGAAATCCAATGTGGCTCCTAGGTGCACGTGCTCCTGTGCGGCAAAAGGATTTTTGAAATGTCAAAAAGATTTCAACAAAATTTTGATGTGTTCATAGTCACATCGGAATGCTACCTGCAATTTTGTAGCTAGGTAAAATGATGGGAAAAGGTGTTTTGAAATGTCAACAAAATTGATACAAAATTTTGATTTGTTTGTAGTCACGTCCAAATGCGACATGTAATTTTTAGGTAGAAATGTCTTGTGGGTACTTAAATATCTCAGGATGAGCAGGACCATGCAATTGTGGTGTTTCGGTGTAACACAAATTAATGTCAGGCATATGTGTGATTTGTTCCACAACTTCGTCGTTGAGTGCTTTGTTTTTTTTAAAGAAAGGCACCATGTACCAGATCACCGTCATATCTTCTGAATCGTATTAATAAATAAAATATACCACAAAATGTACCCCATTAACATAATATAAGAAGTGTGTGAAAAACACATACAATGCTAATTACAATCAACCAAATAATTAAAAGAAGTGTGTTTTACATTCTTCACAAAGTGCATCCCATTAATTACCTCTTTAGTTTTTTTCCTCCATTATTTCTTTGGTCCAATTCCTATTTTGAAAATATAAACTCAGTTGCATCTTATATACCTGGAATTACATGAACTTTCAAAATTTCATGTGTGGTCAATTTTTGAATCAACACATACATCTTATATTTAGTGAAGGGCAGTTAACATTGCTCATTATGTTAATTTTACTTCATAAGAGATCCAATGATTTCAACTGTGCCCTTCTCGCGATAAAATCAATACTGCTAAGTCATAAAGTGTGCCGGGAGATTGGGAGACCGACCGAGAATGGAGAGAGGATTGGGACGAGCAGCCATAAGAGGATCAAGGCCTTGGAGAAACAAAATCATGCATTTCTAGCACATGCACTATTCACTATAAAACTTTATGATTTGTTCAATGGAGTCCACATAAAAATGTATTCCATTATGAAATTGTACTGAAATGTAGTATTCCCTATATTCATGTGTACCATGATTTTTGAAACTTCAAAATGTGGTTCAAATTTTATTATTATTTTTCAAAAACTTAGCTACATGGAACCGCGGAGCAAAAAAACACACTCGGCATACAGGGTACTGCAAACAAAAAAACTCGTGAATTAGTGATGGCTGAGGACACTTGATGTTGATGGTGCTGAAGGATGCTATCGATGAAGCTAGGCGATTGAAGTTACTTTGCGACCTTGGGCTTCATTAAGTAACAAGTTGCCTTTTGCTTTGCTTTTACATTTAAGCTTTCGGTGGACGTATAATGGATCTGCTGAGTGTAGACAAGTTTAATTGTTGTTTTTTACTTTGGGCAATGTAATGGATGTCTTCGGTTACGTTACTAAAATTAGGGAGGAATCCCTTTTCTTACAACAAAAAAGGAAAATCAGTGTAGAATAATATTTTTGTAATCAACACGGAGTGACACGAAGAAAAGAAGCATCAAACTCAAAACTTCAAGAGAGCCAAACCTCAAACACTAACACAAGAGCATTACCATCAAGGATGTTAGGATGAAATAGTTCACACCTGATAGATAGTTTTTTTGTGTGCGTTGGTGGATGGGGCCGGGGCGTTGTTTGTTTCTCAGTGACGAACACCAGCTTTGATGAATTGAATAGGGAAGGCTACATCATGTAGCACTGTCAAAGACCTACCTTACCGAGCTTTCCAGAGGCAAGTGATTCACATGAGCATGGGCCAAGGCTTTGCCGTCGGGTTTGTGATTTTTGTTTCCAGCTCCTACCAAGATGGCGGTAATTCAGATATTTCAAAAAAAAATAGGAAAAATCTTAGACGAAATAGTAAAACCAGAGTTTAAATTTTGCAAATAATATGGCCGAAAATAGCCCCAAAAAATAAAATGAAGCAGAACAAAAGTTAACAATCCAACATAACCCTCATAGTTTAGTTCAAGACATACAGTAAACAACCATCACACAATAGTTATAATTTTAATCAACCCACTACAACCAACAAACTTTAAATTTTATTTTCTCGGACGAGAAGGACATTTACCAGGCCTAGGTGAGATGGCCGAGTTTCAGCCAAAATTAGAAACCTTAGGATGGGCTGACCACGGCCTCTGGGTGTCGTGCCGTCGACGTTGCTCATTCTTGTGTCTTAGGCCCGAGTATGTCGTCAGGCCCGGTGCTATCTCGCTCACAACTTTTGCAAGGACTCATGGCGAGCCTTTATATGTTTCAACCACATGGTGGAGCTGGATTGAGTCACCTTACCACAAATCCAGCCACGACCGTTGCTACGATTGCACGGCCGCTCTACCGACACTATCAAGGGGTCAACTTCAATCTCTAGTTCTTCAACGGCTACTTCTGCCTCCAGCAGTTCTCCATAATTTTCCCTATCTAGCTCTTCATCAGTACTGCCAGCCCCGTCGATGGAGGAGGCCAAGATGGGCGACCGCACAGGGCCCCCAAAAATTAGGGCCCCCAAATTACCAGGTATTACATTTAGTTGATTTTTAATCCACCAGCGGCTAACCAAGCAAAGGCCTAAGAAAGCGTACAGAGAGCCCACTCAGTAGCAAAGTCAGCCCACGAGCTTCATCGATAGCTAAGTTAGGAGTAGCCGAGTAGGTCAATATTATTTGTTCACGGGGCTAGATATTGGTACTCCAGATTGGCGCTAAGTTAAGTTGACAAGGACCGAGTAGGGTGAAATTGGATTTGTTCATGGAATCTTGGTCATGAATTTATTTGTCAACAAAGCTAGTTTTTTCTTTTTCCTTTTTGTGGGTGAACAAAGCTACGTTAGGAGTAGTATGGAATTAAGTTTGTTCCTGATCGGTGGTAATATGAATTATTATTTTTGAAAATTCCGGCCTTATTTTGATTTTCGTCCCGGGGCCCCGAATTTCTGGAGACGGCCCTGAGTACTGCCATATCAAAACACAAGTATGCAACAAGTTATACTCCTAAAACACAACATGTTTAGTGAAAAAAAAAGTAAAGCCTTCAAAAAATACATACAAAACGAATATTTTTTTTAAGTTGACATTAACATGGACTCTATCATCATGATAAAGCAATACAGTACACTAACAACTAAATGTACAAAAATGTAAAAACAAAAAAAACCACATCCACGAGCATGTTAACTCTTTGGAAAAACCTAACGCCACTACTGGAATGGCAGAGTTCACCCAATTTCTAACAAACTCGGCGAAGCCTAAAATCAACACGGCAAAGACTTTGCCGAGTTGACAACTCGGCAGAACGGACTCGGCTGGACACCACTCAGCGATGTTAACATTTCTGAGTTCTTTTCCACGCGAGCACGGCGAAGTCAGAAAAAATTATTGCCGAGTTTCAAATACATGCACTCGGCAAATAATTGTTAGCGAACAGAACGGTTCACAATGGATTTGATTTCTTTGCCGATACTCCAGCGTAGGAACTCAGCAAACATTGTAGGCACACACACACACATATATATATATATATATATATATATATATATATATATATATATATATATATATATATATATATATATATATATGTTTTTTAAATGCGCCGCCGTCATCGTCGGCAAGCTTCAGGTCCGCCGGTGTACGTGCTGATGCAGCAGTCCTTGGGCCCAAATGGCTCGCCGGTCGCATAGGTCAATCACCCGTCGACGCCGTTGGCGAGCTGAGCTAGCAAGGCGGAGTGTTGCAGAGGGTGTTCGCCGAGGAGCTGGGAAAGCACGCCAAGGCGTCCATGTCTGATGAGCGCCGGTGCTTCTGGGCGGGACAATCGCATCGCTGCTGGGGCAAGAGAAATGCTCGTTGGCGCCGGTGGCGTAGTCGTGCGGCCCAACCACAACGCGAAGGCCTCCATGGTACGCGACTCTGTTTGTGCTTGCAGCCGATCGGTCCATCTGGCCGTCGTCCACACCAGCGCCGGTAACCCGGCCTTGTCTGCTCATCAGATGAGAGAGGAAAAAGAGGATTGAGGACATGGGCGTTCGGCTGGGAGGATTTGAGAGGTTAAAGAAAAGGAGAAGAACATGGGGGCATGGGCTGGTGAGTTGTGTGGTGTTGCAGCTGCCACCTCATCGATCCTGTGGACATGTGCTTGACCAATAGGAAAAAAGTATGTCTGAACAAAATTGTGTGTTTCCTGTGCTAACTAAAAATTAGTAAGGAACATAGAAAAATCTTTAGAAAGTACCAAATTTTTTCCCAACAATCATTTGTTAGTTACTTCTTACTTCCAAGTTTCATATTTTCTGGAGTTTTCTTGAATTTTTGAGAATTAAAAAACTAACAATCTTCATATTTTGGAACGAGTTTTCGCACCCTCATGTTTGATATTGCTTTTTTTCTTATATAAGACATAAAATAGATTCTAGAACACAAATATGGTTTTTCAACCCGATTTTTTCAATATCTTTAGGTAGTTGTAGCTCAAATTTGAATTATGTTCGTTAAAGGACTAGAAAATGCACTTAATTGCTACAGTATAGCGAACAAACTCCAAACAATGCCAAATTTTTACATGGACCATGTAATGGTATATATTGAGGACAGAAATAATTTCAGTGTCAATGGATGAAGCATCGGTTGCGTCCCCTTCAAACCACACCCGTACCCTCTCGGACCATGTTTCTTCCTCTAAGATGGTTCAGCTTTCAAAGAGTGTACGTCATTACTTCAGCCAAACCTTCTCAATTTTTTCCCAAGTTTCATACTTTTCGGAGTTTGCTTGAATATTTCAAAACAAAAAATTAGAGAAACTCCTTGTTCGGGTCGAGTTTCGACACTCTCATTTCTTGTTATTGCTTTATTTTTCTTCTATAAGTCTAAATCATAGACTCAATAATAGAATATGATTTTTGAACCCGTTTTTTTTTCAATTTATTAAGGCGATTTTAGTTTAAATTTGAATTATATTCATTAAATGCCTTCACAATGCACATAACTGCTTAAATATAGCAAGCAGACTCGAAAATATGCCAAATTTTGACATGAATCATTTAATGGTGTATCTTGAGCGTGGAAAAAAAATCAATGCCAAGGGATAAAGTATCAGTCACTTCGCCTTCAAACTACACCCGTTCTCTTTGCAAACTCGTTTCTTTCTCGGAGATGGTTTGATTTCTATGCAATGTATGTCATAAGTTTTGCGCACCTTCTCAAGTTTTTACCACGCACTACGGGGATCATATGATGACACCATGTCAAGTTTCAATATTTTTGGAGTTTGTTTGTATTTTTATTTTGGAATTAAAAAAATGAAAATTCAAGTTTGGACTCGAGTCTTGGCACCATCATGTTTGGAATTCATTTCATTTTTCTATATAAGGCTTAAACATAGACTCAACAACACAAATCTGATTTTCCAACCGATTTTTGCCAACCTTTTCACGCACTTGCAGTTCAAATTTGGATTATATCCTTTAATTGTCTAGAAATGCACATAATGACATAAATATAGCAAGCGAACTCCGAAAGATGCCAAATTTTTGCACGGATAATCTAATGGTGTATCTTTGAGTGTAGAAAAATTATCAACGCCAACGCATGAAGCATCGATCACATTCATTTATGTCCTATAAAAGAAAAGAAAATCATCTAAATCTTGTGCGCTGTAGCGTTTATTAGAGCTCAGCCACTAAGAGGCATAGCCCGTAATTTAAAACTATGTGTGACATACATACTTTCAAACTGCATGAAATGTACAATTTTTTTCTGGTTAGTGGCTTTGTTAGAGCATCTCTAGCAGACCCCTTAAAATCGCAAACTGCAAAACTGGGATACGGGTTTGAAAAAGTGCCTTTAAGGGTTCATTTTAGCTGCGGCCGAACAGATACTGTAAAACAAACTGTAAAACTAGAATAAAACGTGCATTCCTCTAGTCCGGCCGCTGCCACCCCTTCCCCCAGCCGTCCACACCGGCCATGCCGGTCGCATTCAACCCCGTCGGCCGCGCCCCATCGCCCGCAGGCCATGCGGCGTCGCCTGTCGGCCGCGCCTCGCCTCGCTGTGTAGGAGATATGCCCTAGAGGCAATAATAAATATTATTATGTATCTCTCTGTTCATAATTAAGTTTATATTCCATGCTATAACTGCTATGGTTCCCGAGCCCGTATATCCATAAAGGCTCTGGGGAAAACCCATGTGCACGTGTGGAATAATAAACGATAAAAAGTATTCCTAGTCGTGCCTCTAAGACTAGCTCAAGTGTTGCATGATGATTATGTTTTCCCAATCATGGGCATGTGTATGCCAGCAACTTTGAGGGCACAATGTTATAGGAACATTTGTGTTGAATCGACCCGAATTGATGTTATGCTATGAGATACTTTCGTCACAAGTTAATGGTTAATAACACAGGAAGTTAATGTTTGCAAAATTCCTTAGACCATGAGAGTATCGAGTTTCTTCATGCTTGCTTCATGAACTTTGGGGTTTGTTAAACGTCATCCGTAAATGGGTGGCTATTACGGCGGCTTACGGGTTCATGGAAAAGTATGGCAAGTAACGAGATAGCTCAAGATTGGGATTTGCTCCTCCGTCGATGGAGAGATATACTCGGGCCCTCTCGGTGTAACGGTATCCATCATCGTCTGGCCAGACACAGGGTGATTTGATCACTGGGATGCCGAAACACGAAAACGAGAAAAGAGAACAAAACCGGTAACGAGGTAACTTGCATAGTGGACAAAGTGTTTGCCCACGGGGATGCAATAAATCTCACCTCGGGTGTTTGTGACATATCGCGAAGCAAAAGGAATAGCTCACGGCAACTGGAGGTTCACTCGAATATTCATTCGTGTGGGTATAGGTGGTCAATATGGGTGTCCACGGCTCCGATGTTGATCATTGATCGGAAAAGGTTCCGTGTCATGTCTATACTTCACCGAACCTATAGGGTCACACGCTTAAGGGTCATCTATCTGCTGAATACTAGACAGGGAGTCTGAGAGAAAATCACCGAAAAAGTTTCGGAGACAACGGAAGAGTTCCGGAGAGAGAACACCGAAAGAGTTTTCGGTAAAACCGAAAAGATGTTTCGGAATATATTATTAGGTCAGAAAGGGTTTCGGCACCGCATGGAAATTATCAGAGGGTGCCAGAATTGGTCTGGCAACTTCTGGGAATTTTCAGAGAGAAAAATCGGAAATGTTCCGAAACTGCCGTAACCGCTGTTGATGCTTTCCGCTGATAAAAACCACAGCACCGAAAATGTTTCGGATCAAGCCCAGAATAATTTTAGAGGGTGCCGGAAATGTTCTGGGACCTTCTGGAATGTTTCAGAAAAAAAAGTTTCGCGGAAAACATCTTGTCCCAGCGCAAGGGGACAAGATCCCTCGAATCGGGGGTTGCTTGTTTGGTGGCTTTTTGTCTAGGGAGCATGCATGTTTCATGGAGACATGTTGGTGGCTTGTTGGGGGGGCCCCCCCCATGGGGGGACAAGGTGTTGGGCTGCCATGGGAGTGTCCCCTTGGTGCCCCCCTTGTGTTACCATTATGCCCTTTCATGTGTGACATGAAGCTTGGGTATTTTGGTATTTCCACGTCCCACCCCACCCCTTGCCTTGGCCTATAAAAGGAGGAGTTGGGGCTGCCATCTCCTTCATCCCTTGCTCTCTCACACAAGCCATGCATGATCTGGCATTCTTCTCTCCCTCCCAGCGAAATAGTTTCGTAGAGCCGAAAGGCTGTCTGTGTTCCGGTGGGAACTAGTTCTGGACGGCGAAGCCCTGCCGGATAGATGACACCGTATGTGTGCAACTCTGTAGAGAGATCGTAGTTTCGGTCTTAGTTCGAGAGTGCCTCCCGAAGGGCTGTCCGAGTTACAGTTGGGTTTTCGGGTGTCCTCCCGAAGGGCTGTCCGGGTGACCGTTCGAGTTTCGAAGGTCCTCCCGGAGGGCTGTCCGCGACACCGTCCGGGGGACTGTTCGACCGTCTCCCGGAGGGCTGTCCGAGGAGCGGATGAGGGTATACATCCTCGCGGTTGGGAGGTTGTAAATCCTAGCTGCGGGGGTCTGCACCGACGATCGTCATCGACTCTACTTCCGCTGCGCTACGAGTCGGTAACGAAAATGATCAAAACCTTGTATGCAGTCTTCATAGTGGTCCTGGGCTGGTGCGTAGGTCGGAAAATTTTTGTTTTCTGCTGCGTTCCCTTACAGTGGCATCAAGAGCCGTGCTATGCGTAGATGCAGGTTGCGATCTAGAATACATGGAGATGTATGGGTGTTGCACAATATAATTAGGTAGTAGATAAGATCTATTACTGAAAATTATTTGTGCGGGTAGCAGATGAAATCTGTTACCCGATGTTCTTGTTGCTTCCCTTAAATTTGCGTAGTCCTGATCTTGACAGCATTGTGGAATCTGACAAAGTTCTGGCAATCCGCGATCCTTTCATGCTGCTCCTGAGTATGCTGATTGACAGATCAACGAAGTGCTAACAGTTCTTTGGGTTCCACTTTAGTCAAAGAAAGATGGATGTTTCGCAGACGAAAGGGCAATGCAGATATGATCTGCACGGGGGTCATGCGTATGACGAAGTTCAGTATGGGGCTCGAGATTTTATTATCTCGTGTTTCATACACCCCGCAAAAGTTAATCTAGCGACTTGAATTATCATGCTTGATGATGGACGTTGGTAGCTTCGGTTTGTTTCGAAACCTTAGAAGCCACGTAAGATAAACTTTTGTATGAACCGATTAGAGGCGTCTAACTTGGTTTTGCAGGAGGGTTTGCATGTGCATGTGATGTGGTATAGCAATGCTCATAATAATTTGATTATGTATGAGATGACTATATAATGTAAACTGATTAACATGACCTGCGTGTCATGATTCGGCATGATGGCTGGAGCCATATGATTGCACTTTAAATGACCTGCGTGTCAACCTTGTTGTAATGCACTTATTTTATTAGCTATAGAGATAGCAATATTATCTGGTGCATCGACAAGGTGGTGGCAATCTTCGCGAAGGTGAACACCGACGCGAATGCCAAAGACGAAGAAATGCAAGACTTCTCCGTCAGAAAGGGCTATACCATATCATGCTAATTATGAATTGCCTGAGATGTTTATCCCTTTGATGCACCCTTCTTGATTGCGCGGTAGTCGCTTTTTATTAGGGTGATCTCTCACAAAAATATCAAGTAGTTAGTGTTCTCCCAAGTGTAGCACCGTCACGGCACCTAACTTTTCGGGGCATCACATGATCTCCATGGGTGCGAACGATTAGGGATGTGTGAGGCGGGTGAGTTGAGACCTCGCAGCGAGATCACTTGGTTGTCTTGACGTTCAGGCATGACAGTCATGAGCTCGGAACACACGCATCGAAAGATGAACAAGAATCACATAGAGATGTGCTTGGCAAGTTTGCCTACCGATTGAAGTTCGCGCCATTTGAGTTCATCTCGAACCGTGGCGTTGAATTGAAATGCGGATCTTGAATCACTCACAATCAATTATGAGAGATATTGATTTGAGTGGGAGCGCACTGCAGAATTAACTTGTTTAATTCTCAGTGCAATTAATTTTGAACACTGTCTAAGTGTGGTTTGCATAAAAGTTGTAGAATAATGGCTCGCGTTTCCACCTTCCCTATTAAAATTGAATAGCTGTTAGATATCTGGTTAAAACTTTACGGTTGGTAACGTAATGTGAGGATTGTCCTCAAGAGTGCCGAGAAGGACTTTGTCCTATCGCATACTTTCGGTATTCTCCCACTAATGCTATGGATGATGTGACTCTCGTCCTTCGATCCAAAAGCTAGAATTCCGTTTTTAGTCAAGTGCAATATGTTTGCTTCCATGAGACCCGAACTTCGAAAGTTTGGATAGTTATGTGATATTCATGGAATCTGAAAATCATTTTCAGAGACAGACAAAGGCTGAAAGATATGAGATATCCAAAGCAGTGTTTGTTTGCAAACTATTAGTAAAGGAGTTTACTATGCATTAGACTGATAAGAGAGGGATCCAGTAGAACGCCTGTCATATGATGAAAGGTGAATAAAACAACAACTTAAAGAGAAAGGAAGTGTCCGAAGGGTGTTAGTAAGACTTTCACGCCTAAGAAGTCCGGGGCTAACGCCACTCTTAAGTTGGGTGCTTCTTCTGAGAGTAGGAGAAATATTAAAAGTTAAACTATTAGAAGTATAATGGAAATAAAAGGAAGAAGACTGGAATATCCAGCTCATGTATGAATGTCATACAAGTTTTTGATGTATAGAAGGCTGGTCAAAGATATAGTTCTTGGGAATTATGATTAAATTGTTAATCACTGATTCCTGGGTATTGTGAGTTAATCACAAAGATACCCGCTCGATTGCATTCTGATGCAACTCGATGTAAGAACTACTATGGCCTAAGAGACTAGCCAGGAATGAGGTTTAGGTATACACAGGGAACATAGTAAATGTTACTATACCTTCCATCGGTGTATTACCGTCTGTATTTATTTTCATAATTCATTTAGAGTTTTACAAACTCTAGCCCATTGCATAAGGTATCTTGCAAGAAGGTTGTTCATAAGAGAACTTTTGATGTTCGGTGTTATGAATAAACATAAGGGCCATACTTTCATTATGAATGAGATGTATGTTATGAATATTGATAATAATACATTACCTCTAGGTTTACTTTCATAATTCATTTTAGAGTTTCATACACTCTAGCCCATTGCACAATGTTTGTTGCAAAGGAGTTGTTCATAAGAACAACAATTGTTGTTTAGTATTATGAATAACATGAAGGGCCATGCTTCCATCCAAGATGGGATGTATGTTATGAATATTGATGGTAATATGATACATCCATAACACTGACGCTAAATGTCGCAAGACTAAAAGAATACCACACAAGTGTGGCACTACATTTGGTCACATTGGAGAAACCCGCATGGAAAATTCCATTATGATGGATTTTGAAGTCGTTTGATTTTGAATCATCTGACACTTGCAACTTTCCTCCGAAAAGTGAAGTGACTGAAATACCGTTCACCGGCCATAAGGAACGAGTAACAAACTTATTGGTGATCATACATTTGATGTGTGTAGTCCAATAAATGTTGTTGCAAGTAGTGGATTTATCTATCTTCAGAAATGACTCAAGTAGATATATGGATATTTACTTGATGAGACATAAGTCTGGATCTTTTGAAATCATTCGAAAGGTTTTCAAAAATGAAGTAGAAGTTATTGTAACAAGAAAATTATGTTTCTACAATTCGATTGCAGAAAGGAATATTTGAGTTACAAGTTTAGCGAATGTCTGATGAGTTGTGAAAGGGGTTTCATAACTTGCACTTCCCGGAACACCACTGCAAAGTGAAAAGTCTGTGAAGATGTAATCAAACCATTTATGACATGGTAAGATCAAAGATGACATAAATAAATTTGCCATTATCCCTTTTAAAAGAGTGATGCTTTAGAGACTGCGGCTTTTACACTGAAAAGAGCTCCATCGGGTCTGTTGAAATGAAGCCATGGTATGGTATGCCCAACCATGTTATATCTTTTCTTAACATTTGGAATATGGGGCTTGTGTAAGAGGTTACAAACCTATTCCAAATCAGACAAGTGCTACTTTGTAGGTTATCCCAAGCAATTGGGTATTCCTCCCTCACTATACCGAGGCAAATAGTTTTGCCACGAAACGGTATGCTTTTAAAGAGAATAGTTCTTTCAAAAAGGTGAGTGGGAGGACAGTGCAAACTCGACGAGATAACAGTATCTTCGTCATCAGGTCAAAGGAAAGGAACCTTGGAAGTAATTCCAGTGTTTTCTACTGCGACTGATACGGAAGTCTCTACAATAAAATGTATGGACTTCGGTCGAACTTGCAGCTGAACCACGTAGGCAAGGCTCGTGCAAACCTCTCAGGTGCGCAGACGAGATATTGTTGTTGGACAACAGTATACCTATGATACACAAGGAAGCGTTGATGGGCCCTGACTCCGGAATTGGCTGAATGCCAATACAACCCGAGTTAGTTTCCATATAAGTGATTCAAGATTAAAACCTTGATACACCTTTCGGAAGACTTAGAGTCTGACGAATATTTATGGAACTTAAAACTGATACGGATAAAATGTTTTATCCATAAAGCTCGACTTGTTGCAATAAACAAGTTCAAGGAGTTGACTACGATGAGATTGTCTCACCGTAGCGATGCTTAAAGTCGGTTCGGGTTGAACTGGCAATTAAATATTTCAATCTTGAGATATGAAACATGGATGACAAAAGTATTTCCATCTGATGGAAATGAAACCTAGGACTTGTATGTGATACAGTCCAAAGTAATTTGTCGATCCAGAGGATGCTAGTAGGTGTGCAAACTTCAGAGTTCCAGCGATGGACAGAAGAGAGCAAAAAGGAGTTGGAATCTTCGTGTTTTGATGAAATGGTCAAAAGGAGTTTTGACTTCATCAATGGGTAACGAAGATGCTTGAAATTCAAGAAAGTAAGTGGGAGCGTAATATTATTTCTAAAAACCTTGTGTGCTTGACACATTGGTAATTGGAAATAAATTTCTTGACACAAATTAAGGACTTCATTTGAAAATAGTTTTTCGATGAAGTGCTTAGTCTAAAATAGCCTTGATATTAGGCATGATGATCTATGGAGATAGATTTACCTAATGGGGCTAAGCAATGAATACATATTGACAAGATGCTAAAACTTTTTAGCATATAAAACGCCAAGGAGTGATTCTTGCCGAAGTCACATGGAAAGAGTTTTTGCAAGACTCGGTGTCCCTAAAACACTGATGAGCAAAATACATGATGGAGATTCCACACACCTTCGTGTTTGGATTAATCATGTATTCCATGGTATGTAGAACAACCAGATATGTCCAATACTCCAAAGGTGTTGCGAGTATGGATACCAAAGTGATCAAAGTACTGATCATAGGACAACAGTGAAAGATGTCATTTAGTACCAGAGTAGTACTGATGACATGTTTTCTCGCAAGCGGAGATCATGAAGAGTTCGTTGTAAAATGTTACATCGATACAGTCTTCATCTTTTCTCTGTGCGATTTTTGATTTAAATTAAGGGTTTTGTGTAACACACAATGTGGTGGCACAGTTAGTTGGAAAATGTTCCAAACAAGTTACTGTGGCGAATTCTATAACAAAGGCGAAGTATGTTGCCGCTTTTTAAGCGACAAAGAAGATGTTGAATCATATAGTTCATTCATGAACTTAGTATGGTTCCAAGATGGCTTTTGTCAATGGGACACTACTGCAGGTAGTTGCTCCATAACTCAGTCTGAGGAATCCAGGTTCGACCTGTGATTCGCATACATACAAAGCCAAGTCCACACAAAATATGAATTTTGTGAAGGCGTGAAAACGCGAGGGATATGCAAAGATACACACGGAGCTGAAGTCGTCAGATCCGTTGGACATCAGGCTATACCACAAGCGAAGCATATTTACACCAATGTGCCATAGGTGTAAAGTGCATTAGCATTGACTAGATATTGACTCTAGTGCAAGTGGGAGTCTGTAGGAGATATGCCCTAGAGGCAATAATAAATATTATTATGTATCTCTCTGTTCATAATTAAGTTTATATTCCATGCTATAACTGCTATGGTTCCCGAGCCCGTATATCCATAAAGGCTCTGGGGAAAACCCATGTGCACGTGTGGAATAATAAACGATAAAAAGTATTCCTAGTCGTGCCTCTAAGACTAGCTCAAGTGTTGCATGATGATTATGTTTTCCCAATCATGGGCATGTGTATGCCAGCAACTTTGAGGGCACAATGTTATAGGAACATTTGTGTTGAATCGACCCGAATTGATGTTATGCTATGAGATACTTTCGTCACAAGTTAATGGTTAATAACACAGGAAGTTAATGTTTGCAAAATTCCTTAGACCATGAGAGTATCGAGTTTCTTCATGCTTGCTTCATGAACTTTGGGGTTTGTTAAACGTCATCCGTAAATGGGTGGCTATTACGGCGGCTTACGGGTTCATGGAAAAGTATGGCAAGTAACGAGATAGCTCAAGATTGGGATTTGCTCCTCCGTCGATGGAGAGATATACTCGGGCCCTCTCGGTGTAACGGTATCCATCATCGTCTGGCCAGACACAGGGTGATTTGATCACTGGGATGCCGAAACACGAAAACGAGAAAAGAGAACAAAACCGGTAACGAGGTAACTTGCATAGTGGACAAAGTGTTTGCCCACGGGGATGCAATAAATCTCACCTCGGGTGTTTGTGACATATCGCGAAGCAAAAGGAATAGCTCACGGCAACTGGAGGTTCACTCGAATATTCATTCGTGTGGGTATAGGTGGTCAATATGGGTGTCCACGGCTCCGATGTTGATCATTGATCGGAAAAGGTTCCGTGTCATGTCTATACTTCACCGAACCTATAGGGTCACACGCTTAAGGGTCATCTATCTGCTGAATACTAGACAGGGAGTCTGAGAGAAAATCACCGAAAAAGTTTCGGAGACAACGGAAGAGTTCCGGAGAGAGAACACCGAAAGAGTTTTCGGTAAAACCGAAAAGATGTTTCGGAATATATTATTAGGTCAAAAAGGGTTTCGGCACCGCATGGAAATTATCAGAGGGTGCCAGAATTGGTCTGGCAACTTCTGGGAATTTTCAGAGAGAAAAATCGGAAATGTTCCGAAACTGCCGTAACCGCTGTTGATGCTTTCCGCTGATAAAAACCACAGCACCGAAAATGTTTCGGATCAAGCCCAGAATAATTTTAGAGGGTGCCGGAAATGTTCTGGGACCTTCTGGAATGTTTCAGAAAAAAAAGTTTCGCGGAAAACATCTTGTCCCAGCGCAAGGGGACAAGATCCCTCGAATCGGGGGTTGCTTGTTTGGTGGCTTTTTGTCTAGGGAGCATGCATGTTTCATGGAGACATGTTGGTGGCTTGTTGGGGGGGCCCCCCCCATGGGGGGACAAGGTGTTGGGCTGCCATGGGAGTGTCCCCTTGGTGCCCCCCTTGTGTTACCATTATGCCCTTTCATGTGTGACATGAAGCTTGGGTATTTTGGTATTTCCACGTCCCACCCCACCCCTTGCCTTGGCCTATAAAAGGAGGAGTTGGGGCTGCCATCTCCTTCATCCCTTGCTCTCTCACACAAGCCATGCATGATCTGGCATTCTTCTCTCCCTCCCAGCGAAATAGTTTCGTAGAGCCGAAAGGCTGTCTGTGTTCCGGTGGGAACTAGTTCTGGACGGCGAAGCCCTGCCGGATAGATGACACCGTATGTGTGCAACTCTGTAGAGAGATCGTAGTTTCGGTCTTAGTTCGAGAGTGCCTCCCGAAGGGCTGTCCGAGTTACAGTTGGGTTTTCGGGTGTCCTCCCGAAGGGCTGTCCGGGTGACCGTTCGAGTTTCGAAGGTCCTCCCGGAGGGCTGTCCGCGACACCGTCCGGGGGACTGTTCGACCGTCTCCCGGAGGGCTGTCCGAGGAGCGGATGAGGGTATACATCCTCGCGGTTGGGAGGTTGTAAATCCTAGCTGCGGGGGTCTGCACCGACGATCGTCATCGACTCTACTTCCGCTGCGCTACGAGTCGGTAACGAAAATGATCAAAACCTTGTATGCAGTCTTCATAGTGGTCCTGGGCTGGTGCGTAGGTCGGAAAATTTTTGTTTTCTGCTGTGTTCCCTTACACGCTGGCCGCGCCCTGTCGCCTCCGTCATCCGCACCCAGCCATGCTGGCAACGCCCCGCCGCCTCCGCCGTCCGCGCCTTGCTCTATTGCCAGCCGAGTCGTGCCCCTTTGCCTGCCGGGCCAGGAGGATTCCGGCGGCCAGGCTGAGATCATGGGAGGCCACGGCTATGTCGAGCTCGTCCAATTCGAACCGGCAGCGATCGATTGCGGCGCATAGGGGCCTTTTCCTGTGAGCGGTGATGAATTCCAGCAAGTTTACGGCGGATTCCGGCAAACTCCGCGGCGGCGTGTTTGCTCCGACAAGGTTTGACCGGTATACGGGGCCCCCCTAGATTCGGCCTTCCAACCTCCAAAGATAAAGGTTTCGGGTGTGTATTTGCGGTGGCCCTTAAAAAATTACAGGTTGGACCACTTTTATGGTTTCTGTTCTGGACAATTTTTTCGCCCAAAACTGTAAAACACACTTTTTCTATGGATTTGACCACTTATGCGGGGTCTGCTAGAAATGCTCTTAGCACATAGTGCATTATGCACTGCATAAAATACAGGTCAACAAGAATAAATGTACAAATACATTCATATCTTGGCTCACTTGAGGAAATTTTTTGTGGGGAAACAAAATGACTTTAAATAAGTGTTTATTGGACAATTGCTCGAAAATCCATCTGCACCCGAGCTGTTCTGCACCCGCGCTGACGAAAAAAATCAAAACAAATACTAGAAAATTTCAAAATCTATATTTTTTGTGTAGTAGATAATTTGATGCGTGAGGTCCGCTCCAATTTTCAAATCATTTGGACATCTGAGGTGCTCTCAGGAAAAAAGGACAAATTGGGGGTTTGTAAAAATGTTTATCGTTCATGTATTGTTTGTCCCAATTTGTCTTTTTTGCTTATAGCTACTCAGATGTCCATATGACTTGAAATTTGGAGCAGGCCTCACGCATCAAATTGTCTAAAAAATTTATTTGGAATTTCTTTGAATTGTTTTGAATATTTTCAAATTATTTTCTAACCAGGTGCAGATGAGGCTGTAGACATGTAGCATCGGACTTATTTACAACATTCCCGTGGAATATACAGAGAATTTTCTGGACAATACTGGATGGCTGGGAGCAAGAGAGAAAACAATACCCACGTGAGTGCACTGGATGAACAATGGGCCCATGCATACTCAACTATGGGTCACTTCCATCAGAATCGATTAAATAGTTTCCCCTCAAAAAAAAAGAATCGATTAAATAAAATACACCACAGGGGTGTTATTCGTGTACTATAGTGTAGTATAGGAGTAGAAATATAGATACCTGTCCTCCGGGTCCTCCACAGGGTTGTCTAAAGCTACGTTGTTCCTGTAAACCTAGCAGGAGGACACGGTGCGTCGATTTTAAATTCCGGCTGGCAGACTAAACAGATCAACCAGCGCAAAAAATGCACAGTATCCAAAACAATTAGCTACTCTCTCCATCCGATGAAGAGTGTATATCTAGAAATTTTAGGATAAATTATGGAGTTGAGTAAAAAATGCACTGGAAACATGCAAACCAGCATCTCTATCCTCTTTAATTACACAACCCCTAATGAGCTAAGTGCATGTAGAAATTAAGTAGACCATGTGTAGATTGTTATTGGTCTTGATTACCGTGTGATGGGAAAGAAGTATTTTTTTTTCCACTTTAAAGTGCATTGGGAATATATAAGTACACTTTTTTGTGGACAAATTTTGGAGCAAGATGTACACTCTTCACCGGACGGAGAGAATACGCATCAAGGGGGTTCCTCACGTGTGCCACGTTGGCATGAGCTACTGTTTCATCGTTGCAATATTTTTGCCTCGTTGGCCCACTTGTTTGCTGGGGATTAGGCTAAGTAAGAGAAAGAAACGGGAAACTTCCTGCCAGATACATCGCCCCCTCCGCTCCCTTTCCTCCTCCTACATGCAAGCCATCCCATCTCTCCCACACCACCTCACGGCCTCCACTGCCTTTCCCATCCCAGATCCTTCTCCTCTGCCGTGCCCAGGTCCCTGTCTCTCTCGTCGATCTGCGATGGGTACGGGGACGCGCAAGGATGGACAGATCCCGGTGGTGGCTGGGCGCCGTTGACCTCATGCATGCAGGCGAGGCAGAGGGTGGCTGCGGCGGCGCTAGTCACCGCGGTGGTAGGCGGCAGTTAGAGGGGCGGGGACGTCGGGGATGGATGGGTCCCGCAGCCCCGTTCGGGGATGTATTTCATAATGAAATTTTACTATAGTATAATATTTCGTGTATTCATGTGAACCAAAGTTTGAAACATCAAAATATGGTCGTCAATTATTATTATTATTAAGAACGAGCTCCATAGAGCACGGGAGCAAGAATTCTACACTTAACATACTGTTGGGGAACGTAGTATTTCAAAAAAAATCCTACGATCACGCAAGATCTATCTAGGAGAAGCATAGCAACAAGCGGGGAGAGTGTGTCCACGTACCCTCGTAGACCGAAAGTGGAAGCGTTTAGTAACGCGGTTGATGTAGTCAAACGTCTTCACGATCCAACCGATTCAAGTACATAACGTACGGCACCTCCATGTTCAGCACACGTTCAGCAAGATGAGTCCCTCGAGCTCTTGATCCAGTTGAAGAGGAGAGAGAGTTTCGCCAGCACGACGGCGTGGTGACGGTGATGATGAAGTTACCGGCGCAGGGCTTCGCCTAAGCACTGCAACGATATGACCAAGGTGTGTAACTGTGGAGGGGGCACTACACATGGCTAAGAGATTGTCTGTTGTGTTTTGGGGTGCCCCCTAGCCACGTAAATAAAGGAGGGAGAGGAGGAGGCCAGCGGCCAGGTTGGGCGCGCCCTAGGGGGAGTCCAACTAGGACTCCCCTTCCTTTCCAAGAAAGGGAGAGAAGGAAGGAGGAGGAAGGGGAGAAGGAAAGAGGGGGACACCGCCCCCTCCCTAGTCCAATTTGGACTTGCCATGGGGGGTGGGGGCGCACTGCCTCCCATTGTGGCCCTTCTCTCCTTTCTACTAAAGCCCATTAAGGCCCAATACTTCCCCGGACAAATTCTCGTAACTGTCATGTACTCCGAAAAATACCTGAATCACTCGGAACATTTCTGATGTCCGAATATACCCTTCCAATATGTGAATCTTTACCTCTTGACCATTTCGAGACTCATCGTCATGTACATGATCTCATCCGGGACTCCGAACAAACGTCGGTCATCAAATCACATAACTCATAATACAAATCGTCATCAAACGTTAAGAGGGCGGAACCTAAGGGTTCGAGAACTGTGTAGACATGACCAAGACACATCTCCGGTCAATAACCAATAGCGAAACCCGGATGCTCATATTGGCTCCTACATATTCTACGAAGATCTTTATCGGTCAAACCGCATAACAACATACATTGTTCCCTTTATCATCGGTATGTTACTTTCCCGAGATTCGATCGTCGGTATCATCATACCTAGTTCAATCTCGTTACCGGCAAGTCTCTTTACTCGTTCTGTAATATATCATCTCGTGACTAACTCATTAGTCGTTTGCTTGCAAGGCTTATTATGATGTGTATTACCGAGAGGGCCCAGAGATACCTCTCCGACATTTGAAGTGACAAATCCTATTCTTGATATATGCCAACACCACAAACACTTTCGTAAACACCTGTAAAGCATCTTTATAATCACCCAGTTACGTTATGACGTTTGATAGCACACAAGGTGTTCCTCCGGTATTCATGAGTTGCATAATTTCATAGTCAGAGGAACATGTATAAGTCATGAACAAAGCAATATCAATAAAACTAAATGATCACAGTGCTAAGCTAATGAATGGGTCTTGTCTGTCACATCATTCTTTATTGATGTGATACCGTTCATCAAATGACAACACATGTCTATGTTTAGGGAACATAACCATCTTTGATCAACGAGCTAGTCAAGTAGAGGCATACTAGGGACACTCTGTTTTGTCTATGTATTCACACATGTACTAAGTTTCAGCTTAATACAATTCTAGCATGAATGATAAGAATTTATCATGATATAAGAAAATATAAATAACAACTTTATTATTGCCTCTATGGAATATTTCCTTCAGTCTCCCACTTGCACTAGAGTCAATAATCTAGTTCACATCGCCATGTGATTTAATACCGATAGTTCACATTGTTATGTGAATAACACCCATAGTTCACATCGACATGTGACCAACAACCAAAGGGTTTACTAGAGTCAACAATCTAGTTCACATCGCCATGTGATTAACACCCAAAGAGTATTAAGGTGTGATCATGTTTTGCTTCATGAGAGAAGTTTAGTCAGCGGGTCTGTAACATTCAGATCCGTATGTATTTCACAAATTTCTATGTCCACAATGCTATGCATGGAGCTACTCTAGTTAATTGCTCCCACTTACAATACGCATCCAGATTGATACTTAGAGTCATCTGGATTAGTGTCAAAGCTTGCATCGGCGTAACTCTTTACGACTAACTCTTTATCACCACCATAATCGAGAAACATTTCCTTAGTCATTCAGTAACTAAGGAATATTTTGACCGCTGTCTAGTGATCTACTCCTGGATCACTATTGTACCTCATTGCCAAACTAATGGCAAGTTACACAACAGGTTTGGTACACAACATGGCATACTTTATAAAATCTATGGTTGAGGCATAGGGAATGACTTACATTCTTTCTCTATCTTCTGCCATGGTCGGGTTTCGAGTCTTACTCAACTTCGTACCTTACAACTCAGGCAAGAAATCCTTCTTTGACTGATCCATTTTGACCTACTTCAAAATCTCATTAAGGTATGTACTCATTGAAAATCTTATCAAGCGTTGATAACCCACAAGTGTAGGGGATCAGTTGTAGCCTCTTTCGATAAGTAAGAGTGTCGAACCCAACGAGGAGCTAAAGGCAGAACAAATATTCCCTCAAGTTCTATTGACCACCGATACAACTCTACGCACGCTTGACGTTTACTTTACGTAGAACAAGTATGAAACTAGACGTATTTTGTGGTTTTTGTGGGATAGGTTTGCAAGAATATAAAGAGCACCCAAATATAAATTAGGGTCTGCTAATATAAAGAAACAAAAAAGTTAATGATAGCGAGTGTGGAAAAGTGGTGGTAGGAGTTGCGAAACTGCCCCTAAGCAATTGACTACGTTACTAGACCGATAGCAAGTTTTATGTGGGAGAGGCCACTGCTAGCATGTCATCCCTTACTTGGAATTCTATGAACTTATGATTGGAACTATTAGCAAGCATCCGCAACTACTAACGCTCATTAAGGTAAAACCCAACCATAGCATTATGATATATTGGTCCCCCTTCAATCATGTATGCATCAATTTCTACGCAAGGTTGAAGCTTCTGTTACTCTTGCCCTCCAATACGTAGTCCTATCAACATACAACTAACCCTATGGTGTGATCCACGCGCGCGCTCATATGATGGGCACCAAAGGACAGCAACATAACCACAGGCAAATTAAATCAATTATAGCAATTCACCAATAACCGATAGGACAACAAAAATCTACTCAGACATCATAGGATGGCAACACATCATTGGATAATAATATGAAGCATAAAGCACCGTGTTCAAGTAGAGGGTACAACGGCTTGCGGGAGAGTGGACGGTTGTAGATAGATGGGGGAAGGTGATGGAGATGTTGGTGAAGATGACGCAGGTGTTGTGTAGATCGCCGTCACACGATGATGGCCCCGGTGGCACTCCGGTGCCACTGGAAGCGAGGGGGAGAGAGCCCCCCTCCTTCTTCTTCTTCCTTGACCTTCTCCCTAGGTGGGAGAAGGGTTTCCCCTCTGGTCCATGGCCTCCATGGCGGCAGAGGGGCGAGAGCCCCTCCGAGATTGGATCTGTCTCTCTGTCTCTCTCTGTTTCTGCGTTCCCAGATTCTGGCCTTCCACCGTTTCTTAAATTTCTGGAGATCCGTAACTCCGATTGGGCTGAGTTTTTGACACGGTTTTTATCCGGATATTAGCTTTCTTGCGGCGAAAGAAAGGCATCAACCGCCTTAAGGTGTGGCCAGGAGGGCCCAGGGCGCGCCCCATTCCCAGGGCGTGCCCCCTGCCTCGTGGCCCACTCGGGCATCGTTTCATGTTGGTTCTACTTCCCAAAATTCACATATATTCCAAAAAAATCTCCGTTCGTTTTTATTCCGTTTGGACTCGGTTTGATACGGATATTCTGCGAAACAAAAAACGTGCAACAAACAGGAACTGGCACTGGGCACTGGATCAATAAGTTCGCCCCAAAAAATAGTATAAAAAGTTGCCAAAAGTATATGAAAGTTATAGAATATTGGCATCGAACAATCAAAAACTATAAATACGATGGAGACGTATCAGCATCCCCAAGCTTAATTCTTGCTCGTCCTCGAGTAGGTAAATGATAAAAAGATAATTTTTGATGTGGAATGCTACCTAGCATAATCTTGATCATGTAATCTAATCATGGCATGAATATTAAGACACGAGTGATTCAAAGTAATAGTCTATCATTTGACATGAAGACAATAATACTTCAAGCATACTAATAAAGCAATCATGTCTTTTCAAAATAACATGGCCAAAGAAAGTTATCCCTACAAAATCATATGGTCTGGCTATGCTCCATCTTCACCACACAAAGTATTTAAATCATGCACAACCCCGGTTTTAGCCAAGCACTTGTTTCATACTTTAGTATTCTCAAACTTTTTCAACTTTCACGCAATACATGAGCGTGAGCCATGGACATAGCACTATGGGTGGAATAGAAGGTGTTGATAGGCAAAAGGTGGGAGAAAGTCTCACATCAACTAGGCAAATCAATGGACTATGGAGATGTCCATCAATCGATATCAATGTGAGTGAGTAGGGATTGCCATGTAACGGATGCACTAGAGATATAAGTGTATGACAGCTCAAAAATAATACTAGTGGGTGTGCATCAACTTGCTTGCTCATGAAGACCTAGGACATTTGAGGAAGCCCGTCGTTGGAATATACAAGCCAAGTTCTATAATGAAAATACCCACTAGTATATGGAAGTGACAAAATAAGAGACTCTCTATCATGAAGAACATGGTGCTATGATGAAGCACAAGTGTGGAAAAAGATAGTTGCATTGTCCCCTTTTTCTTTTTTTTTTTCTTTTTTTTGGGCCTTTTTTTCCTTTTTTTTCTTTTTTTTCAAGGGACAATGCTCTAATAATGATGATCATCACACTTCTATTTACTTACAACTCGATACTAGAACAAAAATATGACTCTATATGAATGCCTCCGGCGATGTACCAGGATGTGCAATGATCTAGCGTAGAAATGACATCAAAAAATGGACAAGCCATGGAAACATCATGCTAGCTATCTTACGATCATGCAAGGCAATATGACAATGATGGTGCGTGTCATAATAAATGGCCGGTGGAGTTACATGGCAATATATCTCGGAATGGCTATGGAAATGCCATAATAGGTAGGTATGGTGGCTGTTTAGAGGAAGGTATATGATGGGTGTATGGTACCAGCGAAAGTTGCGCGGTACAAGAGAGGCTAGCAATGGTGGAAGGGTGAGAGTGCGTATAATCCATGGACTCAACATTAGTCATAAAGAACTCACATACTTATTGCAAAAAATTATTAGCCATCGAAACCAAGTACTACACGCATGCTCCTAGGGGGAAGGTTGGTAGGAGTTAACCATCGCGCGCCCCCGACCTCCACACAAAGGATGACACTCAATAAATAAATCATGCTCCAACTTCGTCACATAACGGTTCACCATACGTGAATGCTACGGGAATCACAAACCTCAACACAAGTATTTCTACATCCACATCTACCCACTAGCATGACTCTAATATCACCATCTTTATATCGCGAAACTATTGCAAGGAATCAAACATATCATATTCAGCGATCTACAAGTTTATGTAGGATTTTATGACTAACCATGTGATTGACCAATTCCTGTCAACTCTCTAAATAGATATAAGTGAAGCAAGGGAGTTTTAATTCTTTCTACAAAAGTTATGCCCACGCTCTAACAATTATAAGCGAAGCAAAAGAGCATTCTACAAATGGCGGTTTTCTATGTGAAGAGAAAGAGGCAATCCAAACTTCAAATGATATAAGTGAAGCACATGAAGTATTCTATAAAGCCATATCAAAAGATATAAGTGAAGTGCAAAGAGCATTCTATAAATCAACCAAGGACTATCTCATACCAGCATGGTGCATTTATTACAAGAAAAATAAAAAGCACACGACGCTCCAAGAGTTTACGCATATCATCCGAATGAAACGAATCCGAAAACATACCGATACTTGTTGAAGAAATATGGGATGCCTTCTGGGGCATCCCCAAGCTTAGACGCTTGAGTCTCCTTGAATATTTACATGGGGTTCCTTGGGCATCCCCAAACTTGAGCTCTTGCCTCTCCTCCTTCTTCTCACATCGAGACATCCTCGGTCTTAGAACACTTCATCCACACAAAACTTAACCGAACTTTTAGTGGCGGGGTTAGTGCATACGATCAGTAAAATCCCATCATGTACTGCTCTAACAATATTTTATAATTATAAACGAAAATTACCTACTGTATGCTATCACAATTCTATGGCCCCAAGTAAACGAGGCATCAACAAGAATTCAAACATATGCAAATAATGAAGCTATAATAGCAATCTGTGAAAACAGGACAATCTGTAGTAATCTGAACATTAACCATACTTCTGTAACCCTAAAAATTATGAAAACATTAGGAAAAATCAACAATTTGTATAGAAAGACAGTGTAAAAAGTTTCAGAACCATTTGACGTTCCAGCAAAAAATGTAAAATCGCGCACTACAGCCAAAGTTTCTGTCCTGCACCGCTCAAACCAACAAGCATGGTAAACATCCTAAAGGCAAACCTTGGCACATTATTTTTTATAATACAATGGAATTGTACAAGTGGATAATTATTTTTGTTGAAAATTTTCTGTAATTAAGATTCACAAAGTTTCCATGGGCATGAACAAAGTTCAAGGACGACCCCACTTTCACAATGCTCGTCTATATCACTTTCACTTTTCTTCTTGAAAAGTTTTAGGTTCCCCTCTTTATTTTTTTGTTTTTAAACTTTATAAAATCACACAACAGAAATAAATGACTCTCTAAAACTTCCGGGTTGTCTCCCTGGAAGCGCTTTCTTTAAATCCATTAAGCTAGGCATATAGTGCGCATGTAACGGATCCACCCGGATCTCAATGTATATCAAAGCCAATTTTAATTAGCAATGATTTGACATTTAGTAGTGAGCACAAAGTGATATGTATCATGCAAAAAACAAATTCTAACTCTCTTCCTATGAATAGGCATGTCATACAAGAACAATTCATGCACATCAAGTAAAGGGCAATGCATAATATAAGCAGTTTCTTGCAATTTTATCGTGTTGGAAACATAGAGAGGCAGAGATGTAGTTCCTCTCTCATAATAATTGCAAGTAGGAGCATCAAGCACATGCATATTATATTCATCAAAATCATCATGTGTAAAGGAAAAAAGCAACCCATCAATATAATCTGTAATAAGTGCAAACTTCTCCAATATAGTGTAGTTTGGAGAATTCAAAAAAGATAATAGGACTATCATGTGTGGGTGCAATAGCAACTATCTCATGTTTAACATAAGGAACTATAGCAAATTGATCTCCATAAGCATAATTCATATTGGCATCTTGGCCACAAGCATAGCCAGCATCATCAAAAAGGGATATTTCAAAAGAATCAACGGGATCATAACAATCATCATAGCATTCATCCTTCGGTAAACACGAAGGGAAATTAAACAATGTATGAGTTGAAGAGTTTCTCTCATTAGAAGGTGGGCACGGGTAGCTAATCTGCTCTCCCTCCTTTTGTTTTTCGCTCTCCTCCTCATCTTTTTCATCCAATGAGCTCACAATGTCATTGATTTCTTCTTCCATAGACTCCTGCAAAATATTAGTCTCTTCTTGGACAGCGGAGACTTTCTCAATAAACGCATCAATATTGGAGTTATATTCATAATTCAAATAGCAATATTTCAATATAGCAAGATTTTCAGGCCTAGAAACATCATCATCAAAAGCATCACTCCTTTTAAACAAAGATTCAATTTCATAAGCACCCTTAAAAGCAACGAATTCTTCTATTTGTTCCACATCATAATAATCATATATACCATTAGCATAAGAAGCTAACGTTTCATTATCATTAAATTTGCATGAAAAGGGAAGGTGTGGAGCCTTCATCCTAGAGCAACAAGTATAATCATATCTCAAGCATAGCTGCCGAGCATACCAACGCAACATATAAATTTGATCCCATAATAGTTTCCCTTTTTGTGTCAAGTGATAATCCCTAAAGTATTCACGTTGATCCAACATTATTCCCATTACATAGTTGAATGGGGTTTTCTCAGGATCATCAAAGTAGTACATAATATCTTTCACATAATGAGCATCGAGGGTTTTAGGAGGTTCCCCATCTCCATGAGTAGCAAGTACACCTAAGTTTTTTGGTATTTCGTGTTCCATATCCATAACTAAAGATAGTGAACAACTTAGAACAGCAAATAAAATCTACTTAGTGATAAAGCAAACAAGCACACACGAGAATATTCACCCCACGCTATTGCTCCCCGGCAATGGTGCCAGAAAAAGGTCTTGATAACCCACAAGTGTAGGGGATCAGTTGTAGCCTCTTTCGATAAGTAAGAGTGTCGAACCCAACGAGGAGCTAAAGGCAGAACAAATATTCCCTCAAGTTCTATCCACCACCGATACAACTCTACGCACGCTGGACGTTTACTTTACCTAGAACAAGTATGAAACTAGACGTATTTTATGGTTTTTGTGGGATAGGTTTGCAAGAATATAAAGAGCACGGAAATATAAACTAGGGACTGCTAAGATGAAGAAACAAAAAAGTTAATGATAGCGAGTGTGGAAAAGTGGTGGTAGGAGTTGCGAAATTTCCCCTAAGCAATTGGCTACGTTACTAGACCGATAGCAAGTTTTATGTGGGAGAGGCCACTGCTAGCATGTCATCCCTTACTTGGAATTCTATGCACTTATGATTGCAACTATTAGCAAGCATCCGCAACTACTAACGTTCATTAAGGTAAAACCAAACCATAGCATTATGATATATTGGTCCCCCTTCAATCTCGTATGCATTAATTTCTATGCTAGGTTGAAGCTTCTATCACTCTTGCCCTCCAATACGTAGTCCTACCAACATACAACTAACCCTATGGTGTGATCCACGCGCGCGCTCATATGATGTGCACCAAAGGACAGCAACATAAGCACAAGCAAATTAAATCAATCATAGCAATTCACCAATCACCGACAGGACAACGAAAATCTACTCAGACATCATAGGATAGCAACACATCATTGGATAATAATATGAAGCATAAAGCACCATGTTCAAGTAGAGGGTACAACGGGTTGCGGGAGAGTGGACCGCCATAGATAGATGGAGGAAGGTGATGGAGATGTTGGTGAAGATGACGAGGTGTTGGTGTAGATCGCCGTCACATGATGATGGCCCCGGTGGCACTCCGGTGCCACCGGAAGCGAGGGGGAGACAGCCCCCCTCCTTCTTCTTCTTCCTTTACCTTCTCCCTAGATGGGAGAAGGGTTTCCCCTCTGGTCCATGGCCTCCATGGCGGCGGAGGGGGGAGAGCCCCTCCGAGATTGGATATGTCTCTCTGTCTCTCTCTGTTTTTGCGTTCCCAGATTCTAGCCTTCCACCATTTATTAAATTCCAGGAGATCCGAAACTCCGATTGGGATGATTTTTTGACATGATTTTTATCCGGATATTAGCTTTCTTGCGGCGAACGAAGGGCATCAACCGCCTTACGGTGTGGCCATGAGGGCCCAGGGCGCACCCCCTGCCTCGTGGCCCATTCGGCATCGTTTCATGTTTGTTCTGCTTCCCAAAATTTACATATATTCCAAAAACAATCGCCGTCCGTTTTTATTCCGTTTGATATGGATATTCTGCGAAAGAAAAAACATGCAACAAACAGGAACTGGCACTGGGCACTGGATCAATATGTTAGTCCCAAAAAATAGTATAAAAAGTTGCCAAAAGTATATGAAAGTTGTAGAATATTGGCATGGAACAATCAAAAATTATAGATACGATGGAGACGTATCAAGCGTCTTAATCTATCGCTATAGATCTTGGTGCCCAATATGTAAGCAGCTTCACCGAGATTTCTTATTGAAAAACTCTTTTAAACAATCCTTCATGCTTTCCAGAACATTCTACATCATTTCCAATTGACAATATATCATTCACATATACTTATCAGAAATGTTGTAGTGCTCCCACTCACTTTCTTGTAAATACATGATTCACCGTAAGTGTGTATAAAACCATATGCTTTGATCACCTGATCAAAGCGTATATTCCAACTCCGAGATGCTTGCACCAGTCCACAGATGGATCGCTGGAGCTTGCTCACTTTGTTAGCATTTTTAGGATCGATAAAACCATCTAGTTACATCATCACTAGTAGAAAACAGGGCATTGGTCCAGCCCATTAGCCCCGGTTCAATCTAGAACCGGGACCAATAGGGGTACTGGACCCGGTTCGTTAGCCCAGGGGGCCGGCCGGGCCACGTGGGCCATTGGTCCCGGTTCGTCTGGACCTATTGGTCCCGGTTGGAGCTAAAAACCGGGACCAATGGCTCTTGCTCCTGGCCCACCACTATTAGTCCCGGTTTGTTTTATGAACCGGGACCAAAGGCACCCCTTTAGCCCCGGTTTGTAGCACCAACCGGGACCAGTGAGTTGCCTATATATACCCCCTCACTCAAGAGCAGAGCTCACTGCTCTGTTTTTTTTCTGGCCGAGGGGGAGAGGGGTTAGTGGTGCTCTAGCTCACCTCCTATGCACACAACATGTTCGGTGGAATGCCCGAGCCACACTAGTTAAGCTTTTCTCCTCTCGAAGCTCTATTTTCTTCGAGATTTGTCTAGGTTTAGCGGTCCATCACGTCCCGTCCCCGTCTTCGCCGCCGTCGATCGCCCCCGCCGATCTCGTCACCGGCACCACCGTGGTGAGCCTCTTGTTATGTCCATGCTTTTCTTACTTTTATTATTGCTTTAGATAGATATTTGTCTAATTTTCTTACGTTTATTATTGCTTGTTATTATATAGTGCGATGGTTTTGATATCCGCCCACGTGGGCCCTCGTCCGGTCTACGATTCGGATGTGGTATATTATCTTTAATTTATAACTATTTGTTTTAGTGCTTATGATAGTTATGCCGACCAACCTGACATGCATAGATGTTTTATTATGTCTAGGAGGTAGTTGAACCGGAAATTCCAACCGACCCTCTTGTGGAGAGGTTAAATTTAGTTGAAGAGGAAAACATTTCGTTAAAGAAAAAATTGGAAAAAATGGAGGAGGAGAAGATGGAATTGGAGTTGCATGTTGCGGAAGTTATCGATGATCACGAGATCAAGATGGAACCTATTGTCGAGAGGTTAAATTTAGTTGAAGAAGAAAACAAATTCTTGAAGGAAAAAATAAAAAAAATTGTGGACGAGAAGATGATATTGGAGTTGCATGTTGCGGATGTCGTCGATGATCACAAGATCAAGATGGATGCAATGCGGTTGAAGATTAAAAAGATTAGAAAATATGCCATTAATACCGAGGCTTGGTATCATTATGCCGTTGGATCAATTGTTACCTTGGTTGCGATTATGATAGCATTTGTTTTCGCGTTGAAATGTTTTACATAGTTTCGATGTGTATGGAGAGCTATATATGTTGTTAGATGAGAACTATATATATGTATGTACTTTGGTTTTAATGTGATGATGAACTTTTATCCATTTGGTCACTTAATTATCTATTTATGATGTTCTGTAATGGTTTTTGACACACTTAATTATATATAAATGCACGCAGATGAACCGCCAATGGATGTAAGGTGACAGACACACCTCCGAGTACATTAAGGGCGTGCGTGAGTTTCTAAATGTGGCAGAGGCAAACAAGCAGAATGGTTTTATGTGTTGTCCATGCACTCAATGTGTGAATACGATGTCTTACTCTAACCGAAAAATCCTTCACTCCCACCTGCTTTACAAGGGTTTCATGCCACACTATAATGTTTGGACGAGGCACGGAGAAATAGGGGTTATGATGGAAGACGGCGAAGAAGAAGAGTACGATGACAACTATGTGCCCCCTGAATACGGTGATGCTGCAATGGGGGGAGCTGATGAAGATCAAGAGGAACCAGACGATGTGCCCAATGATGCTGCAACGGGTGAAGCTGCTGAAGATCAAGAGGAACCAAATGATGATCTTCGCCGGGTCATTGTCGATGCAAGGACACAATGCGAAAGTCAAAAGGAGAAGCTGAAGTTCGATCGCATGTTAGAGGATCAAAAAAAAGGGTTGTACCCCAATTGCGAAGATGGCAACACAAAGCTCGGTACCGTACTGGAATTGCTGCAGTGGAAGGCAGAGAATGCTGTGGCTGACAAAGGATTTGAGAAGCTACTGAAAATATTGAAGAAGAAGCTTCCGAAGGATAACGAATTGCCCGACAGTACATACGCAGCAAAGAAGGTCGTATGCCCTCTAGGATTGGAGGTGCAGAAGATACATGCATGCCCTAATGACTGCATCCTCTACCGCGGTGCATACAACGATCTGAACGCATGCCCGGTATGTGGTGCGTTGCGGTATAAGATCAGACGAGATGACCCTGGTGATGTTGATGGCGAGCCCGCCAGGAAGAGGGTTCCTGCGAAGGTGATGTGGTATGCTCCTATAATACCACGGTTGAAACGTTTGTTTAGAAACAGAGAGCATGCCAAGTTGATGCGATGGCACAGTGAGGACCGTAATAAAGACGGGAAGTTGAGAGCACCCGCTGACGGGTCGCAATGGAGAAAAATCGAGAGAAAGTACTGGGAGGAGTTTGCAAAGGACGCAAGGAACGTATGGTTTGCTCTAAGCGCGGATGGCATTAATCCTTTCGGGGAGCAGAGCAGCAATCACAGCACCTGGCCCGTGACTCTATGTATGTATAACCTTCCTCCTTGGATGTGCATGAAGCGGAAGTTCATTATGATGCCAGTTCTCATCCAAGGCCCTAAGCAACCCGGCAACGACATTGATGTGTACCTAAGGCCATTAGTTGAAGAACTTTTACAGCTGTGGAATGGAAACGGTGTACGTGCGTGGGATGAGCACAAACAGGAGGAATTTGACCTAAAGGCGTTGCTGTTCGTGACCATCCACGATTGGCCCGCTCTCAGTAACCTTTCAGGACAGACAAACAAAGGATACCACGCATGCACGCACTGTTTAGATGACACTGAAAGTATATACCTGGACAAGTGCAGGAAGAATGTGTACCTGGGCCATCGTCGATTTCTTCCGACCAACCATCAATGTCGAAAGAAAGGCAAGCATTTCAAAGGCGAGGCAGATCACCGGAAGAAGCCCGCCATGCGTACCGGTGATCACGTACTTGCTATGGTCAATGATTTACACGTAATCTTCGGAAAGGGCCCCGGCGCACTAGCTGTTCCGAATGACGATGAGGGACACGCACCCATGTGGAAGAAGAAATCTATATTTTGGGACCTACCCTACTGGAAAGACCTAGAGGTCCGCTCTTCAATCGACGTGATGCACGTGACGAAGAACCTTTGCGTGAACCTGCTAGGCTTCTTGGGCGTGTATGGAAAGACAAAAGATACAGCTGAGACACGGGAGGACCTGCAACGTTTGCACGAAAAAGACGGCATCCCTCCGAAGCAGTATGAAGGTCCTGCCAGCTATGCTCTTACGAAAGAAGAGAAAGAAATCTTCTTTGAATGCCTTCTCAGTATGAAGGTCTCGACTGGCTTCTCGTCGAATATAAAGGGAATAATAAATATGGCAGAGAAAAAGTTCCAGAACCTAAAGTCTCATGACTGCCATGTGATTATGACGCAACTGCTTCCGGTTGCATTGAGGGGGCTTCTACCGGAAAACGTCCGATTAGCCATTGTGAAACTATGTGCATTCCTCAATGCAATCTCTCAGAAGGTGATCGATCCAGAAATCGTACCAAGGCTAAGGAGTGATGTGACGCAATGTCTTGTCAGTTTCGAGCTTGTGTTCCCACCATCCTTCTTCAATATCATGACACACGTCCTAGTTCATCTAGTCGACGAGATTGTCATTCTGGGGCCCGTATTTCTACACAATATGTTCCCGTTTGAGAGGTTCATGGGAGTCCTAAAGAAATATGTCCGTAACCGCGCCAGACCAGAAGGAAGCATCTCCATGGGCCATCAAACGGAGGATGTCATCGGGTTTTGTGTTGACTTCATTCCTGGCCATAATAAGATAGGTCTCCCTAAATCGCGGTACGAGGGCAGACTGACTGGAAAAGGCACGCTTGGAAGGGACTCAATAATATGCAGGGACGGTTATTCTTGGTCTCAAGCACACTACACAGTTCTACAGAACTCTACATTGGTGACCCCGTATGTCGATGAACACAAGAACAGTCTGCGCTCCAAACACCCGGAGCAGTGCGACGACTGGATTACACGTGAACACATCAGGACTTTCAGCAGTTGGTTGGAAACACGTCTCAGAGGTGACAACACTGTTTGTGATGAGTTGTACTTGTTGTCCAGGGGACCATCTTCGACTGTATTGATTTACAAAGGATACGAGATAAATGGAAATACATTTTACACGATTGTCCAAGATCAAAAGAGCACCAACCAAAACAGCGGTGTCCGCTTTGATGCAACAACCGAGAGGGGAAAGGAC
>LR738711.1:36144858-36204231 GCA_902687465.1 Secale cereale
ACCAACCCCCCCCCCCTCATGTCAAAGTTATCGAGGAGGGGGTATATGGATAAAGACAAACCCGGCCCATAAGAAATAAGAAGAGGAAGAAGAATAAAAAAAGAGGAGAAGAAGAAAGGAATAGAGGAGAAGAAGAAGAAAAAAAAGGAGAAGAAGAAGGAATAGAGGAGAAGAAGAAAAAATAGAAAAAATTTCTTACATGCAGTCCACACCAAAATGTATTTCATAATGAAATTTTACTGCATTATAGTATTCTGTGTATTCATGTAAACCGAAATTTTGAAACATCAAAATGTGGTCGTCAATTATTATTATTTTTAAAAACGAGTTCCGTTGAGCCCGGGAACAAGAATTCCACACTTTACATACATGGTACTCCAAAAAAATGGTCGTGAGTTAAAGATGGCTGAGGAAGTTTGATGTTGGTGGCCCTGAAGGATTATATCGATGTAGCTAGGCGACTGAAGTTACTGTGCGACATTGTGGTTACAGTAAGTAACAAGCAGCCGCGCTGCTTTGTTGTATATTTAAGCTTTCGGTGGACATGTAATCGAGCTTAGAACAGTTTAGTAGCTGTTTTTTCTTTTGTCCTTGTAATATAATGGATATCTATGGTTACATTAGTAAAATGGGGGAGGAACCCCTTCTCTTAGAACTAAAAGAAAATCACAAAGTGATTAGCTACTACCCAATGAGTCACAAGGAAAGGAAGCATCGAACACAAAACTTCAAGAGAGCCATATCTTAAACACTAACGCGAGAAAATTAACGTCGCTGATGTTAGGATGAAATAGTTCACACCACATAGATAGTGCTTTTGTGGGTGTGTGTGCGGGTGTGTTGATGGGGGCGCTGAGTTGCTCAGTGACCACCACCATCTTGGAAGATGCAAGTTACTCGGGTGAGGATGGTCAAATATTTTGCCTTTGATTATGATTTTTTTTGCTCCTACCTAGGTGGCCGAAATTCGGCTATTTCAAAATTTTCAGGAATATCTTAGACGGAATAAGGAAACCAAAATTTGAATTTTGAAAAAAAATATGACATAATTTTCCCCTTTTTTAAAATCAAGTTGAACAAAAGTTAACATTCCAATGGAAGCCACACAGATTAGTTCAAGACTTACAATCCACAACAATCACACATTAATTCAAAGTATAGACAGCCAAGTACAACCAACAAATTTCGATTTGATTTTCTCGGCCCACAATGACATTATGTGGCCAAGGCGACATATCCAAAATTTAGCCGAAATTTAATTTTCTCAACCGACGTTTACCAGGGCCATGTGAGATGGACTGACAGCGGTCTATGGGCATAGTGTTGTAGACGGTGCTCATTGTTGTGTCTAAGGCCCATTTATGGCATCAGACCTGGTGCGTGCTTGCAGCCTCTTCGCTGCAAGTTTTTCAACAAGTCGTCACGAACCTTGACATGTTCTGAGCACATGGTTGAGCCGGATTGTGCTGGCTTGCCACAATTCCAGTTACGAGCATTGCACCGCCGCTCTGCTTGCATTATCAAGGCGTCAAGTTCAACCTCTAGTTCTTCAACTTTTGCCTCCAGCCATTCTCCAACACTTTCCCCGTCTGGCTCCTCATCAGTACTGCCATATCAAAGTAGAAGTGCACAACCATTTATACTCCCAAAACACAACATATTTGTAGTGCTAAGTAAATACATACAAAACCAATACTTTTTTCAAAGTTGATCTTAACCTGGATTCTGTTATCATGTTAAAGCAATAGAGTACAATATCAATTCAAAATACAAAATGTAAAGGAAAAAACACTTCCACGAGTATGCTTTTTTTGGCACCTAGTTAAAATGGGTCAACAAGTTACTTGTATCTGTGAGTACAAACATCAACTGTGTTAAACAATATGGTCCATAGATATAAAATTATATAGCACCAATGTGCATGGTTTAAGACCCCATTTATATATCTATCCATTCTTCTTTAAGGACCATTTTCACCATATGTAGGAAAAAGAATGTGTTCACCACCAAGTTTCATGTCTATGTCCCCATAGGGTTGGGAAAAGGTAAAGCACATCTGTGCGACTATATTCGAAGAAAATCATATCATGTTGCTAGCAAAATACGTAATAGACTATGAACTTCCGATTTATTTGTTTCTCATAAAATACAAAAATGTCAGAATAAAATTATACTACTACTTGGACTTCAAATTTTAAAATTGTATACCAACATTTTGAAAATTAATCATAAAATCTTGCCCAAAGAGAGAGAACAAAATTCAACCATACTGCACTTGATGGACACAAATATTGACCCGTTTATACTTTGTCCTATCCATATACACTAGCAAAATAAAAACTTCAATTATGCAAGTGAGTCACCAATTGTTTAGGTAAAACAAGGAAAATAAATACTTCAAGTATGTAATGCAGAACTTCAATTTATTTCTTCCTTTTTGCGAATATATTTCTGTCTTTCTCATCCTTTTATCTAAATCATTTATCTCTTAATCGTCCCCGTATGCTTTATTACGTGTTTAACCCTTTCACGAGACCTCCAACAGGTTGCACATATTGCATTACACACTGTGTAAAATACAAATCAACAAGTATAAATGTAATATACATTTTTTAAGGGTAAATGTAAAATACATTTTTTATTTTTAATGTATTTTTTAAAATGTAAAATACATTGAAATCTAGTCCCAGCAGAATGATTGTTTGTGGGAAAATAAATTCACTTTAAATAAGCGTTTATGGGAAAATAAAAGTTGCTTCATTTTGTATGGCTGGGGACATGACGGGTCGGAATTGTTTTCTACTCTGCCGTGGAATATACAGTGAATTTTCTGGAAAATACTGGAAAGCTGGGAGCAAGAGAGAAACCCATACCCACGTGAGTGCACTGGATGAGCAATGGGTCCTATACTGCCATATGTCACATCATCAACTTTGGGCAGAAACGATTAAATAAAAATATTGCACAGGATAAGAAATGGGTCCCATACTCCCCCATATGTCACCCAACCGGTCCTATGGGTAGAGGAGTAGATGTATAGATACCTGTCCTCTGTGTCCTTCACCATATCATCGTCCAAAGCTACATTGTTCACGTACACGGACGCCTGACAGGAAGACACGGCGAATCAAATTTAAATACCGGACAGCCGAATCAACAGATCAACCAAGAAATATGGCCGTATCTTGGAAAATAGGAACCAGCGGAAAAATACAGAGTATACTTGTATTGTACCTTAATATTGCTGGACGAGCCAGCTGAAGAAACTGGAGATTGGACGGCATGGTCTTCCTCGTCCGCCAGATCAAACTCCTCTTCGAAGCCGACGGCTTCCCCCAGCATCAGTAGCGCCGCTGCCGCTTCCTCTTCGGCGCTCTGCCAAGGACTTGTTGGGCCTGGGATTTCTATGGTGGCCCGGAAGGTGGACGGCGGAGAAGCAGGGTTGCTCGGGTTCATCTCTGCCGTGGTGTAGTGCGACGAGAGGAGAGAGACGGCAGGACAAAAATGTGTGAGAGGGATTATGGGAATCTGGATGGAACGATGGGGCAGTAGATTATTTAACATGGTGTATAAATCACTAGATCTGTAGATCAGGCTGTCAATGTTAGAGAAGATTGGCAGCGTTTCACTAAATTTATTGTGGTATATTTGAAGTTTCTTTCAGGGATATAGAAAACATATCTAATAATGAATTAAGAGGATCTAAATAACAATTGAAGTATAAGACTATGCCTTTTTTGGTTGTGAAATAAAGGAAAGAAATATATGCCCAGTTAGTGTCGCCTAGCAAATTGCCTATGTATCCAGTCTCTTAGCTGGAACAATCTTGCCAATGTTCACACTCAAGTCTATCCCCCAATGGTTTATTTTGAGATAAACTATTGCCTTTTATAACAAAGCCTTGTATTTCAAAGCTTTCCTTTTTTTTTGAATTTGTATTTCTAGCTTTCCAGTTTTCTTGAAATAATGGGCCGATTGTTTTGGGGGTTTGCCCATCTACGTTGGCCCATAAATGGAGCCTTTTGAAAAGAAGCCTACCTACACAAGTATGAGTTACGTCATTTGATGACCGACGTTTGTCCGGAGTCCTGGATGAGATCACGGACATGATGAACAATCTCGAAACGGTCGAGACGTAAAGATCGATATATTGGAAGGCCATATTTGGACATCCGAAAGGTTCAGAGTGATTTTGTTATTTTTCGGAGTACCGGAGAGTTACGGGAATTCGTATTGGGCCTTAATGGGCCATACAGGAAGAGAAAGGCCTCAAGGGTGGCCGCGTCCCTTCCCCATGGACTGGTCCGAATTGGACTAGGGAAAGGGGGCGCCCCCTTCCTTCCTTCTCCTTCTCCCTTCCCCTTTTCCTATTCCATGTGGGAGGTGGAATCCTATGTAGCGACCACGATCCGAATGGACCGAAGTCTCTGTGTTTCAGTGTCATCCCTGGATCGGTAATGCTGACACACATAGTACTTGAAGGATTTATAGCATAGTAGCAATCATACACTTATTACATCGAATGTCTCCAAAGAGAACTTATTACAAAAGTCTATGGCATAAGGCCATCTAACAAAATAACAGCGGAAGGCTTGGAAGATAAGTGAGTCCATTAACTCCAACGGCATAGCTGAGTGCATGACAAACGACCTAGGACGTCTTACTCCTCTTCTGAAAATTCTGCAACGTACCATGTTGCAGCCCGAAATGGGTCAGCACATGGAATATGCTGGCAAGATAACACCATAGAATGCAAGTAACAGAATAAAGGCTAACACTATATGCATATTTGGCTGGTGGAGGCTCTAAGGTTAAAGTTTTTGCATAAAGCCAATTTTTCCCTACAACAAAGGAATAAATTTTATTTTTAACTATCATGGTAGTTGAAACATCATTGAGAAGGTACCTCCAACTCAATCCCAATTAAAAGTAATCATTAACCCAACAAATTAACTTTATAGTGATGAAATCTACCAATAATTCAAGTACCAGATACTCAAAATTTGACCATAACCGGGGACACGGCTAATCATGATCAGTTTGTACACTCTGCAAAGGTTTGTGCAATTTTCCCGCATGACTTGATCTCCTCCGTTTGATTTCTCGCACTGCATCGTGTTTAAGAAATGGATCACCGAGACACAGTCTTTCAGAAGCACTCACTCTTTACCCCGGGTGGACCGGTACACCTACTTTCCCCTACATCTGCTAGTCCACCACTGAAAGAGCTCACACAACTTACTCATACTATGCAAGAGCCCATAATGGCATTGTGGCTGCACACAGAAGTTTCTAGCATGAATAGTTTTATGATCGCTTTGAGCCTGGGTGGCATTCCATAGCACAATCACACGGAACCCCGGGATTTCCTAGGACAACATTGGATTCTCCAAGTGCCCTGCAACCAAGCCACCCAGATGTGTATTCAAGTTGCAACCTTAAGTTGAACCATTAATTCACAACTCACGCCTGTCATGGATTTCACTCAAACCCAAACCACGTCTACGAGCATAGCATGATAACCTAAGCATAGCGTAAAAGTAACTCCCAAGGGTTTGAAAATAATGCAGGTAATAGGTTCTACCTCAATCTACTTCCCAGTCCCACAAGTTAATAGATCCTACCCATGCAATGTGTGAGGGTTTGATCTGATGCATGAAAACTGGGTAATAAAAGGGTATGATCAAAGTGTTACTTGCCTTGTTGATGATTCGCAAAACCTAGAGACTCGTAGTAGCACGCTTCACAGTCCGGGTATTCTATCGCAAGCAAACAATAGCATTCATAAGCAATCAAGGAATTATGCACAAAAAAAACTCCAAACAAGAAGATCTAACCAGAAAGTCCAACTTAAGAACTCCGGTTTGCAAAAAGAATCAAATCTAACGAAGCAAGATCCGTTTACTAGATTGATCTAGGGTCAAATTTTTCAGTAGCAAAACCTTGTTCAAGTTGGTTAAACGGAAAGAGGGCGTCGAGACAAAGATCTGGGATTTTGAATCACCTGATTCCGACACTCGAGCGAACAGAAAAACTAAAAACAAGATCAGGGCAGAAATCACGATCGAAATAATCGCGGATAAATACCCCGAAAAAGAAAACTGACGAACAGATTAATGATCGAACTTTCTTTAACTGAAACTAAACGACGAAATCGTTCGTTAAAATGAACGAACGGGCGAACGCTCGCTAAACAGCTAAACCGAAAAAACCCATCTAATCTAAAAAAATGAAACTAGGATTTTGCTATAAAAAAACCGGGTCAGTTTCTTCTAGAAAACCGAGATGGCGGGCGGCTACCTCGATGAACTCCGGCGACGGGCGGCAGGTCCAGCGGCGGCGACGGGCGGCGGCGCGGCAGTCCGGCGGCGGCGGCGTGCGGCGGCGGCGGGCGGCGGCGCTATGGTTCGGCGTGACGGGTGAAGCGGCGGGGCAGGCGGCTGAGGCGGAGCGGCAGGGCCGGCTTATAAAGGCTCGGGCCAGGGCGAGTCCTGGCTGAACTCGGCCCAAAGTCGGTTCGCCACTTTTTTTTAAACGAGTCCTGACGTACGGAAACTAGCCAAAGAAATACTAAACGGACTCCAAAAATTCCGAAATAAATTTTCACCGTCCTCTAATAATATTTAGGACAAAGTAAACATTTTTCCTGGACCTAAATGCAATTTTTAAAAACACGCATTTTTCCTATGCAAACAAAATCGCAAATAAATCCCAATAAAAACGAAAAGTGATTTTAATATTTTTCTTCAATTATTTCTGTTATTTTGGAGAAGTCATATTATCTCTGCTCATATATTTTATTTAGAAATATTATTTTAGGAGAGAAAAATAATTAAAACCAACACTATCCTCGTACCGGTATTCGAGAAAACTCAAATACGAAAACCGTAGAATTCTCAACTCCCTCCATAGGTCCTTGAGTTTCTTAGAATTTTCGAGGATCGCCACGCACAAAATGCAAAGAACTATGAATGCAGTATGATCTATGTATAACATTCCAAATTGAAAATTTGGAATGTTACAAACGTACCCCCCTTAGAATGAATCTCGCCTCGAGATTCAGCTTGGCTAGAGAACAGGTGTGGGTGGTCCTAGCGTAGATCATCGTGGCTTCTTCCTCGGTGTGGTGACTCCACTGAACTTTGCAAAACTTGATAACCTTACTGCGGGTGACTCTGCTCGAAAATTCGAGAATCTTAACCGGCTTCTCCTCGTAAGTTAGATCACTATCCAACTCAATTGCTTCCAGGGGTACTGTGTCTCTTAGCGGGATATCGGCCATCTCCGCATGGCACTTCTTAAGCTGCGAAACGTGAAACACATCGTGCACTCCTGACAATCCTTCGGGTAACTCCAACATATAGGCAACATCTCCCATGCGTTCCAAAACACGGTAAGGTCCCACAAATCTTGGGGCTAGCTTTCCCTTAACTCCGAAATGTTTAACTCCTCGTAGAGGCGACACTCTTAGGTACGCTCTGTCTCCGATTTCATAGGATACTTCCTTGCCCTTCGAGTCTGCATAACTCTTCTGCCTGGACTGAGCTACCTTCAGTCTATCCCGAATCAGCTTAACCTTCTCTTCTGACTCTTTGATCAGATCTGGTCCAAATAATTGATGGTCTCCAACTTCATCCCACATCAATGGCGTTCGACATCTCCTTCCGTACAACGCTTTGAACGGTGCCATCTTCAAACTGGCCTGGTAACTGTTGTTGTACGAGAACTCCACGTAGGGCAAGTTTTCATCCCAACTAGATCCATAATCTAGCGCACAGGCTCTGAACATGTCCTCCAGAATCTGATTGACTCTCTCGGTCTGTCCATCGGTCTGCGGGTGAAAAGTTGTACTGAATTCCGGCCTCGTTCCCAAAGTCTGGTGTAGCTGATGCCAAAACTTTGAGGTGAACTGTGTTCCTCTATCTGATACAATGGTCCTCGGAACTCCGTGCAGACATACGATCCTGGTCATGTATATCTTGGCCAACTTCGCACTGGTATACGTGGTTTTCATTCGGCTACCTTGGTCAAGCGATCCACTACTACCCAGATTGAGTCATATCCTGATTTGGTCCTGGGCAATCCGGTGATAAAGTCCATGCCAAGCTTCTCCCACTTCCATTCGGGTATCGGCATAGGTTGTAGCAATCCTGCTGGCTTCTGATGCTCTGCCTTTACTCCCTGGCATACATCACATACGGCTACATACTCGGCAATATCCCTCTTCATTCCCGTCCACCAGAAACGCTCCTTCAAATCCAAATACATCTTGGTGTTTCCGGGGTGTATCGAGTATGGCGAATCATGTGCTTCCTGCAGTATTAACTTCCTGATCTCCGGGTCGTTGGGCACATAGATTCGATCCTCAAACCACAAGGTGTCGTGTTCGTCCTCACGAAATCCCTTGGCTTTTCCTTCACCCATCCTTTCCTTTATATCGGCAATCTCTTTGTCCTCCTTCTGGGCTTCGCGTATCTTTCCCAGCAATGTTGACAGAACCTCCAATGTTGTGACAAAACCTCTAGGAACTATCTCCAAACGAAGCTCCCTGAGATCTTCTGCTAACTCCTGCGGCAATCCCCCTTTTACTAGGGTATTCGCATAACTCTTCCGGCTCAAAGCGTCTGCAACGACATTGGCCTTTCCTGGGTGATAGTGGAGCTTCCTATCGTAATCCTTTATAAGCTCCAGCCATCTCCTTTGTCTGAGGTTCAGCTCCTTCTGAGTGAAAATGTACTTCAAACTCTTTTGATCCGTGTACACATCAGAACGATTTCCAATAACGAAATGTCTCCATGTTTTGAGTGCGTGCACTACAGCTGCTAACTCCAGATCGTGCGTCGCATAATTCAACTCGTGCGGTCGCAGTTGTCGAGATGCATAGGAAACAACTCTTCCATCCTGCATAAGTACTCCTCCAAGTCCTAAGCGTGAAGCGTCGCAATATACTTTGAAATCCTTGCGTATATGTGGCAAGATCAGCATTGGGGCTGTCGTCAGTCGTTTCTTCAACTCCTGGAAACTTTCTTCACACTCTTCAGTCCATTGAAACTTTGTCTCCTTCTTCAACAGTGTCGTCATTGGCTTTGCAATCTTGGAGAAATTTTCTATGAAGCTCCGGTAATATCCCGCGAGTCCAAGAAAACTGTGGATCTCTCCAACTGAAGTGGGTGCCAACCACTCGGTGACTGCATGCACCTTGACGGGGTCCACTGCTATACCTCCTCTAGATATAACATGCCCTAAAAATCAAACTTCCTTCAACCAAAACTCACATTTGCTAAACTTGGCATACAACTGATGTTCTCTGAGCTTCTCCAGTACCAAACGCAAATGCTCCGCATGTTCCTCTTCGTTCTTCGAGTACACCAAAATATCATCAATGAATACCACAACAAACTTATCCAAGAACTCCATGAACACCTTGTTCATCATACTCATGAAATAGGCAGGGGCGTTAGTCAATCCAAATGACATAACCGTATACTCATATAGCCCATACCTTGTGGTGAAGGCTGTCTTAGGTATATCCTTCTCTCAGATCTTCAACTGGTGGTATCCCGATCGTAGATCGATCTTGGAGAATACTTTCGCTCCCTGGAGTAGGTCAAACAGATCATTGATCATCGGCATCGGGTACTTGTTCTTAATCGTCACCTCATTCAGGGCTCAATAGTCAATGACCATTCTTAATGATCCATCCTTCTTCCCGGTCAAAAGCACTAGGTCTCCCCAAGGTGATGAACTTCGGCAGATAAATCCTTTCTCCAGTAACTCCTTAATCTGCTTCTTGATCTCCTCCAGATCATTTGCTGGCATCCGGTATGGTCTCTTCGATATAGGTCCGGTGCCAGGTAACAGCTCAATCAAAAACTCAATATCCCTATCCGGCGGCATGCCTGGTAACTCCTCTGGAAACACGTCCGGGTAATCCTTTACTACAGGCACTTCCTCCTGACCAACTCCAATGAGAGAATGTACTTGTGTCCTTATAGGCGAATGCCTAGATACATACTTGATCCTTTTTCCCTCCGGGGTGGTAAGCAAAATAGACTTACTGGCACAATCGATGTTCCCTCCATACATCGATAGCCAATCCATACCTAATATCACATCCAATCCTTGTGACTCCAAAACTATCAGGTCTGAGGGGAAAACATGGCGTCCAATGACTAATGGCGTCTGAAAACATCCTTGATGTGCCATATACTCCGCTCCTGGAGAGCTTCTAACATGGGGGTCTTAAGGACTTGGGTGGCCAACTTATGTCTATTTACGAATCCCCTTGAAATGTATGAATGCGATGCACCAGTATCGAAAAGAACTATTGCGGTAAATGACTTAACCAAGAACTTACCGACAACAGTATCTGGTTGCTCTTCAACCTCCTCCACGGTCACGTGATTCACTTGTCCTTTATTGAATGGGTGGGCCTTCTTCCCGGCACTTCCATTGCCGTTCCCATTCTTAGCTTCAGGGCACTCCGTGGCATAGTGTCCATTCTTCCCGCACTTGAAACATGTGATGTGGATCAAATCCCTCTTGGCGGGTGTGGATGGAGTAGAGCGGTTCTGAATATTGTTTGCTCCATTCCCATTCCCATTCTTGGAGCCATTGTGGTTGTGAGAACTTCCTCCAGTGTGGGTGTGGCTTCCATGGTTGTGGGTGTATCCTCCCGAATTCGGGGTGAATCGAGGCTTCTGCTGGGCTCCAGAATTATTCCTTCCTTGTCCATACTTCCTCTTGCGGCTCTCAATCTGCTGCTGCTTCCCTTCAATCATAAGAGCCTTATCTACCAACTCCTAGTAGTTGTTGAAAGTTGCCACCATCAACTGTACGCTCATCTCATCATTTTTGCCTTCCATAAATCTCTCCTACTTAGCGGCATCTGTGGCAACATCATCTAGGGCATAACGAGATAGGGTACTAAACTCATCTACGTACTGAGCCACAGTATGATTTCCTTGGCGGAAATTGCGAAACTCCCGCTTCTTCAAGCTCATAGCTCCAGTTGAGACATGGGCAGTGCGAAAAGCTTGCTGGAACTGCTCCCAACTGACATTGGCTATAGGGAAAGTGGTTGTGTAATTCTCCCACCATGTTGCGGCTGGTCCAGACAACTGATGTGCGGCAAATCGCACCTTCTCAGCATCCGAGCAATTGGCGATGGTCGAATCCCTACCAATCTTGGGCAGCCAGTCATCAACAACTATTGGTTCAATGCTGCTTGCAAACACAAGTGGTTGCAACCTTAAGAAACGTGTTAGGTTGTCCACGGGTGGTGGTGGTGGAGGGTTGTTGTTGTTGTTCTGGTTGTTCTGAGTGTTCTGGACAAGAAGTTACATCAAAGTGTTCTGCTGCTGGATCAACTGAGTGAGCTCAGGGGGAAACTCAAATCCGGGCTCACGTCTTGGAGGCATCTGATGGGTGTAGAGGGAAGAGATTAGAATAGAAAATGAGGTCTAAGGGAAAAATCACTACCCATATGCACATGAGACAAACACAATCATATCACACCAATTAATTTCAAGCAAGGTCTTACAAAGATCTAACTAACGTTACAAAAGTGTTCTAAATACTACTTTGTGGGGGAAATGACTACTAGTCATAGGGTGGTCACCTAGAAATTTTGATCGGCGGAAGATTCCATGATGTCTGCTCCAGCTTCATCTTCATAGTCTTCGTCATCGCTATCATCGGGGTCTGAATCCGTGTCGTCGATGATGATGTAATCTTCAGAACGAATCTCCTTGGGTTCTTCTTCCTCTTCTTCTCTCCCTGGTGCTGGATCTCCCATGAATAGTCCTAGCTTCCTTGTCAAATCATCATTCTTCTCCACAAGTATCAACATCTCCTCCTCGTATCCGTCACGAGTAGACTTGAGTTCTTCTTCTAGCTCCAAGTTCCTGGTTAGTGCCTTCTTCAAATCTATCATCTGGTGCTTCTATCGACGAATGTGCTGGTTTAACTCCTGGATGAACGCTGCAATGGACCTGTCCTTCCGGGTGCTGATCATGTCCCAACGCTCATCTCGGCGTCCACAAATCTGGTAGATAGTGTCCTTCAGCTCCTGCTTGTAGACTTCTCCGATCCTTCCCATAGTGATGTGGGCTGCCATACTCTAGCCTAGGCTCCAGGTTGGTGCATCAAAGGAAAACTCTATTGGCTCAGTGGATGGTGCGAAGGTTCTCCCGGGAATTTGAACTTGAATGCTCCATCGCTCCTCTTCTGGTAAAGTGGCGGTGTAGGTCCCGGTGAAGCTTGGTATTCCTATGTTCAGGTACCTAGTTACTTCCTTCAAGTGTCGTCCAAAAGGTGTGTCTTCATCTGGTTGAGTGACCTTGTTCCTTGGGTCCACCATCCTAAAAGAGTAGAAAATGGAGAGGAGTCGGAAATGAGTAGAGAAGATTGACCTAGAGTTCATCTTAGTGGTCGTGTCCTACAGTCAGCGTGTGCTCTGATACTATCTTGTAGTGACTGAAGGAAATATGCCCTAGAGGCAATAATAAATATGTTATTTGTATTTCCTTATATCATGATAAATGTCTTTTATTCATGCTAGAATTGTATTAACCGGAAACTTAATACATGTGTGAATACATAGACAAAACAGTATGTCCCTAGTATGCCTCTACTAGACTAGCTCATTGATCAAAGATGGTTATGTTTCCTAGCCATAGACATGAGTTGTCATTTGATCAACGGGATCACATCATTAGGAGAATGATGTGATGGACAAGACCCATCCGTTAGCATAGCACTATGATCGTTTAGTTTAACTGCTATTGCTTTCTTCATGACTTATACATGTTCCTATGACTATGAGATTATGCAACTCCCGAATACCGTAGGAACACCTTGTGTGCTATCAAACGTCACAACGTAACTGGGTGATCATAAAGATGCGCTACAGGTGTCTCCGAAAGTATTCGTGGTGTTGGCATAGATCAAGATTAGGATTTGTCACTCCGAGTGTCGGAGAGGTATCTCTGGGCCCTCTCGGTAACACACATCATAATAAGCCTTGCAAGCAAAAAGACTAATGAGTTAGTCACGAGATGATGTGTTACGGAACGAGTAAAGAGACTTGCCGGTAAACGAGATTGAACTAGGTATAAAGATACCGACGATCGAATCTCGGGCAAGTAACATACCGTTTGACAAAAGGAACAACGTATGTTGTTATGCGGTTCTGACCGATAAAAGATCTTCATAGAATTTGTAGGAGCCAATATGAACATCCAGGTTCCGCTATTGGTTATTGACCGGAGATGAGTCTCGGTCATGTCTACATAGTTCTCGAACCCGTAGGGTCCGCACGCTTAACGTTTGATGACGATCGGTATTATGAGTTTTTGAGTATTGATGTACCGAAGGTAGTTCGGAGTCCCGGATGAGATCACGGACATGACGAGGAGTCTCGGAATGTCCGAGACATAAAGATTGATATATTGGACGGCTATATTCGGACACCGGAAGTATACCGAAAAAGTTTCGGATTTATCGGGAATGCCGGAGGGGGTTACCGGAACCCCCTACGAGAGGGGATGGTCCATAGTGGGCCTAAAGGGTGAGAGAGAGGCAGCCCATAGGGCTGGCCGGCGCCCCCACCTAGGAATCCTAGTTGGACTAGGATTGGGGGGGCGCCACCTCTCCTATTCCTTTCCCCCTTCTTCCTCTCGGTGAATCCTACTAGGAATAGGATTGCAATCCTATTCCTAGTAGGAATCCCTTCCCTAGCCGCACCAGGAGAGTTGGCCGGCCCCTCCTCCCTTGCTCCTTTATATACGGGGGTAGGGGGACACCCAAAGACACACAAGTTGAATTGTTTAGCCGTGTGCGGTGCCCCCCTCCACAGAATCACACCTCGGTCGTACCATCGCGGAGCTTAGGCGAAGCCCTGCGCCGGTGAACACATCATATCCGTCACCACGCCGTCGTGCTGACGAAACTCTCCCGTGAAGCTCAACTGGATCAAGAGCTCGTGGGACGTCATCAAGCTGAACGTGTGCTGAACGCGGAGGTGCCGTACGTTCGGTGCTTGATCGGTTGGATCACGAAGAAGTTCGACAACATCAACCGCGTCACTTGACGCTTCCGCTCCCGGTCTACGAGGGTACGTAGACACACTCTCCCCTCTCGTTGCTATGCATCTGGTAGATAGATCTTGCGTGATCGTAGGAAAATTTTAAAATACTACGTTCCCCAACAGTGGCATCATGAGCCAGGTCTATGCGTAGATGATATGCACGAGTAGAACACAATGAGATTGTGGACGATACTAGTCATACTGCATACCAGCATGTCATACTTTGCTTCGGCGGTATTGTGAGATGAAGCGGCCCGGACCGACATTACGCGTACGCTTACGCGAGACTGGTTTCACCGTTACGAGCACTCGTTGCTTAAAGGTGACTGGCGGGTGTCTGTCTCTCTCACTTTAGCTGAATCAAGTGTGGCTACGCCCGGTCCTTGTGAAGGTTAAAACAGCACATACTTGACGAAACATCGTTGTGGTTTTGTATGCGTAGGTAAGAACGGTTCTTGCTAAAGCCCGTAGCAGCCACGTAAAACTTGCAACAACAAAGTAGAGGACGTCTAACTTGTTTTTGCAGGGCATGTTGTGATGTGATATGGTCAAGACATGATGAGTTATACGGTTTTTGTATGAGATGATCATGTTTTGCGAGGGTGATCATGACGGTGCTTTGAAGATGGAGATCAAAAGCACAAGATGATGATGGCCATATCATGTCACATATTTTGATTGCATGTGATGTTTATCTTATTATGCTTCTTATTTTGCTTAGTACGACGGTAGCATTATAAGATGATCCCTTACTAAAATTTCAAGGTATAAGTGTTCTCCCTGAGTATGCACCGTTGCGAAAGTTCGTCGTGCCGAGACACCACGTGATGATCGGGTGTGATAAGCTCTACGTTCAAATACAACGGGTGTAAGCCAGATTTGCACACGCAGAATACTCGGGTTAAACTTGACGAGCCTAGCATATACAGATATGGCCTCGGAACACTGGAGACCGAAAGGTCGAGCGTGAATCATATAGTAGATATGATCAACATAAGATGTTCACCATTGAAACTACTCCATCTCACGTGATGATCGGACATGGTTTAGTTGATTTGGATCACGTGATCATTTAGATGACCAGAGGGATGTCTATCTAAGTGGGAGTTCTTAAGTAATATGATTAATTGAACTTTAATTTATCATGAACTTAGTCCTAGAAGTATTAGCATATCTATGTTGTAGATCAATAGCTCGCGATGTTGCTCCCCGTTTATTTTTCATATGTTCCTAGAGAAAACCAAGTTGAAAGATGTTAGTAGCAATGATGCGGAATTGTTCCGTGATCTGAGGACTATCCTCATTGCTGCACAGAAGAATTATGTCCTTGATGCACCGCTAGGTGACAGACCTATTGCAGGAGCAGATGTAGACGTTATGAACGTTTTTGACAAAAGCTCGATATGATGACTACTTGATAGTTTAAGTGCACCATACTTTACGGCTTAGAACCGGGACTTCAAAAACATTTTGAACGCCACGTAGCATATAAGATGTTCCAAGAGTTGAAATTAGTATTTCATACTCATGCCCGTGCCGAGAGGTATAAGACCTCTGACAGTACTTTGCCTACAAGATGGAGGAGAATAGCTCAACCAGTGAGCATGTGCTCAGATTGTCTGGGTACTACAATTACTTTAATCAAGTGGGAGTTAATCTTCCAGATAAGATAGTAATTGACAAAGTTCTCTAGTCACTATCACCAAGTTAGTAGAACTTCGTGATGAACTATAATATACAAGGGATGACGAAAACAATTCCCGAACTCTTCGCTATGCTCAAAGCTGCGGAGGTAGAAATCAAAAAGGAGCATCAAGTGTTGATGGTTAGCAAGACCACTAGTTTCAAGAAAAAGGGCAAGGGAAAGAAAGGGAACTTCAAAAGGAATAGCAAGTCAGTTGCTACTTCCACGAAGAAACCCAAAGCTAAACTCAAGCCTGAAACTAAGTGCTTCTACTGCAAAGGAAATGGTCACTGGAAGTGGAACTGCCCTAGATACTTGGCGGATAAGAAGGATGGCAAAGTGAACAAAGGTATATTTGATATACAGATTATTGATGTGTATTTTACTAGTGTTCATAGCAACCCCTCGGTATTTGATACTGATTTAGTTGCTAAAGAGTAGTAACTCGAAGTGGGAGTTGCATAATGAAAATAAACTAGTTAAAGGATGAAGTGACGATGTGTATTGGAAGCAGTTCCAAGATTGATATGATCATCATCGCACACTCCCTATACTTTCGGGATTAGTGTTGAACCTAAATAACTGTTATTTGGTGTTTGTGTTGAGCATGAATGTGATTTGATCATGTTTATTGCAATATGGTTATTCATGTAAGTTAGAGAATAATTGTTGTTCTGTTTACATGAATAAAACCTTCTATGGTCATACACCCAATAAAATAGTTTGTTGGATCTCGATCGTGTGATACACATATTCATAATATTGAAGCCAAAAGATGCAAGGTTAATAATGATAGTGCAACTTATTTGTGGCACTGCCGTTTAGGTCATATTGGTGTAAAACGCATGAAGAAACTCCATAATGATGGACTTTTGGAATCACTTGATTATGAATCACTTGGTGCTTGCGAACCATGCCTCATGGGCAAGATGACTAAAACTCCGTTCTCCGGAACTATGGAGCGAGCAACATATTTGTTGGAAAATCATACATACTGATGTATGCGGACCAATGAGTGTTGAAGCACGCGGCGGGTATCGTTATTTTCTGACCTTCACTGATGATTTAAGCAGATATGGGTATATCTACTTAATGAAACACAAGTCTGAAACTTTTGAAAAGTTCAAAGAATTTCAGAGTGAAGTAGGAATCATCGTAACAAGAAAATAAAGTTTTCTACGATCTGATCATGGAGGAGAATATTTGAGTTACGAGTTTGGTCTTCATTTGAAACAATGTGGAATAGTTTCACAGCTCACGCCACCCGGAACACCACAGCATAATGGTGTGTCCGAACGTCGTAACCGTACTTTATTCGATATGGTGCGATCTATGATGTCTCTTACCGATTTACCACTATCATTTTGGGTCATGCATTAGAGACAGCTGCATTCACGTTAAATAGGGCACCATCTAAATCCGTTGATACGACACCTTATGAACTATGGTTTGGCAAGAAACCAAAGTTGTCGTTTCTTAAAATTTGGGGCTTCGATGCTTATGTGAAAACACTTCAACCTGATAAGCTCGATCCCAAGTCGGAAAAATGTGTCTTCATAGGATACCCAAAAGAGACTGTTGGGTACACCTTCTATCACAGATCCGAAGGCAAAATATTCGTTGCTAATAACGGATCCTTTCTAGAAAAAAAAGTTTCTCTCGAAAGAAGTGAGTGGGAGGAAAGTAGAACTTGATGAGGTAATTGTACCTTCTCCCGGATTGGAAAGTAGTACATCACAGGAAATTGTTCTAGTGATTCCTACACCAATTAGTGAGGAAGTTAATGATAATGATCATGAAACTTCGGATCAAGTTTCTGCTGAACGTCGTAGATCAACCAGAGTACGTTCCGCACCAGAGTGGTACGGCAACCCAGTTCTGGAAATCATGTTACTAGACCATGATGAACCTACGAACTATGAGGAAGCGATGATGAGCCCAGATTCCGCAAAATGGCTTGAAGCCATGAAATCTGAGATGGGATCCATGTATGAGAACAAAGTATGGACTTTGGTTGACTTGCCCGATGATCGGCAGGCCATCGAAAATAAATGGATCTTCAAGAGGAAGACCGACGCAGACGGTAATATTACTGTTTACTAAGCTCGACTTGTTGCGAAAGGTTTTCGACAAGTTCAAGGAGTTGACTACGATGAGACTTTCTCACCTGTAGCGATGCTTAAGTCTGTCCGAATCATGTTAGCAATTGCCACATTTTATGAAATCTGGCAAATGGATAACAAAACTGCATTCTTTAATGAATTTATTAAAGAAAAATTGCATATGATGCAACCCGAAGGTTTTGTCAAATCCTAAAGGTGCTAACAAAGTATGCAAGCTCCAGCGATCCATCTATGGACTGGTGCAAGCATCTCGGAGTTGGAATATACGCTTTGATGAGGTGATCAAAGCATATGGTTTTATACAGACTTTTGGAGAAGCCTGTATTTACAAGAAGTGAGTGGGAGCACTACAACCTTTCTGATAAGTATATGTGAATGACATATTGTCGATCGGAAATGATGTAGAATTTTCTGGAAAGCGTAAAGGAGTGTTTGAAAGGAGATTTTTCAAAGAAAGACTTCGGTGAAGCTGCTTACATATTGAGCATCAAGATCTATATAGATAGATCAAGACGCTTGATAAGACTTTCGATGAGTACATACCTTGATAAGATTTTGGAATAGTTCAAAAATTGGATCAGTCAAAGAAGAAGTTCTTGCCTGACTTGTAAGGTGTGAAGTTGAGTAAGACTCAAAGCCAGACCACGGCAGAAAAATATAGAGAGAATGAAAGTCATTCCCTGTGCCTCAGCCATAGGTTCTATAAAGTATGCCATGCTGTGTACAAAACACGTTGTGTACCTTGCCAAGAGTTTGACAGGGAAGTACAATAGTGATCCAGGAGTAGATCACTGTACAGCGGTCAAAATTATCCTTAGTAATTGGATGACTAAGGAAATATTTCTCGATTATGGAGGTGATAAAGAGTTCGTCGTAAAAGGGTTACGCCGATGCAAACTTTGACACTAAAACCAGATGACTCTAAGTATCAATCTGGATGCGTATTGAAAGTGGGAGCAATTAGCTAGAGTAGCTCCATGCAGAGCATTGTAGACATAGAAATTTGCGAAATACATACGGATCTGAATGTGACAGACCCGTTGACTAAACTACTCTCACAAACAAAACATGATCACACCTTATTACTCTTGGGTATTAATCACATAGCAATGTGAACTAGATTATTGACTCTAGTAAACCCCTTGGGTGTTGGTCACATGGCGATGTGAACTATGGGTGTTATTCACATAATGATGTGAACTATCGGTATTAAATCACATGGCGATGTGAGCTAGATTATTGACTCTAGTGCAAGTGGGAGACTGAAGGAAATATGCCCTAGAGGCAATAATAAATATGTTATTTGTATTTCCTTATATCATGATAAATGTCTTTTATTCATGCTAGAATTGTATTAACCGGAAACTTAATACATGTGTGAATACATAGACAAAACAGTATGTCCCTAGTATGCCTCTACTAGACTAGCTCATTGATCAAAGATGGTTATGTTTCCTAGCCATAGACATGAGTTGTCATTTGATCAACGGGATCACATCATTAGGAGAATGATGTGATGGACAAGACCCATCCGTTAGCATAGAACTATGATCGTTTAGTTTAACTGCTATTGCTTTCTTCATGACTTATACATGTTCCTATGACTATGAGATTATGCAACTCCCGAATACCGTAGGAACACCTTGTGTGCTATCAAACGTCACAACGTAACTGGGTGATCATAAAGATGCGCTACAGGTGTCTCCGAAAGTATTCGTGGTGTTGGCATAGATCAAGATTAGGATTTGTCACTCCGAGTGTCGGAGAGGTATCTCTGGGCCCTCTCGGTAACACACATCATAATAAGCCTTGCAAGCAAAAAGACTAATGAGTTAGTCACGAGATGATGTGTTACGGAACGAGTAAAGAGACTTGCCAGTAAACGAGATTGAACTAGGTATAAAGATACCGACGATCGAATCTCGGGCAAGTAACATACCGTTTGACAAAAGGAACAATGTATGTTGTTATGCGGTTCTGACCGATAAAAGATCTTCGTAGAATTTGTAGGAGCCAATATGAACATCCAGGTTCCGCTATTGGTTATTGACCGGAGATGAGTCTCGGTCATGTCTACATAGTTCTCGAACCCGTAGGGTCCGCACGCTTAACGTTTGATGACGATCGGTATTATGAGTTTTTGAGTATTGATGTACCGAAGGTAGTTCGGAGTCCCGGATGAGATCACGGACATGACGAGGAGTCTCGGAATGTCCGAGGCATAAAGATTGATATATTGGACGGCTATATTCGGACACCGGAAGTATACCGGAAAAGTTTCGGATTTATCGGGAATGCCGGAGGGGGTTACCGGAACCCCCTACGAGAGGGGATGGTCCATAGTGGGCCTAAAGGGTGAGAGAGAGGCAGCCCATAGGGCTGGCCGGCGCCCCCACCTAGGAATCCTAGTTGGACTAGGATTGGGGGGGCGCCACCTCTCCTATTCCTTTCCCCCTTCTTCCTTTCGGTGAATCCTACTAGGAATAGGATTGCAATCCTATTCCTAGTAGGAATCCCTTCCCTAGCCGCACCAGGAGAGTTGGCCGGCCCCTCCTCCCTTGCTCCTTTATATACGGGGGCAGGGGGACACCCAAAGACACACAAGTTGAATTGTTTAGCCGTGTGCGGTGCCCCCCTCCACAGAATCACACCTCGGTCGTACCATCGCGGAGCTTAGGCGAAGCCCTGCGCCGGTGAACACATCATATCCGTCACCACGCCGTCGTGCTGACGAAACTCTCCCGTGAAGCTCAACTGGATCAAGAGCTCGTGGGACGTCATCAAGCTGAACGTGTGCTGAACGCGGAGGTGCCGTACGTTCGGTGCTTGATCGGTTGGATCACGAAGAAGTTCGACAACATCAACCGCGTCACTTGACGCTTCCGCTCCCGGTCTACGAGGGTACGTAGACACACTCTCCCCTCTCGTTGCTATGCATCTGGTAGATAGATCTTGCGTGATCGTAGGAAAATTTTAAAATACTACGTTCCCCAACAGTGACCACGATCCGAATGGACCGAAGTCTCTGTGTTTCAGTGTCATCCCTGGATCGGTAATGCTGATACACACAATACTTGATGGATTTATAGCAGAGTGGCAATCACACACTTATTACATCGAATGTCTCCATAGAGAACTTATTTCAAAAGTCTATGGCATAACGCCATCTAACAAAATAACAGCGGAAGGCTTGGAAGATAAGTGAGTCCATCAACTCAAACGGCATAGCTGAGTGCAAGAAAAACGACCTAGGACGTCTTACTCCTCGTCTGAAAAGTCTGCAACGTAACATGTTGCAGTCCGAAACGGGTCAGCACATGGAATATGCTGGCAAGATAACTGTTGGAAATATGCCCTAGAGGCAATAATAAAAGAGTTATTATTATATTTCCTTGTTCATGATAATCGTTTATTATCCATGCTATAATTGTATTGATTGGAAACTTAAATACATGTGTGGATGAATAGACAAACTTTGTGTCCCTAGTAAGCCTCTTCAGGACTAGGTCGTTGATCAAAGATGACCGCGGTTTCCAGGTCATAGACATGAGTTGTCATTTGATAACGGGATCACATCATTAGGAGAATGATGTGATGGACGAGACCCAAACGTTAAACATAGCTTTTGATCGTGTCAGTTATCGCTATAGTTTTCTGCATGTCAAGTATAAGTTCCTATGACCATGAGATCATGTAACTTACTGACACCGTAGGAGTGCTTTGTGTGTGCCAAACGTCGCAACGTAACTGGGTGACTATAAAGGTACTCTACAGGTATCTCCGAAGGTGTCTGTTGAATTGACATGGATCGAGACTGGGATTTGTCACTCCGTGTGACGGAGAGGTATCTCCGGGCCCACTCGGTAATACGTCATCTCAATGAGCTCAAAGTGACTAAGTGGTTGGTCACGGGATTATGTATTACGGTAACGAGTAAAGAGACTTGCCGGTAACGGGATTGAACTAGGTATAGAGATACCGACGATCGAATCTCGGGCAAGTAACATACCGACGAGACAAAGGGAACTGTATACGGGATTGCCTGAATCCTTGACATCGTGGTTCATCCGATGAGATCATCGAGGAACGTGTGGGAACCAATATGGGTATCCAGATCCCGCTATTGGTTATTGGCCTGGGAGTGTCTCGGTCATGTCTGCATAGTTTCCGAACCCGCAGGGTCTACACACTTAAAGTTCGGTGACGCTAGGGTTGTTAGTGAGAACAGTGCATGGTTACCGAAGGTTGTTCGGAGTCCCGGATGAGATCCCGGACGTGACGAGGGTCTCCGGAATGGTCCGGGGACGAAGATTGATATATAGGATGAAAGGTTTCGGAGTCCGGAAGTATTCCGGGGAGCAACGGGAAGTTGGCGGATGACCGAAAGGGGTTTCGGGGTCCCGGAAAGGGTTTCGGGCCTAATGGGCCACAAAGGGGAGACGCAACAGCCCTCATAGGGCTGTGCGCCCCCCCTAGGGCCCTCTCCTTGTGCGCCAAGGGGGCTGGACCCCCCTAGGGCTGCCGCACCCCCTTAGGCTTGGGGGGCAAGGCACCTGGGGGGGAAACCCTAGCCCCAGGGGGCGCCGCCCCTCCCCATCTGCCCTGGCCGCCGGCCCCTAGGGGAAACCCTAGGGCGCCCCCTCCCCTCTACTCCCCCTATATAAAGAGAGGCAGAGGGAGGGCAGCCATACACGTTCGTGCCTCGGTGCTGCCCTCCCTCTCCCACAACAATCTTCGTTTTCCCGCGGTGCTTGGCGAAGCCCTGCAGGAATCCTCTACCACCATCTCCACCACGCCGTCGTGCTGCCGGTGTCTCCATCAACCTCTCCTCCACCCCTTGCTGGATCAAGAAGGAGGAGACGTCCCCGAGCTGTACGTGTGAAGAACGCGGAGGCACCGTTGCTTCGGTGCTAGGATCTTCGGCGATCTGAATCGCGGCGAGTACGACTCCATCAACTGCGTTCTTGAACGCTTCCGCTTAGCGATCTACAAGGGTATGTGGATCCAACTCTCCCCTCGTAGATGCATCTCCTAGATTGATCTTGGTGAACGTAGGAAAAATTTTTGTTTCCCATGCAACGTTCCCCAACAATAACACCGTAGAATGCAAGTAACAGAATAAAGGCTAATACTATATGCATATTTGGCTGGTGGAGGCTCTAAGGTTAAAGTTTTTGCATAAAGCCAATTTTTCCCTACAACAAAGGAATACATTTTATTTTTAACTATCATGGTAGTTGAAACATCATTGAGAAGGTACCTCCAACTCAATGCCAATTAAAATTAATCATTAACCCAACAAATTAACTTTATAGTGATGAGATCAACCAATAATTCAAGTACCAGATACTCAAAATTTGTCCATAACCGGGGACACGGCTAATCATGATCAGTTTGTACACTCTGCAGAGGTTTGTGCACTTTTCCCATAAGACTCGATCTCCTCCGTTTGATTTCTCGCACTGCATGGTGTTTGAGAAATGGATGACCGAGATACAGTCTTTCAGAAGCACTCACTCTTTATCCCGGGTGGACCGGTACACCTACTTTCCCCTACATCTGATAGTCCACCACTGAAAGAGCTCACGCAACTTACTCATACTATGCAAGAGCCCATAATGGCATTGTGGCTACACACGGAAGTTTCTAGCATGAATAGTTTTATAATCCCTTTGAGCATGGGTGGCATTTCATAGGACAATCACACGGAACCCCGGGATTTCGTAGGACAACACTGGATTCTCCAGGTGCCCTCCAACATATCCACCCAGATGTGTATTCAAGTTGCCACCTTAAGTTGAACCATTAATTCACAACTGACATCTGTCATGGATTTTACCCAACCCCAAACCACGTCTACGAGCATAGCATGATAACCTAAGCATAGCGTAGAAGTAACTCCCAAGGGTTTGAAAATAATGCAGGTAATATGTTCTACCTCAATCTACTTCCAAGTGCCACAAGTTAAGAGATCCTACCCATGCAATGTGTGAGGGTTTGATCTAATGCATGAAAACTGGGTAATAAAAGGGTATTATCAAAGTGTTACTTGCCTTGCTGATGATTCACAAAACCTAGAGACTCGTAGTAGCACGCTTCATAGTCCGGGTATTCTATCGCAAGCAAACAATAGCATACATAAGCAATCAAGTAATGATGCACAAACAAAACTCCAAAGAAGAAGATCTAACTAGAAAGTTCAACTTAAGAACTCCGGTTTGCAAGAAGAATCAAATCGAACGAAACAACGAAACTCAAACTGCGAACGAAACAAGATCCGCTTACTAGATTGATCTAGGGTCAAATTTTACAGTAGCAAAACCGTGTTCAAGTTTGTTAAACGGAAAGAGGGCATCGAGACGAAGATCTGGGATTTTGAATCAGCTGATTCCGACTCTCGAGCGAAAAGAAAAACTAAAAACAAGATCAGGGCAGAAATCACGATCGAAATAATCGCGGATAAATACCCCGAAAAAGATAACTGACGAACAGATTAAAACGAACGTTCGTTAAATGAAACTAAACAACGAAATCATTCGTTGAAACGAATGAACTGGCGAATGCTCGCTAAACAGCTAAACCGAGAAAAAACTGATCTAATCTAAAAAAACGAATCTAGGGTTTTGCTAAAAAAACGGGTCGCTTTCTTCTAGAAAACCGGGACTGCGGGCGGCTAACTCGACTGCGGCGGCGGCGCGACGGGCGAAGCGGCGGGGCGGGCGGCTTAGGCGGGGCGGCTGGGCCGGCTTATAAAGGCCCGGGCCAGTGGGAGTCCAGGCCGAACACGGCCCAAAGTCGGTTCGCCACTTTTTTTTAAACGAGTCCTGACGTACGGAAACTAGCAAAAGAAATACTAATCGGACTCCAAAAATTCCGAAATAAATTTTCACCGTCCTCTAATAATATTTAGGACAAAGTGAACATTTTTCCCGGACCTAAATGCAATTTTGAAAAACGCGCATTTTTCCTATGCAAATAAAATCGCAAATAAATCCAAATAAAAACCAAAAGTGATTTTAATTTTTTTCCTCCAATATTTCTGTTATTTTGGAGAAGTCATATTATCTCCGCTTATATATTTTATTTAGAAACATTTTTTTAGGAAAGAAAAATAATTAAAACCAACGTTATCCTCGTACCGGTATTCGAGAAAACTCAAATACGAAAACGGTAGAATTCTCAACTCTCTCCGTAGGTCCTTGAGTTGCTTAGAATTTTCGAGAATCGCCACGCACAAAATGCAAAGAAATATGAATGCAGTATGATCTATGTATAACATTCCAAATTGATAATTTGGGATGTCACATCCTACTAGGACTAGGGAGGCCTAGTAGGACTCCACACTTTGGGTGCGCCCTATGAGGGCCGGCCTTCTCCTCCCTCCATCCTTTATATACGTGGCCAGGGGGCACCCCATAGACACACAAGTTGATTTTAGCCGTTTGCGGTGCCCCTCGCCATAGATACACACCTCGGTCATATCATTGTAGTGCTTAGGCGAAGCCCTGCGCCGGTAGCTTCATCATCACCGTCACCACGCCGTCGTGCTGACGAAAAACTCTCCCATGACGCTCAACTGGATCAAGAGCTCGTGGGACGTCATTGAGCTGAACGTGTGCTGAAAACGGAGGTGCCGTATGTTCGGTGCTTGGATCGGTTGGATCGCGAAGACATTCGACTACATCAACCGTGTCACTAGACGCTTCCGCTTTCGGTCTAAGAGGGTACGTGGACACACCCTCCCCTCTTGTTGATATGCTTCTAGTAGATAGATCTTGCGTGATTGTAGGAATTTTTGAAATACTACGTTTCCCAACAGAAAGGCCCTCTGCTTCTATCAAGAATAGGTAAGGGGAGATAGGATCTCCCTGCCGAATACCTCTCGTGGGGATGAAACTCTCTAACTTTTCCCCACTAAATAGACCTAAAAAGGAAACCGATGAGGCCATAGCCATAACCGTGTCAATCCAGGACTGAGAAAACCCCAACTTACACATAATGGCCCGGAGGTATGACCACTCTAACCAATCGTAGGCTTTCATCATGTCTAGTTTCAGAGCACAAAAGTAGTTGTTCTTCGATCTGTTGCGCTTCATAAAATGTAAACACTCGTAAGCGCAAATAATATATCTGTGATCAATCTACCCGGAACGAAAGCTGACTGCTCAACTGATATTATCTCTGGTAAAACAAGTTTTAACCTGTTAGCCACTACCTTCGAAGCTAGCTTGTAGATCACATTGCATAGACTGATAGATCTGAACTGGGATAGGAGTGTTGGGTCGTTTACTTTCGTAATTAGCACAAGAATAGTATCATTAATGCTCGTCGGGTTCTCTTTCCCCCTCACTATTCTGAGAACAATATTTGTCACTTCATCTCCACATACGTCCCATTGCATGTGATAAAATTGGGCAGGGAACCCGTCTGGCCCTGGGGCTTTAGTAGGGAAGATTTGGAAGACGACATTTTTCACCTCCTCCCAGGTATAAGGTGCACACAGTTCCCTGTTCATAGCATCCGTCACCTTCCGAGGTGCATGTTCCATGACTCGATCTATGTCCTGAAATCCTTCTGATGAATAAAGATTCTGGTAGAAATCATTTACCATGGCTTTCAATTCGGCCGGATCAGACACCATTGCTCCCAAAGCATTTTCAAGATCCCGAGTCATGTTCTTTTTTCTCCTAAGACTAGTGCGCATGTGAAAAACTTTGTGTTTTTGTCTCCCGAGGATAGCCAATCAATACATGCTCGCTGCCTCCACATCATCCCTTCCCTGTGATAGAGCTCAACTAGCCTCTTATTTATTTTCAATTCCACATGTGAGGGTGCAGTACGCAATGGATCACCCCGGAGCTCGTCTAGTCTTTTCTTTAACTATTTTATCTCCCTTCTGACATTCCCAAAAGACCTCCTGCCCTAGCTGGTTAAACCCTTTGAGATGCTCACCAACTTGTCATGGAGCCGCTAAACATTGACACATAGCCCTGCTGCAGCCCACTTCGAACTGATCGTTCCCGCTAGTTCATCATGCTTCTCCCACATGGTTTCATACTTGAAGGCCAACTTGGTTCTGTTTTCTTGATCTTGGCCTAGATGGAGGAGGATCGGCCCATGGTCCGAGGTTGCTACTGTAAGATGCTCCAAATTTGCCGAAATAAAATGAGCTAACCACTGTGCATTCACCAGAGCCCTGTTGAGCCAGCAACGCGTGTATGTCCCCCGGCCACCTTCTTTTCAAAAGTCCAAAAGCGGCCCTTATAACCAATATCAATCAACATCCAAACATCTGTAGTTTCGCGAAACGCCTGTATCTGTGCATTGCTTCTGTCTCCAATGCCAATGTGTTCGTTTGGACGTAGAACCTCATTAAAATCCCCCATACAGAGCCATGGAAGAGAGCTCAAAGTACTGATATTCTTCCGTACTTCCCAAGTTTGGTGTCGTAGGAGAGTCTGGGCCTCACCATAGACACATGTCAGCCACCACATATCCTGATCAGTTTCTTCTATCGATACATCAAGATGATAACACGAGTAACCCAGAATTTCAACTTTTATTGAATCATTCCAAAACAGTCATATTCCTCCACTTCTACCTCTGCTGTCCACTACATAAGCTCTATCATAGCCCAACGTTCCAGCTAAAGCTTCTACCCTAGATCCCTCTATCTGAGTTTCAACAATACATAACAGGTTAGGGAAAAATTTCTCGCGAACTCGCGAAGTTCTTGGACTGTCGCGGCGTTCCCACACCGCGGCAGTTCTAGCAGAGGGCACTCATTGGTGCTACCCCTCGAAGGAGCCCGGCAAATTATTTACTGTAGTGGTAAGGATCTCTTGATCATCATCTCCCATTTTGGACCTCTTCAAATCCCTCGAAGTAGGAGGACTGACCACACTGCCCCCAGCAACAACAAGCGCCATATTCTGTGGATTCTGGTCCATGGGTGTCTTCTCCGGAGGCATATAGGTGTTGCCCGAGTCAAACATTTTTGTTCTCTTCCTGCTATTATCATCCATTGCCATGGTTGATCAGTCAAGGCATGGGTCATCCTCCCTGTCTGAGGCAACACTTGTTATGTCCTCCCTCCTAGCATTGCGATTTGCTCCAGCTCTACCTCCCCTTCTTCCAACTCGCCGTCCTCTATTCTCACCCGATCCTCTTCCAATCCTCATGGCCCAGGTAGCACGTGGATATTTTAAAACTAGAGCCGAAATAGGATGGATTCCATCACCATGTTCCTTGAAAACGTGTCCTAGGTGGCCGCAGACCGCACACCAATCAGGGAGCTGCTCGTACTTTACTCTGTACATCTATCGCTGTTGGTTTCTGATCAGAGAGACTGCATTCTTCAATGGCTTGTGAACATCAATTCTGACCCAAGCGCAATAGAAATTGCCAGTAAAATCATGGGACGCTGGTTCAAAGAACAAAACTTCCCCCACTTTAGCTGCAAGACTAGGCACCAGATGGGCAAAGAGATCCGGGACGTCATGGATCTGATCCCGTCTGTCTGGTGTATCCAGTTTGACATGGGACAGCTGTGTTATTCCATCGTAAGGGGCAATGATGACGGTGTTTCCACAGAAATTCCAAGGCCCCTCTTGCATTACACTCTCCCGGTCACCCAGGCACCGGATTGAACGTGTACAGATTTGACTCCAGAGGTTTAAACTTGACATCTTGAGCTAGATCCCACGTAGCTCTCATGTTGCGGAAAAACCAGCCCTGGCTATAGGGTTTATCGATATGAACTCGAGCTATCGCCAACCATCTTGCTGCATCTCCCGAGACAGATCCCTCATCGACCACCACATCATCCATATAATCTTCCTGAAGACCGAGTTCAGCCATTAGTTTCTCAATCTCTGATGCAGAAGAAGAGCCACTGGCCTTAGCCGATCCGCTCGCAGCTTCCACATCCATGATGCTAACCTAACCCGATCTGATGAGACAAACGGGTTCTGTCTGACGGAACCTAACCCAAGCCGCCTGCAAATGCAGATCGTCAGAGCAAAGAAGCCCCGGCTGATCCCCCGCAGCCCGGCGGGGAGGAAGAAACCGCGGATCTCAACGGCGGCGAAAAGTCGCCTCCGAGAGGAAGAGAAACCCTACCTTGCGGGAAAAGGTAAAACGTAACCTCTGCGGGTGTGTTGATGGGGGCACTGAGTTGCTCGGTGACCAACACCATGTTGGAAGATGCAAGTGACTCGGGTGAGGATGGTCAAATGTTTCGCCTTTGGTTATGAGTTTTTTTTTTGCTCCTACCTAGATGGCCGGAATTCGGCTATTTCAAAAATTTCAGAAATATCTTAGACGGAATAAGGAAACCAAAATTTGAATTTTGGAAAAAAAATATGACATAAATTTGCCCCTCTTTTTTAAATCAAGTGGAACAAAAGTTAACATTCCAACGGAAGCCACACATATTAGTTCAAGACTTACAATCCACAACGATCACACATTAATTCAAAGTTTAGACGGCCAAGTACAACCAACAAATTTCGATTTGATTTTCTCGGCCCACAACGACATCATCTAGCCAAGGCGAGATATCCAAAATTTGGGCGAAATTTAATTTTCTCAACCGACGTTTACCAGGGCCATGTGAGATGGACTGACAGCGGTCTATGGGCATAGTGATGTCGACGGTGCTCATTGTTGTGTCTGGGGCCCATTTATGGCATCAAACCTGGTGATTGCTTGCTGCCTCTTCGCCTGCAAGTTTTTCAACAACTCATCACGAACCTTGACATGTTCTGAGCACATGGTGGAGCCGGATTGTGCTGGCTTGCCACAATTCCAGTTACGAGCATTGCACCACCGCTCTGCTGGCATTATCAAGGCGTCAGGTTCAACCTCTAGTTCTTCAACTTCTGCCTCCGGCCATTCTCCAACACTTTCCCCGTCTGGCTCCTCATCAGTACTGCCATATCAACGCAGAAGTGCACAACCATTTATACTCCGAAAACACAACATAGTTTTAGTGCAAAGTAAATACATACAAAACCAATACTCTTTTTAAATTTGACATTAACCTGGATTCTATTATCATCTTAAAGCAATAGAGTACACTATCAATTCAAAATACAAAATGTAAAGAAAAAAAAAACACTTCCACAAGCATTCTTTTTTTTGCGCCTAGTTAAAATGGGTCAACAAGTTACTTGTATCTGTGAGTACAAACATCAACTGTGTTAAACAATATGGTCCATAGAGATAAAATTGTATAGCACCAATGTTCATGGTTTAAGACCCCAATTATATATCTATTCATTCTTCTTTAAGGACCATTTTCTCCATATGTAGAAAAAAGGACGTGTTCACCACCAAGTTTCATGTCTATGTCCTCATAGGGTTGGGAAAAGTTAAAGCACATCTGTGCAACTATATTAGAAGAAAATCATATGATGTTGCTAGCAAAACACGTACTAGACTATGAAATTTCGATTTATTTGTTTCTCATAAAATACGAAACTGCCAGAATAAAATTATACTACTACTTGGACTTCAAATTTTAAAATCGTATACCAACATTTTGATGGATACAAATATTGACCCGTTTATACTTTGTCATATCCATATACACTAGCAAAATAAAAAATTCAATTATGCAAGTGAGTCACCAATTGTTTAGGTAAAACAAGGAAAATAAATACTTCAAGTATGTATTGCAGAACTTCAATTTATTTCTTCCCTTTTGCGAATAAATTTCTGTCTTTCTCATCCTTTTATCTAAATCATTTCTCTCTTAATCGTCCCCGTGTGCTTTATTACGTGTTTAACCCTTTCACGAGACCTCCAACAGGTTAAGCTGACCCCTCACGTGAATAACGGCCAAGCATTTTCGGAGGTTCACAAATTTTTACTATGGTAGATTGTAGGATTAACAATATATGTATGCACATATGTTTTGATAACCAGTTTTGCTAGTTCAGAAGAGGAGCTCTTGAAAGTACATTCATGTGACGTACATATTTTTAAACTGTGAAATGTATATATACCTGTCCTCTGGGTCCTTCACCATATCATCGTCCAAAGCTACATTGTTCACATACACGGACGCCTGACAGGAAGACACGGCGAATCAAATTTAAATTCCGGCCAGCCGAATCAACAGATCAACCAAGAAATATGGCCGTATCTTGGAAAATAGGAACCAGCGCAAAAATACAGAGTATAATTGTATTGTACCTTGATATTGCTGGACGAGCCAGCTGAAGAAACTGGAGATTGGACGGCATGGTCTTCCTCGTCCGCCAGATCAAACTCCTCTTCGAAGCCGACGGCTTCCGCCAGCATCAGTAGCCCCGCTGCTGGTTCCTCTTTGGCGCTCTGCCAAGGACTTGTTGGGCATGGGATTTCTGTGGTGGCCGGGAAGGTGGACGGCGGACAAGCAGGGTTGCTCGGGTTCATCTCTGCCGTGGTGTAGTGCGACGAGAGGAGAGAGACGGCAGGACAAAAATGTGTGTGAGGGATTATGGGAATCTGGATGGAACGATGGGGCAGTAGATTATTTAACATGGTGTAGACAGCACTAGATCTGTAGATTAGGCTGTCAATGTTAGAGAAGATTGGCAGCGTTTCACTAAATTTATTGTGGTATATTTGAAGTTTCTTTCAGGGATATAGAAAACATATCTGATAATGAATTAAGAGGATCTAAATAACAATTGAAGTATAAGACTATGCCTTTTTTTGTTGTGAAATAAAGGAAAGAAATATATGCCCAGTTAGTGTCGCCTAGCAAATTGCCTATGTATCCAGTCTGTTAGCTGGAACAATCTTGCCTATGTTCACACTCAAGTCTATCCCCCAATGGTTTATTTTGAGATAAACTCTTGCCTTTTATAACAAAGCCTTGTATTTCAAAGCTTTCCTTTTTTTTTGAATTTGTATTTCTAGCTTTCCAGTTTTCTTGAAATAATGGGCCGATTGTTTTGGGGGTTTGCCCATCTACGTTGGCCCATAAATGGAGCCTTTTGAAAAGAAGCCTACCTACACATGTATGACTAAGTTCTCTAAAAAAAATGGGCTTACTGGGGAATCTATATTCCATTTGGAATATAAATTAGCAGTTTTAAATTTCAAATGAGTTGAATACTAGTTGAAAAGTTATTGGAGCACCTATGACATGTCCGTCTTAAGATGCATTTGAGAAATAGTTCTATAATGGACGAACAACCAAAGTAAGGTAGGTCGTGTGGGTACTTAAATATATCAGGTTGAGCAGGAGCATACTGTTGTTGTGTATCTGTGTACCACAAATTAATGTCAAGCATGCGTGTGATTTGTTACATAACTTGGTCGTCGAGTGATTTGGTTTTAGAAACGAAAAAGACACCATGTACCAAATCACCGTCGTATCTTCTGAATAGTATTAATCAAAAATATATACCAAAAAATGTACCTCATTCACCTAATAGAAGAAGTGTGTGAACAACACATACAATGCTAATTACCATGAACCAAATAAAAGAAGTGCGTGATACATTCTTCACAAAGTTCATCCCACTAAATTTCCTCTTTAGTTCTTTTCCTCCACTATTTCTTTTGTCCTATTCCTAGTTTGAAAAAAAAAACACCATTCGCCTCTTATATCCCTCCAATTGTCTGAACTTTGTAAATTTCATGCATGGTCCGTTTTTGAATCAACACATACATCTTATATTTAGAGAAAGGTTGTTAACCTTGCTTATTATGGTAATTTCACTTCAGAAGAGATCCACTGACTGTACCCCTCCTGCGATAAAATCAATAGTGTTAAGTCAAAAGGAGTGTTGGGAAATTCGCAGACTGACCGAAAATGGAGGGGATAGTAGGATGAACAGCTGTAAGAGGATCAAGACCTTGGAAGGACAAATCATGCATTTCTAGCACATTTGTTTAGTGGAGTTCACACAAACATGTATTTCATAATGAAATTCTACAACAATGTAGTATTACCTATATTCATGCGTACAATGATTTTTGAAACTTCAAAATGTGGTTTAAAATTAACTATTATTTAAAAAAACAAGATCTATGGAGCCGAGGAGCAAAAATATCACACTCGGCATACAGGGTACTACAAAAAAACTCATGAATTAATGATGGAAGAGGAAGCTTGATGTTTATGGTGCCGAAGTGGCTATTGGTGTAGCTAGGCAACTAAAATTACTTTGCGACCTTGTTCTTCAGTAAGTAACAAGTAATCGTGCTGCTTTGCCCTTACATTTAAGCCTTCCGTGGATGTGTAATAGATCTGCTGAGATTAGTTTTGAGATGTGGTGAACACTGGGAAGAGTCAATATCACATGATGCTCACTCAGTACTGCCTCAGTGAGGGCATTATTTCAGTTCCCTCCAATGATATGCAAGAAGATGACGAGGTGCCTCCGTTCATAGGGCATGCTTAATGTTTGTGACTTCTGGTTTGCTTTATCCATGGATTTTTGACATGTCATTTGTTCTTAAATCTTCTTACTTAGGGCTACCAGTACATCATGCCATTTTGGATGGTCCCGAACTTGCGGTAGCATTTCATATATTTCCATCTATGTTTGTTATTCTAATTTAGTCATGGAAATGGTTATTTAGTATTTCTCCTTTCAAGGCTGCAGGTAGTTTGATCTTTGTTATTCAGAATGAAATTTGGTCGAAACACTCGGGTACTACTAAGTTCAATTCTTTTTCTTCAGAATGCAATTTGGTCAAAGCTATAAGTGTAGTACTCCTTCTTGCTATGCTTGCGTAGCTGTGTACATTATGTCCCGTAGTCAGCCCAAATTTTCTGTTGTCGAAATTGTCGTTGATTTTTACTTCAGTGCTACTATGATTAAAGAAAGAAACTTGGTACTTCAGTAGCAATTTGCTGCTGCTTTTTTGCAACCAATGTTTTTGGTACCTTTATGGTAGAAACGGGTCGAAAATGTACTCACCTGGAGCAAGATAGGTGTGTTGGTTATTGGTTCATTATAGACACCTAAGGATTTTTTTCCATGCTTAGTATGGCCGATATAAGACTCGTAATTAATTCTTCTCATGTAGATAATCCTTCCAACGATGATATGAAACTAGAGGTCCACAATTCTATTGTTTCAAGCATGTAAGTAAAGTGACAAATAGAATGCCTAGCAATGGAAATTTAGTACTATAACCTTCTCTTGTTTCAACAGAGGAATGTATTTGCCCCTTCCCTTACCTAAACCCCAGCTCCCCAATATTGCCCCTCTCCGATTGCACCCTATCTTTTTCATTAGTTGTGGCACCAATTCGGCCAGCCAACTGATTGCAGCAGAAGAACACAACATCATGGATGTCGTCGAACTTCATGTTAGGTTAATGAGATAGATGATGAAAAATCATTAGATATCGAGACTGACAAGGTCGAGAAAATGAACTGTTGCATGCGAAGAATTCCAGGCTTACTCTTAGATTTGAGCTTATTGTTATCGACATGTTCAGTTGGAAAATTTTGTTGACCTGTGAACAGGAGAGGATGTTAGATAGGAAGAAAATGACTTATTTAATTTTATACTATGGAGTATACAAATTATGTTTTGGAAATCCAATGTGGCTCCTAGGTGCACGTGCTCCTGTGCGGCAAAAGGATTTTTGAAATGTCAAAAAGATTTCAAGAAAATTTTGATGTGTTCATAGTCACATCGGAATGCTACCTGCAATTTTGTAGCTAGGTAAAATGATGGGAAAAGGTGTTTTGAAATGTCAACAAAATTGAAACAAAATTTTGATTTGTTTGTAGTCACGTCCAAATGCGACATGTAATTTTTAGGTAGAAATGTCTTGTGGGTACTTAAATATCTCAGGATGAGCAGGACCATGCAATTGTGGTGTTTCGGTGTAACACAAATTAATGTCAGGCATATGTGTGATTTGTTCCACAACTTCGTCGTTTAGTGCTTTGTTTTTTTTAAAGAAAGGCACCATGTACCAGATCACCGTCATATCTTCTGAATCGTATTAATAAATAAAATATACCACAAAATGTACCCCATTAACATAATATAAGAAGTGTGTGAAAAACACATACAATGCTAATTACAAGCAACCAAATAATTAAAAGAAGTGTGTTTTACATTCTTCACAAAGTGCATCCCATTAATTACCTCTTTAGTTTTTTTCCTCCATTATTTCTTTGGTCCAATTCCTATTTTGAAAATATAAACTCAGTTGCATCTTATATACCTGGAATTACATGAACTTTCAAAATTTCATGTGTGGTCAATTTTTGAATCAACACATACATCTTATATTTAGTGAAGGGCAGTTAACATTGCTTATTATGTTAATTTTACTTCATAAGAGATCCAATGATTTCAACTGTGCCCCTCTCGCGATAAAATCAATACTGCTAAGTCATAAAGTGTGCTGGGAGATTGAGAGACCGACCGAGAATGGAGAGAGGAGTGGGACGAGCAGCCATAAGAGGATCAAGGCCTTGGAGAAACAAAATCATGCATTTCTAGCACATGCACTATTCACTATAAAACTTTATGATTTGTTCAATGGAGTCCACATAAAAATGTATTCCATTATGAAATTGTACTGAAATGTAGTATTCCCTATATTCATGTGTACCATGATTTTTGAAACTTCAAAATGTGGTCAAATTTTATTATTATTTTTCAAAAACTTAGCTACATGGAACCGCGGAGCAAAAAAACACACTCGGCATACAGGGTACTGCAAACAAAAAAACTCGTGAATTAGTGATGGCTGAGGACACTTGTTGTTGATGGTGCTGAAGGATGCTATCGATGAAGCTAGGCGATTGAAGTTACTTTGCGACCTTGGGCTTCATTAAGTAACAAGTTGCCTTTTGCTTTGCTTTTACATTTAAGCTTTCGGTGGACGTATAATGGATCTGCTGAGTGTAGACAAGTTTAATTGTTGTTTTTACTTTGGGTAATGTAATGGATGTCTTCGGTTACGTTACTAAAATTAGGGAGGAATCCCTTTTCTTACAACAAAAAAGGAAAATCAGTGTAGAATAATATTTTTGTAATCAACACGGAGTGACACGAAGAAAAGAAGCATCAAACTCAAAACTTCAAGAGAGCCAAACCTCAAACACTAACACAAGAGCATACAACCCTTTAACAGTCGCGCAAGGGGCGAGCAAAGAGCTATGCCACGTCGATTTTACTGTGCCTTGTACTAAGAAAAAAAAAGGTGAAAACGCGTCCAAGCATCGATGCTCGTCTCCTCGTTCACCCTTTCTCGTTTTTCCTCCCCCAACTGGCGGCTAGGGTCAACGCGACCGTGCCGCCGCCACCTTCTTCACCACACCCCAGCTTGCGGCCTCGGTCGATTCAGCTCTGTCGTTGCCGCCCCTTTTCTCTTGTTTCCCCTCCCTGGTGCTCCGCCGCCGCCTCCTTTCTCCACCAAATCCACTCCGTCCTCATCCTCCCCAATCACTGCCATCGAGGTTCTAGCGTGACAGAGTCGCGTGCAAAGAGGGCGAGGCTGAGTCACGGGCGGAGGTCGGGCGCCATCAGGAGAGCCGATGGGCGGCGGTGCACGATCTGGCAGGCGCGACCTGCACGAGCAACACGGCCGACGAGGCACATGTTGCAGGCCAACAGCGATTGGAGGCGAGGTGATTGCGTTCTCCAGGACGCCGTTGCAGATCCTCGTCGTTTCTCCGGGAGAGGAGCTCGTTGATGATCCCCTCTTGTCCATGGATTCGCGACGGAGGTGCTCGAGGAGGAGCTTCTTCCCTAGAGGCCATGGAAATCGTCAAGGTGTGCCTTTACCCCCCCCCCTTCCCTTGTCTGGGTATGCTGGGTGTTGGATGATGGTTTGTCATTTAATCTGCAGAATCTCGATTCCTTGATTCCCCCCGTACTGAATAGTTGTAATGCCGTTTAAGCTCTCAATCATATATGGTCATGATGTTTGTACTTCTATTCATGAAACTTCAAATAGTTAGGCTGCAAAACATAAATTTGTGCTTCCACTTTGAGGTGGAACAGCAGGTTAAGAGAGCATTCCTCAATTTTTTTTGGATTCAGCGGAATCGCTGTAGTGTGAAGAATTAAAGCACTCAAGGTCTCTGGAGGATCGATGGAGAGAACGGCAGTTTAAGACATGGATATTGCTATCGGAGCACATATAAAGGGATGGAAGTTTCTGTATCTTAACGATGTTGACGTACTTGAATAACGTCTCTTATGGTTTATGACTTTTCTGTATGGTATTCAAACCTTTACTGATCATTCAAACTGCGCTACACGAATTTCTCTTTCAGTTCCAGTGTGAATTGCCGGAGTCATATATGAAGCATACAGGAAACAATAACATTGATGGTGTTCTGGTCCGGTGTAGTTGTTTAGACTCTGCTTTGTAGACATTACCAAATCAAAGGTATTAAATTAGGCGTATTTTGAAAGGCGAGTTTTTTTTTTTGGGGAAAAAAAGATGAGTTGAACTGCATTATGTAGAGCGCGTCATTCAAAATTTAGTTCTATTCTAAGTATACTCGGTTTAGGTTTGTCCTTTTCTTGCGGCTGACAAGATTTTACATGCACTCAGTTGGATAATTAAGTACAGTTTTACAGTTTGACAAGTACAGTTTGACAAGTCATATCAATACTGCTAAGTCATAAAGTGTGCTGGGAGATTGAGAGACCGACCGAGAATGGAGAGAGGAGTGGGACGAGCAGCCATAAGAGGATCAAGGCCTTGGAGAAACAAAATCATGCATTTCTAGCACATGCACTATTCACTATAAAACTTTATGATTTGTTCAATGGAGTCCACATAAAAATGTATTCCATTATGAAATTGTACTGAAATGTAGTATTCCCTATATTCATGTGTACCATGATTTTTGAAACTTCAAAATGTGGTTCAAATTTTATTATTATTTTTCAAAAACTTAGCTACATGGAACCGCGGAGCAAAAAAACACACTCGGCATACAGGGTACTGCAAACAAAAAAACTCGTGAATTAGTGATGGCTGAGGACACTTGATGTTGATGGTGCTGAAGGATGCTACCGATGAAGCTAGGCGATTGAAGTTACTTTGCGACCTTGGGCTTCATTAAGTAACAAGTTGCCTTTTGCTTTGCTTTTACATTTAAGCTTTCGGTGGACGTATAATGGATCTGCTGAGTGTAGACAAGTTTAATTGTTGTTTTTACTTTGGGCAATGTAATGGATGTCTTCGGTTACATTACTAAAATTAGGGAGGAATCCCTTTTCTTACAACAAAAAAGGAAAATCAGTGTAGAATAATATTTTTGTAATCAACACGGAGTGACACGAAGAAAAGAAGCATCAAACTCAAAACTTCAAGAGAGCCAAACCTCAAACACTAACACAAGAGCATTACCATCAAGGATGTTAGGATGAAATAGTTCACACCTGATAGATAGTTTTTTTGTGTGCGTTGGTGGATGGGGCCGGGGCGTTGTTTGTTTCTCAGTGACGAACACCAGCTTTGATGAATTGAATAGGGAAGGCTACATCATGTAGCACTGCCAAAGACCTACCTTACCGAGCTTTCCAGAGGCAAGTGATTCACATGAGCATGGGCCAAGGCTTTGCCGTCGGGTTTGTGATTTTTGTTTCCAGCTCCTACCAAGATGGCGGTAATTCGGATATTTCAAAAAAAATAGGAAAAATCTTAGACGAAATAGTAAAACCAAAGTTTAAATTTTGCAAATAATATGGCCGAAAATAGCCCCAAAAAATAAAATGAAGCAGAACAAAAGTTAACAATCCAACATAACCCTCATAGTTTAGTTCAAGACATACGGTAAACAACCATCACACAATAGTTATAATTTTAATCAACCCACTACAACCAACAAACTTTAAATTTTATTTTCTCGGACGAGAAGGACATTTACCAGGCCTAGGTGAGATGGCCGAGTTTCAGCCAAAATTAGAAACCTTAGGATGGGCTGACCACGGCCTCTGGGTGTCGTGCCGTCGACGTTGCTCATTCTTGTGTCTTAGGCCCGAGTATGTCGTCAGGCCCGGTGCTAGCTCGCTCACAACTTTTGCAAGGACTCATGGCGAGCCTTTATATGTTTCAACCACATGGTGGAGCTGGATTGAGCCACCTTACCACAAATCCAGCCACGACCGTTGCTACGATTGCACGGCCGCTCTACCGACACTATCAAGGGGTCAACTTCAATCTCTAGTTCTTCAACGGCTACTTCTGCCTCCAGCAGTTCTCCATAATTTTCCCTATCTAGCTCTTCATCAGTACTGCCATATCAAAACACAAGTATGCAACAAGTTATACTCCTAAAACACAACATGTTTAGTGAAAAAAAAAAGTAAAGCCTTCAAAAAATACATACAAAACGAATATATTTTTTTAAAGTTGACATTAACATGGACTCTATCATCATGATAAAGCAATACAGTACACTAACAACTAAATGTACAAAAATGTAAAAACAAAAAAAACACATCCACGAGCATGTTAACTCTTTGGAAAAACCTAACCCCACTACTGGAATGGCAGAGTTCACCCAATTTCTAGCAAACTCGGCGAAGCCTAAAATCAACACGGCAAAGACTTTGCCGAGTTGACAACTCGGCAGAACGGACTCGGCTGGACACCACTCAGCGATGTTAACATTTCTGAGTTCTTTTCCACGCGAGCACGGCGAAGTCAGAAAAAATTATTGCCGAGTTTCAAATACATGCACTCGGTAAATAATTGTTAGCGAACAGAACGGTTCACAATGGATTTGATTTCTTTGCCGATACTCCAGCGTAGGAACTCAGCAAACATTGTTGGCATATATATATATAATAATGAGGTATGAAAGATCCATCTATGTGGTATATGAGGAGCAGGAGTACGTACTCCCAAGAGTACACAACCATTTTCCTATATATATATATATATATGTTTTTTAAATGCGCCGCCGTCATCGTCGGCAAGCTTCAGGTCCGCCGGTGTACGTGCTGATGCAGCAGTCCTCGGGCCCAAATGGCTCGCCGGTCGCATAGGTCAATCACCCGTCGACGCCGTTGGCGAGCTGAGCTAGCAAGGCGGAGTGGTGCAGGGTGTTCGCCGAGGAGCTGGGAAAGCACGCCAAGGCGTCCATGTCTGATGAGCGCCGGTGCTTCTGGGCGGGACAATCGCATCGCTGCTGGGGCAAGAGAAATGCTCGTTGGCGCCGGTGGCGTAGTCGTGCGGCCCAACCACAACGCGAAGGCCTCCATGGTACGCGACTCTGTTTGTGCTTGCAGCCGATCGGTCCATCTGGCCGTCGTCCACACCAGCGCCGGTAACCCGGCCTTGTCTGCTCATCAGATGAGAGAGGAAAAAGAGGATTGAGGACATGGGCGTTCGGCTGGGAGGATTTGAGAGGTTAAAGAAAAGGAGAAGAACATGGGGGCATGGGCTGGTGAGTTGTGTGGTGTTGCAGCTGCCACCTCATCGATCCTGTGGACATGTGCTTGACCAATAGGAAAAAAGTATGTCTGAACAAAATTGTGTGTTTCCTGTGCTAACTAAAAATTAGTAAGGAACATAGAAAAATCTTTAGAAAGTACCAAATTTTTTCCCAACAATCATTTGTTAGTTACTTCTTACTTCCAAGTTTCATATTTTCTGGAGTTTTCTTGAATTTTTGAGAATTAAAAAACTAACAAACTTCATATTTTGGAACGAGTTTTCGCACCCTCATGTTTGATATTGCTTTTTTTCTTATATAAGACATAAAATAGATTCAAGAACACAAATATGGTTTTTCAACCCGATTTTTTCAATATCTTTAGGTAGTTGTAGCTCAAATTTGAAATATGTTCGTTAAAGGACTAGAAAATGCACTTAATTGCTACAGTATAGCGAACAAACTCCAAACAATGCCAAATTTTTACATGGACCATGTAATGGTATATATTGAGGACAGAAATAATTTCAGTGTCAATGGATGAAGCATCGGTTGCGTCCCCTTCAAACCACACCCGTACCCTCTCGGACCACGTTTCTTCCTCTAAGATGGTTCAGCTTTCAAAGAGTGTACGTCATTACTTCAGCCAAACCTTCTCAATTTTTTCCCAAGTTTCATACTTTTCGGAGTTTGCTTGAATATTTCAAAACAACAAATTAGAGAAACTCCTTGTTCGGGTCGAGTTTCGACACTCTCATTTCTTGTTATTGCTTTATTTTTCTTCTATAAGTCTAAAACATAGACTCAATAATAGAATATGATTTTTGAACCCGTTTTTTTTTTTCAATTTATTAAGGCGATTTTAGTTTAAATTTGAATTATATTCATTAAATGCCTTCACAATGCACATAACTGCTTAAATATAGCAAGCAGACTCGAAAATATGCCAAATTTTGACATGAATCATTTAATGGTGTATCTTGAGCGTGGAAAAAAAAATCAATGCCAATGGATAAAGTATCAGTCGCTTCGCCTTCAAACTACACCCGTTCTCTTTGCAAACTCGTTTCTTTCTCGGAGATGGTTTGATTTCTATGCAATGTATGTCATAAGTTTTGCGCACCTTCTCAAGTTTTTACCACGCACTACGGGGATCATATGATGACACCATGTCAAGTTTCAATATTTTTGGAGTTTGTTTGTATTTTTATTTTGGAATTAAAAAACTGAAAATTCAAGTTTGGACTCGAGTCTTGGCACCATCATGTTTGGAATTCATTTCATTTTTCTATATAAGGCTTAAACATAGACTCAACAACACAAATCTGATTTTCCAACCGATTTTTGCCAACCTTTTCACGCAATTGCAGTTCAAATTTGGATTATATCCTTTAAATGTCTAGAAATGCACATAATGACATAAATATAGCAAGCGAACTCCGAAAGATGCCAAATTTTTGCACGGATAATCTAATGGTGTATCTTTGAGTGTAGAAAAATTATCAACGCCAACGCATGAAGCATCGATCACATTCATTTATGTCCTATAAAAGAAAAAAAAAATCATCTAAATCTTGTGCGCTATAGCGTTTATTAGAGCTCAGCCACTAAGAGGCATAGCCCGCAATTTAAAACTATGTGTGACATACATACTTTCAAACTGCATGAAATGTACAATTTTTTCTGGTTAGTGGCTTTGTTAGAGCATCTCTAGCAGACCCCTTAAAATCGCAAACTGCAAAACTGGGATACGGGTTTGAAAAAGTGCCTTTAAGGGTTCATTTTAGCTGCGGCCGAACAGATACTGTAAAACAAACTGTAAAACTAGAATAAAACGTGCCTTCCTCTAGTCCGGCCGCTGCCACCCCTTCCCCCAGCCATCCACACCGGCCATGCCGGTCGCATTCAACCCCGTCGGCCGCGCCCCATCGCCCGCAGGCCATGCCGCGTCGCCTGTCGGCCGCGCCTCGCCTCGCTGGCCGCGCCCTGTCGCCTCCGTCATCCGCACCCAGCCATGCTGGCAACGCCCCGCCGCCTCCGCCGTCCGCGCCTTGCTCTATTGCCAGCCGAGTCGTGCCCCTTTGCCTGCCGGGCCAGGAGGATTCCGGCGGCCAGGCTGAGATCATGGGAGGCCACGGCTATGTCGAGCTCGTCCAATTCGAACCGGCAGCGATCGATTGCGGCGCATAGGGGCCTTTTCCTGTGAGCGGTGATGAATTCCAGCAAGTTTAGGGCGGATTCCGGCAAACTCCGCGGCGGCGTGTTTGCTCCGACAAGGTTTGACCGGTATACGGGGCCCCCTAGATTCGGCCTTCCAACCTCCAAAGATAAAGGTTTCGGGTGTGTATTTGCGGTGGCCCTTAAAAAAATTACAGGTTGGACCACTTTTATAGTTTCTGTTCTGGACAATTTTTTCGCCCAAAACTGTAAAACACAATTTTTTCTATGGATTTGATCACTTATGCGGGGTCTGCTAGAAATGCTCTTAGCACATAGTGCATTATGCACTGCATAAAATACAGGTCAACAAGAATAAATGTAAAAATACATTCATATCTTGGCTCACTTGAGGAAATTTTTTGTGGGGAAACAAAATGACTTTAAATAAGTGTTTATTGGACAATTGCTCGAAAATCCATCTCTGCACCCGAGCTGTTCTGCACCCGCGCTGACGAAAAAAATCAAAACAAATACTAGAAAATTTAAAAAAATTCTATATTTTTTGTGTAGTAGATAATTTGATGCGTGAGGTCCACTCCAATTTTCAAATCATTTGGACATCTGAGGTGCTCTCAGGAAAAAAAGACAAATTGGGGGTCTGTAAAAATGTTTATCGTTCATGTATTGTTTGTCCCAATTTGTCTTTTTTGCTGATAGCTACTCAGATGTCCATATGACTTGAAATTTGGAGCAGGCCTCACGCATCAAATTGTCTAAAAAAATTATTTGGAATTTCTTTGAATTGTTTTGAATATTTTCAAATTGTTTTCTAACCAGGTGCAGATGAGGCTGTAGACATGTAGCATCGGACTTATTTACAACATTCCCGTGGAATATACAGAGAATTTTCTGGACAATACTGGATGGCTGGGAGCAAGAGAGAAAACAATACCCACGTGAGTGCACTGGATGAACAATTGGCCCATGCATACTCAACTATGGGTCACTTCCATCAGAATCGATTAAATAGTTTCCCCTCAAAAAAAAAAAGAATCGATTAAATAAAATACACCACAGGGGTGTTATTCGTGTACTATAGTGTAGTATAGGAGTAGAAATATAGATACCTGTCCTCCGGGTCCTCCACAGGGTTGTCTAAAGCTACGTTGTTCCTGTAAACCTAGCAGGAGGACACGGTGCGTCGATTTTAAATTCCGGCTGGCAGACTAAACAGATCAACCAGCGCAAAAAATACACAGTATCCAAAACAATTAGCTACTCTCTCCGTCCGATGAAGAGTGTATATCTAGAAATTTTAGGATAAATTATGGAGTTGAGTAAAAAATGCACTGGAAACATGCAAACCAGCATCTCTATCCTCTTTAATTACACAACCCCTAATAAGCTAAGTGCATGTAGAAATTAAGAAGACCATGTGTAGATTGTTATTGGTCTTGATTACCGTGTGATGGGAGAGAAGTATTTTTTTTTTCCACTTTAAAGTGCATTGGGAATATATAAGTACACTTTTTTGTGGACAAATTTTGGAGCAAGATGTACACTCTTCGCCGGACGGAGAGAGTACGCATCAAGGGGGTTCCTCACGTGTGCCACGTTGGCATGAGCTACTGTTTCATCGTTGCAATATTTTTGCCTCGTTGGTCCACTTGTTTGCTGGGGATTAGGCTAAGTAAGAGAAAGAAACGGGAAACTTCCTGCCAGATACATCGCCCCCTCCGCTCCCTTTCCTCCTCCTACATGCAAGCCATCCCATCTCTCCCACACCACCTCACGGCCTCCACTGCCTTTCCCATCCCAGATCCTTCTCCTCTGCCGTGCCCAGGTCCCTGTCTCTCTCGTCGATCTGCGGTGGGTACGGGGACGCGCAAGGATGGACAGATCCCGGTGGTGGCTGGGCGCCGTTGACCTCATGCATGCAGGCGAGGCAGAGGGTGGCTGCGGCGGCGCTAGTCACCGCGGTGGTAGGCGGCAGTTAGAGGGGCGGGGACGTCGGGGATGGATGGGTCCCGCAGCCCCGTTCGGGGATGTATTTCATAATGAAATTTTACTGTAGTATAATATTTCGTGTATTCATGTGAACCAAAGTTTGAAACATCAAAATGTGGTCGTCAATTATTATTATTATTAAGAACGAGCTCCATAGAGCACGGGAGCAAGAATTCTACACTTAACATACTGTTGGGGAACGTAGTATTTTAAAAAAAATCCTACGATCACGCAAGATCTATCTAGGAGAAGCATAACAACAAGCGGGGAGAGTGTGTCCACGTACCCTCGTAGACCGAAAGTGGAAGCGTTTAGTAACGCGGTTGATGTAGTCAAACGTCTTCACGATCCAACCGATTCAAGTACAGAACGTACGGCACCTCCATGTTCAGCACACGTTCAGCAAGATGAGTCCCTCGAGCTCTTGATCCAGTTGAAGAGGAGAGAGAGTTTCGCCAGCACGACGGCGTGGTGACGGTGATGATGAAGTTACCGGCGCAGGGCTTCGCCTAAGCACTGCAACGATATGACCGAGGTGTGTAACTGTGGAGGGGGCACTACACACGGCTAAGAGATTGTCTGTTGTGTTTTGGGGTGCCCTCTAGCCACGTATATAAAGGAGGAAGAGGAGGAGGCCAGCGGCCAGGTTGGGCGCGCCCTAGGGGGAGTCCAACTAGGACTCCCCTTCCTTTCCAAGAAAGGGAGGGAAGGAAGGAGGAGGAAGGGGAGAAGGAAAGAGGGGGACACCGCCCCCTCCCTAGTCCAATTTGGACTTGCCATGGGGGGTGGGGGCGCGCTGCCTCCCCTTGTGGCCCTTCTCTCCTTTCTACTAAAGCACATTAAGGCCCAATACTTCCCCAGACAAATTCTCGTAACTGTCATGTACTCCGAAAAATACCTGAATCACTCGGAACATTTCTGATGTCCGAATATAGCCTTCCAATATGTGAATCTTTACCTCTTGACCATTTCGAGACTCATCGTCATGTACATGATCTCATCCGGGACTCCGAACAAACGTCTGTCATCAAATCACATAACTCATAATACAAATCGTCATCAAACGTTAAGAGGGCGGAACCTAAGGGTTCGAGAACTGTGTAGACATGACCAAGACACATCTCCGGTCAATAACCAATAGCGCAACCCGGATGCTCATATTGGCTCCTACATATTCTACGAAGATCTTTATCGGTCAAACCGCATAACAACATACATTGTTCCCTTTATCATCGGTATGTTACTTTCCCGAGATTCGATCGTCGGTATCATCATACCTAGTTCAATCTCGTTACCGGCAAGTCTCTTTACTCGTTCTGTAATATATCATCTCGTGACTAACTCATTAGTCGTTTGCTTGCAAGGCTTATTATGATGTGTATTACCGAGAGGGCCCAGAGATACCTCTCCGACATTTGAAGTGACAAATCCTATTCTTGATATATGCCAACACCACAAACACTTTCGTAAACACCTGTAAAGCATCTTTATAATCACCCAGTTACGTTATGACATTTGATAGCACACAAGGTGTTCCTCCTGTATTCGTGAGTTGCATAATTTGGTAGTCAGAGGAACATGTATAAGTCATGAACAAAGCAATATCAATAAAACTAAATGATCACAGTGCTAAGCTAATGAATGGGTCTTGTCCGTCACATCATTCTTTAATGATGTGATACCGTTCATCAAATGACAACACATGTCTATGTTTAGGAAACATAACCATCTTTGATCAACGAGCTAGTCAAGTAGAGGCATGCTAGGGACACTCTGTTTTGTCTATGTATTCACACATGTACTAAGTTTCAGCTTAATACAATTCTAGCATGAATGATAAGCATTTATCATGATATAAGAAAATATAAATAACAACTTTATTATTGCCTCTATGGAATATTTCCTTCAGTCTCCCACTTGCACTAGAGTCAATAATCTAGTTCACATCGCCATGTGATTTAATACTGATAGTTCACATTGTTATGTGAATAACACCCATAGTTCACATCGACATGTGACCAACAACCAAAGTGTTTACTAGAGTCAACAATCTAGTTCACATCGCCATGTGATTAACACCCAAAGAGTATTAAGGTGTGATCATGTTTTGCTTCATGAGAGAAGTTTAGTCAGCGGGTCTGTAACATTCAGATCCGTATGTATTTCACAAATTTCTATGTCCACAATGCTCTGCATGGAGCTACTCTAGTTAATTGCTCCCACTTACAATACGCATCCAGATTGATACTTAGAGTCATCTGGATTAGTGTCAAAGCTTGCATCGGTGTAACTCTTTACGACTAACTCTTTATCACCACCATAATCGAGAAACATTTCCTTAGTCATTCAGTAACTAAGGAATATTTTGACTGCTGTCTAGTGATCTACTCCTGGATCACTATTGTACCTCATTGCCAAACTAATGGCAAGTTACACAACAGGTTTGGTACACAACATGGCATACTTTATAAAATCTATGGTTGAGGCATAGGGAATGACTTACAGTCTTTCTCTATCTTCTGCCATGGTCGGGTTTTGAGTCTTACTCAACTTCGTACCTTACAACTCAGGCAAGAAATCCTTCTTTGACTGATCCATTTTGACCTACTTCAAAATCTCATTAAGGTATGTACTCATTGAAAATCTTATCAAGCGTTGATAACCCACAAGTGTAGGGGATCAGTTGTAGCCTCTTTCGATAAGTAAAAGTGTCGAACCCAACGAGGAGCTAAAGGCAGAACAAATATTCCCTCAAGTTCTATTGACCACCGATACAACTCTACGCACGCTTGACGTTTACTTTACGTAGAACAAGTATGAAACTAGACGTATTTTGTGGTTTTTGTGGGATAGGTTTGCAAGAATATAAAGAGCACCCAAATATAAATTAGGGTCTGCTAATGTAAAGAAACAAAAAAGTTAATGATAGCGAGTGTGGAAAAGTGGTGGTAGGAGTTGCGAAACTGCCCCTAAGCAATTGACTACGTTACTAGACCGATAGCAAGTTTTATGTGGGAGAGGCCACTTCTAGCATGTCATCCCTTACTTGGAATTCTATGCACTTATGATTGGAACTATTAGCAAGCATCCGCAACTACTAACGCTCATTAAGGTAAAACCCAACCATAGCATTATGATATATTGGTCCCCCTTCAATCATGTATGCATCAATTTCTACGCAAGGTTGAAGCTTCTGTTACTCTTGCCCTCCAATACGTAGTCCTATCAACATACAACTAACCCTATGGTGTGATCCACGCGCGCGCTCGTATGATGGGCACCAAAGGACAGCAACATAACCACATGCAAATTAAATCAATTATAGCAATTCACCAATAACCGATAGGACAACAAAAATCTACTCAGACATCATAGGATGGCAACACATCATTGGATAATAATATGAAGCATAAAGCACCGTGTTCAAGTAGAGGGTACAACGGCTTGCGGGAGAGTGGACGGTTGTAGATAGATGGGGGAAGGTGATGGAGATGTTGGTGAAGATGATGGAGGTGTTGTGTAGATCGCCGTCACACGATGATGGCCCCGGTGGCACTCCGGTGCCACTGGAAGCGAGGGGGAGAGAGCCCCCCTCCTTCTTCTTCTTCCTTGACCTTCTCCCTAGGTGGGAGAAGGGTTTCCCCTCTGGTCCATGGCCTCCATGGCGGCGGAGGGGCGAGAGCCCCTCCGAGATTGGATCTGTCTCTCTGTCTCTCTCTGTTTCTGCGTTCCCAGATTCTGGCCTTCCACCGTTTCTTAAATTTTCGGAGATCCGTAACTCCGATTGGGCTGATTTTTTGACACGGTTTTTATCCGGATATTAGCTTTCTTGCGGCGAAAGAAAGGCATGAACCGCCTTAAGGTGTGGCCAGGAGGGCCCAGGGAGCGCCCCCTTCCCAGGGCGTGCCCCCTGCCTCGTGGCCCACTCGGGCATCGTTTCATGTTGGTTCTACTTCCCAAAATTCACATATATTCCAAAAAAAATCTCCGTCCGTTTTTATTCCGTTTGGACTCCGTTTGATATGGATATTCTGCGAAACAAAAAACGTGCAACAAACAGGAACTGGCACTGGGCACTGGATCAATAAGTTACTCCCAAAAAATAGTATAAGAAGTTGCCAAAAGTATATGAAAGTTATAGAATATTGGCATCGAACAATAAAAAACTATAAATACGATGGAGACGTATCAGCATCCCCAAGCTTAATTCTTGCTCGTCCTCGAGTAGGTAAATGATAAAAAGATAATTTTTGATGTGGAATGCTACCTAGCATAATCTTGATCATGTAATCTAATCATGGCATGAATATTAAGACACGAGTGATTCAAAGCAATAGTCTATCATTTGCCATGAAGACAATAATACTTCAAGCATACTAATAAAGCAATCATGTCTTTTCAAAATAACATGGCCAAAGAAAGTTATCCCTACAAAATCATATGGTCTGGCTATGCTCCATCTTCACCACACAAAGTATTTAAATCATGCACAACCCCGGTTTTAGCCAAGCACTTGTTTCATACTTTAGTATTCTCAAACTTTTTCAACTTTCACGCAATACATGAGCGTGAGCCATGGACATAGCACTATGGGTGGAATAGAAGGTGTTGATAGACAAAAGGTGGGAGAAAGTCTCACATCAACTAGGCAAATCAATGGACTATGGAGATGTCCATCAATCGATATCAATGTGAGTGAGTAGGGATTGCCATGTAACGGATGCACTAGAGATATAAGTGTATGAAAGCTCAAAAATAATACTAGTGGGTGTGCATCAACTTGCTTGCTCATGAAGACCTAGGGCATTTGAGGAAGCCCGTCGTTGGAATATACAAGCCAAGTTCTATAATGAAAATACCCACTAGTATATGGAAGTGACAAAATAAGAGACTCTCTATCATGAAGAACATGGTGCTATGATGAAGCACAAGTGTGGAAAAAGATAGTTGCATTGTCCCCTTTTTCTTTTTTTCTTTTTTTGGGGCCTTTTTTCCTTTTTTTTCTTTTTTTTCAAGGGACAATGCTCTAATAATGATGATCATCACACTTCTATTTACTTACAACTCGATACTAGAACAAAAATATGACTCTATATGAATGCCTCCGGCGGTGTACCAGGATGTGCAATGATCTAGCGTAGAAATGACATCAAAAAATGGACAAGCCACGGAAACATCATGCTAGCTATCTTACCATCATGCAAGGCAATATGACAATGATGGTGCGTGTCATAATAAACGGCCGATGGAGTTACATGGCAATATATCTCGGAATGGCTATGGAAATGCCATAATAGGTAGGTATGGTGGCTGTTTTGAGGAAGGTATATGATGGGTGTATGGTACCAGCGAAAGTTGCGCGGTACAAGAGAGGCTAGCAATGGTGGAAGGGTGAGAGTGCGTATAATCCATGGACTCAACATTAGTCATAAAGAACTCACATACTTATTGCAAAAATTTATTAGCCATCGAAACCAAGTACTACACGCATGCTCCTAGGGGGAAGGTTGGTAGGAGTTAACCATCACGCGCCCCCGACCTCCATACAAAGGATGACACTCAATAAATAAATCATGCTCCAACTTCGTCACATAACGGTTCACCATACGTGCATGCTACGGGAATCACAAACCTCAACACAAGTATTTCTACATCCACATCTACCCACTAGCATGACTCTAATATCACCATCTTTATATCGCGAAACTATTGCAAGGAATCAAACATATCATATTCAGCGATCTACAAGTTTATGTAGGATTTTATGACTAACCATGTGATTGACCAATTCCTGTCAACTCTCTAAATAGATATAAGTGAAGCAAGGGAGTTTTAATTCTTTCTACAAAAGTTATGCCCACGCTCTAACAATTATAAGCGAAGCAAAAGAGCATTCTACAAATGGCGGTTTTCTATGTGAAGAGAAACAGGCAATCCAAACTTCAAATGATATAAGTGAAGCACATGAAGTATTCTATAAAGCCATATCAAAAGATATAAGTGAAGTGCAAAGAGCATTCTATAAATCAACCAAGGACTATCTCATACCAGCATGGTGCATTTATTACAAGAAAAATAAAAAGCACACGACGCTCCAAGAGTTTACGCATATCATCCGAATGAAACGAATCCGAAAACATACCGATACTTGTTGAAGAAATATGGGATGCCTTCTGGGGCATCCCCAAGCTTAGACGCTTGAGTCTCCTTGAATATTTACATGGGGTTCCTTGGGCATCCCCAAACTTGAGCTCTTGCCTCTCCTCCTTCTTCTCACATCGAGACATCCTCGGTCTTAGAACACTTCATCCACACAAAACTTAACCGAACTTTTAGTGGCGGGGTTAGTGCATACGATCAGTAAAATCCCATCATGTACTGCTCTAACAATATTTTATAATTATAAACGAAAATTACCTAATGTATGCTATCACAATTCTATGGCCCTAAGTCAACGAGGCATCAACAAGAATTCAAACATATGCAAATAATGAAGCTATAATAGCAATCTGTGAAAACAGGACAATCTGTAGTAATCTGAACATTAACCATACTTCTGTAACCCTAAAAATTATGAAAAAATTAGGAAAAATCAACAATTTGTATAGAAAGACAGTGTAAAAAGTTTCAGAACCATTTGACGTTCCAGCAAAAAATGTAAAATCGCGCACTACAGCCAAAGTTTCTGTCCTGCACCGCTCAAACCAACAAGCATGGTAAACATCCTAAAGGCAAACCTTGGCACATTATTTTTTACAATACAATGGAATTGTACAAGTGGATAATTATTTTTGTTGAAAAGTTTCTGTAATTAAGATTCACAAAGTTTCCATGGGCATGAACAAAGTTCAAGGACGACCCCACTTTCACAATGCTCGTCTATATCACTTTCACTTTTCTTCTTGAAAAGTTTTAGGTTCCCCTCTTTATTTTTTTGTTTTTAAACTTTATAAAATCACACAACAGAAATAAATGACTCTCTAAAACTTCCGGGTTGTCTCCCTGGAAGCGCTTTCTGTCAATCCATTAAGCTAGGCATATAGTGCGCATGTAACGGATCCACCCGGATCTCAATGTATATCAAAGCCAATTTTAATTAGCAATGATTTGACATTTAGTAGTGAGCACAAAGTGATATGTATCATGAAAAAAACAAAGTCTAACTCTCTTCCTATGCATAGGCATGTCATACAAGAACAATTCATGCACATCAAGTAAAGGGCAATGCATAATATAAGCAGTTTCTTGCAATTTTATCGTGTTGGAAACATAGAGAGGCAGAGATGTAGTTCCTCTCACATAATAATTGCAAGTAGGAGCATCAAGCACATGCATATTATATTCATCAAAATCATCATGTGTAAAGGAAAAAAGCAACCCATCAATATAATCTGTAATAAGTGCAAACTTCTCCAATATAGTGTAGTTTGGAGAATTCAAAAAACATAATAGGACTATCATGTGTGGGTGCAATAGCAACTATCTCATGTTTAACATAAGGAACTATAGCAAGTTGATCTCCATAAGCATAATTCATATTGGCATCTTGGCCACAAGCATAGCCAGCATCATCAAAAAGGGATATTTCAAAAGAATCAACGGGATCATAACAATCATCATAGCATTCATCCTTCGGTAAACACGAAGGGAAATTAAACAATGTATGAGTTGAAGAGTTTCTCTCATTAGAAGGTGGGCACGGGTAGCTAATCTGCTCTCCCTCCTTTTGTTTTTCGCTCTCCTCCTCATCTTTTTCATCCAATGAGCTCACAATGTCATTGATTTCTTCTTCCATAGACTCCTGCAAAATATTAGTCTCTTCTTGGACAGCGGAGACTTTCTCAATAAACGCATCAATATTGGAGTTATATTCATAATTCAAATAGCAATATTTCAATATAGCAAGATTTTCAGGCCTAGAAACATCATCATCAAAAGCATCACTCCTTTTAAACAAAGATTCAATTTCATAAGCACCCTTAAAAGCAACGAATTCTTCTATTTGTTCCACATCATAATAATCAAATATACCATTAGCATAAGAAGCTAACGTTTCATTATCATTAAATTTGCATGAAAAGGGAAGGTGTGGAGCCTTCATCCTAGAGCAACAAGTATAATCATATCTCAAGCATAGCTGTCGAGCATACCAACGCAACATATAAATTTGATCCCATAATAGTTTCCCTTTTTGTGTCAAGTGATAATCCCTAAAGTATTCACGTTGATCCAACATTATTCCCATTACATAGTTGAATGGGGTTTTCTCAGGATCATCAAAGTAGTACATAATATCTTTCACATAATGAGCATCGAGGGTTTTAGGAGGTTCCCCATCTCCATGAGTAGCAAGTACACCTAAGTTTTTTGGTATTTCGTGTTCCATATCCATAACTAAAGATAGTGAACAACTTAGAACAGCAAATAAAATCTACTTAGTGATAAAGCAAACAAGCACACACGAGAATATTCACCCCACGCTATTGCTCCCCGGCAACGGTGCCAGAAAAAGGTCTTGATAACCCACAAGTGTAGGGGATCAGTTGTAGCCTCTTTCGATAAGTAAGAGTGTCGAACCCAACGAGGAGCTAAAGGCAGAACAAATATTCCCTCAAGTTCTATCCACCACCGATACAACTCTACGCACGCTGGACGTTTACTTTACCTAGAACAAGTATGAAACTAGACGTATTTTATGGTTTTTGTGGGATAGGTTTGCAAGAATATAAAGAGCACGCAAATATAAACTAGGGACTGCTAAGATGAAGAAACAAAAAATTTAATGATAGCGAGTGTGGAAAAGTGGTGGTAGGAGTTGCGAAATTTCCCGTAAGCAATTGGCTACGTTACTAGACCGATAGCAAGTTTTATGTGGGAGAGGCCACTGCTAGCATGTCATCCCTTACTTGGAATTCTATGCACTTATGATTGCAACTATTAGCAAGCATCCGCAACTACTAACGTTCATTAAGGTAAAACCCAACCATAGCATTATGATATATTGGTCCCCCTTCAATCTCGTATGCATTAATTTCTATGCTAGGTTGAAGCTTCTATCACTCTTGCCCTCAAATACGTAGTCCTATCAACATACAACTAACCCTATGGTGTGATCCACGCGCGCGCTCATATGATGTGCACCAAAGGACAGCAACATAAGCACAAGCAAATTAAATCAATCATAGCAATTCACCAATCACCGATAGGACAACGAAAATCTACTCAGACATCATAGGATAGCAACACATCATTGGATAATAATATGAAGCATAAAGCACCATGTTCAAGTAGAGGGTACAACGGGTTGCGGGAGAGTGGACCGCTATAGATAGATGGAGGAAGGTGATGGAGATGTTGGTGAAGATGACGAGGTGTTGGTGTAGATCGCCGTCACATGATGATGGCCCCGGTGGCACTCCGGTGCCACCGAAAGCGAGGGGGAGACAACCCCCGTCCTTCTTCTTCTTCCTTGACCTTCTCCCTAGGTGGGAGAAGGGTTTCCCCTCTGGTGCATGGCCTCCATGGCGGCGGAGGGGGGAGAGCCCCTCCGAGATTGGATCTGTCTCTCTGTCTCTCTCTGTTTCTGCGTTCCCAGATTCTAGCCTTCCACCATTTATTAAATTCCAGGAGATCTGAAACTCCGTTTGGGATGATTTTTTGACATGATTTTTATCCGGATATTAGCTATCTTGCGGCGAAAGAAGGGCATCAACCGCCTTATGGTGTGGCCATGAGGACCCAGGGCGCACCCCCTGCCTCGTGGCCCATTCGGGCATCGTTTCATGTTTGTTCTACTTCCCAAAATTTACATATATTCCAAAAACAATCGCCGTCCGTTTTTATTCCGTTTGATATGGATATTCTGCGAAAGAAAAAACATGCAACAAACAGGAACTGGCACTGGGCACTGGATCAATATGTTTGTCCCAAAAAATAGTATAAAAAGTTGCCAAAAGTATATGAAAGTTGTAGAATATTGGCATGGAACAATCAAAAATTATAGATACGATGGAGACGTATCAAGCGTCTTAATCTATCGCTATAGATCTTGGTGCCCAATATGTAAGCAGCTTCACCGAGATTTCTTATTGAAAAACTCTTTTAAACAATCCTTCATGCTTTCCAGAACATTCTACATCATTTCCAATTGACAATATATCATTCACATATACTTATCAGAAATGTTGTAGTGCTCCCACTCACTTTATTGTAAATACATGATTCACTGTAAGTGTGTATAAAACCATATGCTTTGATCACCTGATCAAAGCGTATATTCCAACTCCGAGATTCTTGCCCAGTCCACAGATGGATCGCTGGAGCTTGCACACTTTGTTAGCATTTTTAGGATCGATAAAACCATCTAGTTGCATCATATACAACTCTTCTTTGAGATATCCATTAAGAAATGAAGTTTGACATCCATTTGCCAGATTTCATGATCATATAATGCGGCAATTGCTAACATGATTCGGACAGACTTAAGCATCTCTACGGGTGAGAAAAACTCATCATAGTCAACTCCTTGAACTTGTCAGAAACCTTTTGCGATAGGTCGATCTTTGTAGACAGTGACATTACCATCATCGTCTGTCTTCCTCTTTGAAAATATATTTATTCTCTATGGCTTGCCGATCATCGGGCAACCAAAGTCCACACTTTGTTCTCATACATGGATCCCATCTCAGATTGTATGGCCTCAAGCCATTTTGCAGAATCTAGGCTCAGCATCGCTTCCTCATAGATCGTGGGTTCATCATGGTCTAGTATCATGACTTCTAGAACAGGGTTACCGAACCACTCTGTTGCGGAACGAACTCTGGTTGTCATACGAGGTTCGGTAGTAACTTGATCTGAAGTTTCATGATCATCATCATTAGCTTCCTCACTAATTGGTGTAGGAATCACTGGAACTGATTTATGTGATGAACTACTTTCCAATTCGGGAGAAGGTACAATTACCTCATCAAGTTCTACTTTCCTCCCACTCACTTCTTTCGAGAGAAACTTCTTCTCTAGAAAGGATCCATTCTTAGCAACGAATATCTTGCATTCGGATATGTGATAGAAGGTGTACCCTGCTACCTCTTGAGCATGCGTGGGTTTTCCCTTGAAGAGAAAAGGGTGATGCGGCAAAGTAGCATAAATATTTCCCTCGGTTTTTGAGAACCAAGGTATCAATCCAGTAGGAGACAACACACAAGTCACCTAGTACCTGCACAAACAATCAAGAATCTTGCAACCAATGCGATAAAGGGGTTGTCAATCCTTTCACAGCCACGGCTTCTTTGTTTTGATTTATCATCAATGATCGTAGCAAGTTGGCATTGGCTTCTTTGGCATGAAATTGAACCTGATATTCATCTACGGGATTTGATTTAATGAACCCAATATCATAGATATCAGCTTTTCTGCATTCGACGATCTTCAATCTACATAATATAGTGAGGATAATTATATATACATGCAATGAAAGAGCTGAGCTATATATAGAGACTTAATGACAGAAGTAGTACTTACAGACAGTAGCAAGTGATTATTTGTTTATCGAGGGCCTTTTGGTTGAAAAACTGGAAGAACTCCTCAAATATAATAGACAATAGCTCAATTCCAACGAGCTCATGGTCCTCTTTAACTTTCAGCATCAAAGTATCCTGGCCACCAGAGTCTCTGCAGGTATCCACGTACCAGTCATGCAATCTTCGCATCATCGTGGTTAGAGTAGTGACATCTTTGACGAGAGGCTTCCCATACCGGTATTTGTGATCATCCACCTCTAACATATCAATAACTACATCATCGGCCAGGTAATCTGCAAAATTGGTACCGGGTGCCATCCCCGGATGATTAGAGACGATGTCGCTAGGCACCTTGACCGGGGGGCACGATTGGTTCTCCTGTTCGCCGAGCTGGGGAATTTTTTCCCACTTTTTCGTTGTGCTAACCTTCGATCACTGCAAGTACTCCCTGACAACTCCGCTTCGACATATAACTTTTCAATAATGCGCTAATAGTTGGTTTTCGGCGGAGACGGTGGTGGTTTCTTCAGGGCATCAATAGTGCACTTCGCTCTCACCGGATCTATCTTCTGCTTTGGAGGTCGAGGTTTCTTTGCAAAAAATGTCCTTCACTTCGGCTTTATAGATCTCCGTGTTCTCCTCGTCGGTCCTCTCGTATGCTAACTTCTCTAAAGGCCTGGGAGATGGACCGTATTTGTATTGCCTCCTGCCTCCGGTTGTACTGCTAGACGCCGGAGCAGTCCGAGCGGATGCAGCTGCCTTGTTTTGTTGCTTACGAGGCGGAGAAGGAGGTAGAGTGCTACCACGCGCCGGAGCAGCCGGAGCGACGGCAGCTCTCTTCCCGCCTTGCTGACGAGGCGGAGGAGGAGGCCGGCTGCTCGGACGCGCCGGCGTAGGTCGAGAAGGAGGCGGAGTGCCGCCACGCGCCTGAGCATCCGGAGAAGGAGGCGGGGTGCACTGATCCCTTGCTGGAGGAGGAGGCGGAGTGCACTAACTCGCCGGAGGAGGCGGAGGCGTCCAGTTCAGAAGGTTGATGAGGTCCTTCCGACATAGGCATGGAGTCTTCAAAGATGAACCCAACCGAGTCTCCCCTTCACCGGTAGGGTGGTCAAGCTCGAGATCCTCAAACCCTTTGTTATTTGATCCACCATCGCCCTAGCATATCCTTCTGGAATCGCACGGTAGAGAAAAGTTGTGCCGGGTTCAGCAGGAAAAATAGAGCCTACAGCCGCCTTGACTTTCAATTGCAGCCATTGCGTCATAAGGTTGCAATGTTGAGACTCCGTGATAGCATCCACGGGGTAGCTAGCTAGCAGGAGCCGTGAAGACAGGCTCCTGAGGCAGCTCGGTGGAAGCCACGCTGCTTTTCCGCTGAGATGGTGGGGTAGCTTCGGCAGGTCGCTTGCTGCGAACTACTTCTCGTTCATCCTCTAGCGCTTTTACCCTTGCGTGCAGCGCCTGCAGAGTGATCTGATCCACTTTCTTCTTCCTCTCCCAGCATTTGTAACCGCCTGCGTCGGGAAACATAGCCTTCCACGAAATGGAGCCTGGTGTGCCTCGTGTCCGTCCAGGGTGCTCAGGATTCCCGAGGGCCATTGTGAGCTCGTCGTTCTCTCTGTCGGGAACGAATGCCCCTTCCTGCGTTGCTTTGATATATATAGTACTAAAGCTGCCTGATGGGTATTGCAAGTTGCTCGTCCGTCCAAACGCACTTCCCTGTTACAGGGTCCAAGGTTCCCCCAACCACGAAGAACCAAGTCCTTGAACGTTCTGGCCAGTGTAATGTCTGTGGTTCGACCCCTTTAGCAAGCAGGTCATCCTCGGCCTTGGCCCGTAATGGTCGGGCTTTGAGGTAGCCACCTGACCCCGTGCGATGGTGATGCTTCTTCATCACAACATTTATCTTGCGCTGACATCTGCTTACTCTTTTCCGATTTCTTGTGGGCCACAAATGCGTCCCAGTGATCTTTGATCTTCTCAAACCGGCCGGTGAATTCTGGAGTCTTATCTTTGTTGACAAACTTTGCATTCTGCTCATTCTTCCACCTCCTGAATAGTTCCCCCATCTTCTTAAGAGCGACCTCCTTGAACAATGGCTCTATAACTGGTGGCTTCTCCGGATCCTCCTCTGCCGGTAGGGTGAAATTGGCCTTCAGCGCGGTCCAAAGATCATTTTTCTGCATATCATTGACATAAGACACCTGACGGTCTTTGTTCTTAGGCTTGTACCATAGGTGGATGCTGATCGGCATCATGTCCCTAACAACAACACCGCACTGAGCAGAAAATGCGTCCTTGGCCTTGATGGGTTTAGTCGGTAGGCCATCGCTTCCGATTTCTTCGTTGATGAACTTTTCATCCTGGCGCAACCTTTTCTTCGGGCCTCGTCTCCTTACCGAACTTTGGCTCGATCCGAAGGGCTAGAAAAGAAGAAAGAAGAGAGTTAATATGTGTACATACCAAAACACCCAATGCATCAATTAGCTATAGTCAGCACATGCTTAATTAATACATATATACCTAGCCGGACCCCGTTCGGTCACCGGAGCCGTCATCACGGTGTCCTTCTTCCACCGGTAATCGCTCACCGGAACCATCATAATCATGTGTTTCCTCCTCCATTGTATCACCGTAGCCTGCTTCTTCATCACCATGTCCTTCCAGACCATCGTAGTCGACGTTGAGATACAAATCGACAGTAGCTCCGTCTGTGATTATGTCCCCCAACACCTGTTCTGCTACCTCGTCTCGTCCTATCTCCATAGTTTCTGCAAATATTACGACATGACAATTATTATACAAACATGACAGATGGATATATTAGTGGCAAACTTAGACCTAGCTAGCTAATCAGAACAACCATATTAGTGGCCTCGACGCTTCTCTAGGGTTTGGGGTGGCCTCGGCAACGCCTCTCTCATGAACGCTCGGTGATCCATGACCCTCTACCCCTAGTTCCCGACCATCGACCCCCTCATGTCACGTTTATCTAGTGTCAAAGGATTAAACAAATCCATGCCTTCATCATTTGCCGGAAGTAACCGGGGCATGACGATGGTACGAAGCTTTTCAAAGTTGTTCTGGAACGGAGTCCGAGATAGGATAATTTTCTTTTTCGTACAAAGTTCATCAAGAGCCTTCTGAATATCGCTATATGGAAGGCCTTTGCTGAAATTTGTACGAAAAAGCGGATTATCCTATCCGAGACCCGTTCCAGAATAACTTTGAAAAGCTTCGTACCAGCATCATGCCTCGGTTACTTTCGGCAAATGATGAAGCCATGGATTTATTCAATACTTTGACACTAGGCAACCTCTCGACCCCTCGGCGATCCTTGACCCTCGACGGCCCTCGACCCCTCGACGACCCTCGTACCCTCGACCCTCGAACCCTCGGCGATCCTCGAACCCTCG
>LR738711.1:36204476-36229564 GCA_902687465.1 Secale cereale
CATAAGAAATAAGAAGAGGAAGAAGAATAAAAAAAGAGGAGAAGAAGAAAGGAATAGAGGAGAAGAAGAAGAAAAAAAAGGAGAAGAAGAAGGAATAGAGGAGAAGAAGAAAAAATAGAAAAAAAATTCTTACATGCAGTCCACACCAAAATGTATTTCATAATGAAATTTTACTGTGTATTCATGTAAACCGAAATTTTGAAACATCAAAATGTGGTCGTCAATTATTATTATTTTTAAAAACGAGTTCCGTTGAGCCCGGGAACAAGAATTCCACACTTTACATACATGGTACTCCAAAAAAATGGTCGTGAGTTAAAGATGGCTGAGGAAGTTTGATGTTGGTGGCCCTGAAGGATTATATCGATGTAGCTAGGCGACTGAAGTTACTGTGCGACCTTGTGGTTACAGTAAGTAACAAGCAGCCGCGCTGCTTTGTTGTATATTTAAGCTTTCGGTGGACATGTAATCGAGCTTAGAACAGTTTAGTAGCTGTTTTTTCTTTTGTCCTTGTAATATAATGGATATCTATGGTTACATTAGTAAAATGGGGGAGGAACCCCTTCTCTTAGAACTAAAAGAAAATCACAAAGTCATTAGCTACTACCCAATGAGTCACAAGGAAAGGAAGCATCGAACACAAAACTTCAAGAGAGCCATATCTTAAACACTGACGCGAGAAAATTAACGTCGCCGATGTTAGGATGAAATAGTTCACACCACATAGATAGTGCTTTTGTGGGTGTGTGTGCGGGTGTGTTGATGGGGGCGCTGAGTTGCTCAGTGACCACCACCATCTTGGAAGATGCAAGTTACTCGGGTGAGGATGGTCAAATATTTTGCCTTTGATTATGATTTTTTTTGCTCCTACCTAGGTGGCCGAAATTCGGCTATTTCAAAAATTTCAGAAATATCTTAGACGGAATAAGGAAACCAAAATTTGAATTTTGAAAAAAAATATGACATAATTTTCCCCTTCTTTAAAATCAAGTGGAACAAAAGTTAACATTCCAATGGAAGCCACACAGATTAGTTCAAGACTTACAATCCACAACAATCACACATTAATTCAAAGTATAGACAGCCAAGTACAACCAACAAATTTCGATTTGATTTTCTCGGCCCACAACGACATTATCTGGCCAAGGCGACATATCCAAAATTTAGCCGAAATTTAATTTTCTCAACCGACGTTTACCAGGGCCATGGAGATGGACTGACAGCGGTCTATGGGCATAGTGTTGTAGACGGTGCTCATTGTTGTGTCTAAGGCCCATTTATGGCATCAGACCTGGTGCGTGCTTGCAGCCTCTTCGCTGCAAGTTTTTCAACAAGTCGTCACGAACCTTGACATGTTCTGAGCACATGGTTGAGCCGGATTGTGCTGGCTTGCCACAATTCCAGTTACGAGCATTGCACCGCCGCTCTGCTTGCATTATCAAGGCGTCAAGTTCAACCTCTAGTTCTTCAACTTCTGCCTCCGGCCATTCTCCAACACTTTCCCCGTCTGGCTCCTCATCAGTACTGCCATATCAAAGTAGAAGTGCACAACCATTTATACTCCCAAAACACAACATATTTGTAGTGCAAAGTAAATACATACAAAACCAATACTTTTTTGAAAGTTGATCTTAACCTGGATTCTGTTATCATGTTAAAGCAATAGAGTACAATATCAATTCAAAATACAAAATGTAAAGGAAAAAACACTTCCACGAGTATGCTTTTTTTGGCACCTAGTTAAAATGGGTCAACAAGTTACTTGTATCTGTGAGTACAAACATCAACTGTGTTAAACAATATGGTCCATAGATATAAAATTATATAGCACCAATGTGCATGATTTAAGACCCCATTTATATATCTATCCATTCTTCTTTAAGGACCATTTTCACCATATGTAGGAAAAAGAATGTGTTCACCACCAAGTTTCATGTCTATGTCCCCATAGGGTTGGGAAAAGGTAAAGCACATCTGTGCGACTATATTAGAAGAAAATCATATCATGTTGCTAGCAAAATACGTAATAGACTATGAACTTCCGATTTATTTGTTTCTCATAAAATACAAAAATGTCAGAATAAAATTATACTACTACTTGGACTTCAAATTTTAAAATTACCAACATTTTGAAAATTAATCATAAAATCTTGCCCGAAGAGAGAGAACAAAATTCAACCATACTGCACTTGATGGACACAAATATTGACCCATTTATACTTTGTCCTATCCATATACACTAGCAAAATAAAAACTTCAATTATGCAAGTGAGTCACCAATTGTTTAGGTAAAACAAGGAAAATAAATACTTCAAGTATGTAATGCAGAACTTCAATTTATTTATTCCTTTTTGCGAATATATTTCTGTCTTTCTCATCCTTTTATCTAAATCATTTATCTCTTAATCGTCCCCGTGTGCTTTATTACGTGTTTAACCCTTTCACGAGACCTCCAACAGGTTGCACATATTGCATTACACACTGTGTAAAATACAAATCAACAAGTATAAATGTAATATACATTTTTTAAGGGTAAATGTAAAATACATTTTTTATTTTTAATGTATTTTTTAAAATGTAAAATACATTGAAATCTAGTCCCAGCAGAATGATTGTTTGTTGGAAAATAAATTCACTTTAAATAAGCGTTTATGGGAAAATAAAAGTTGCTTCATTTTGTATGGCTGGGGACATGACGGGTCGGAATTGTTTTCTACTCTGCCGTGGAATATACAGTGAATTTTCTGGAAAATACTGGAAAGCTGGGAGCAAGAGAGAAACCCATACCCACGTTGAGTGCACTGGATGAGCAATGGGTCCTATACTGCCATATGTCACATCATCAACTTTGGGCAGAAACGATTAAATAAAAATATTGCACAGGATAAGAAATGGGTCCCATACTCCCCCATATGTCACCCAACCGGTCCTATGGGTAGAGGAGTAGATGTATAGATACCTGTCCTCTGTGTCCTTCACCATATCATCCTCCAAAGCTACATTGTTCACGTACACGGACGCCTGACAGGAAGACACGGCGAATCAAATTTAAATACCGGACAGCCGAATCAACAGATCAACCAAGAAATATGGCCGTATCTTGGAAAATAGGAACCAGCGGAAAAATACAGAGTATACTTGTATTGTACCTTGATATTGCTGGACGAGCCAGCTGAAGAAACTGGAGATTGGACGGCATGGTCTTCCTCGTCCGCCAGATCAAACTCCTATTCGAAGCCGACGGCTTCCCCCAGCATCAGTAGCGCCGCTGCCGCTCCTCTTCGGCGCTCTGCCAAGGACTTGTTGGGCCTGGGATTTCTATGGTGGCCGGGAAGTTGGACGGCGGAGAAGCAGGGTTGCTCGGGTTCATCTCTGCCGTGGTGTAGTGCGACGAGAGGAGAGAGACGGCAGGACAAAAATGTGTGAGAGGGATTATGGGAATCTGGATGGAACGATGGGGCAGTAGATTATTTAACATGGTGTATAAATCACTAGATCTGTAGATCAGGCTGTCAATGTTAGAGAAGATTGGCAGCGTTTCACTAAATTTATTGTGGTATATTTGAAGTTTCTTTCAGGGATATAGAAAACATATCTAATAATGAATTAAGAGGATCTAAATAACAATTGAAGTATAAGACTATGCCTTTTTTGGTTGTGAAATAAAGGAAAGAAATATATGCCCAGTTAGTGTCGCCTAGCAAATTGCCTATGTATCCAGTCTCTTAGCTGGAACAATCTTGCCTATGTTCACACTCAAGTCTATCCCCCAATGGTTTATTTTGAGATAAACTATTGCCTTTTATAACAAAGCCTTGTATTTCAAAGCTTTCCTTTTTTTTGAATTTGTATTTCTAGCTTTCCAGTTTTCTTGAAATAATGGGCCGATTGTTTTGGGGGTTTGCCCATCTACGTTGGCCCATAAATGGAGCCTTTTGAAAAGAAGCCTACCTACACAAGTATGAGTTACGTCATTTGATGACCGATGTTTGTCCGGAGTCCTGGATGAGATCACGGACATGATGAACAATCTCGAAATGGTCGAGACGTAAAGATCGATATATTGGAAGGCCATATTTGGACATCGGAAAGGTTCAGAGTGATTTTGGTATTTTTTGGAGTACCGAAGAGTTGCGGGAATTCGTATTGGGCCTTAATGGGCCATACAGGAAGAGAAAGGCCTCAAGGGTGGCCGCGTCCCTTCCCCATGGACTGGTCCTAATTGGACTAGGGAAAGGGGGCGTCCCCTTCCTTCCTTCTCCTTCTCCCTTCCCCTTTTCCTATTCCATTTGGGAGGTGGAATCCTATGTAGCGACCACGATCCGAATGGACCGAAGTCTCTGTGTTTCAGTGTCATCCCTGGATTGGTAATGCTGACACACATAATACATGAAGGATTTATAGCATAGTGGCAATCATACACTTATTACATCGAATGTCTCCAAAGAGAACTTATTACAAAAGTCTATGGCATAAGGCCATCTAACAAAATAACAGCGGAAGGCTTGGAAGATAAGTGAGTCCATCAACTCCAACGGCATAGCTGAGTGCATGACAAACGACCTAGGACGTCTTACTCCTCTTCTGAAAATTCTGCAACGTAACATGTTGCAGCCCGAAATGGGTCAGCACATGGAATATGCTGGCAAGATAACATCATAGAATGCAAGTAACAGAATAAAGGCTAACACTATATGCATATTTGGCTGGTGGAGGCTCTAAGGTTAAAGTTTTTGCATAAAGCCAATTTTTCCCTACAACAAAGGAATAAATTTTATTTTTAACTATCATGGTAGTTGAAACATCATTGAGAAGGTACCTCCAACTCAATCCCAATTAAAAGTAATCATTAACCCAACAAATTAACTTTATAGTGATGAGATCTACCAATAATTCAACTACCATATACTCAAAATTTGACCATAACCGGGGACACGGCTAATAATGATCAGTTTGTACACTCTGCAAAGGTTTGTGCAATTTTCCCACATGACTTGATCTCATCCGTTTGATTTCTCGCACTGCATCGTGTTTGAGAAATGGATGACCGAGACACAGTCTTTCAGAAGCACTCACTCTTTACCCCGGGTGGACCGGTACACCTACTTTCCCCTACATCTGCTAGTCCACCACTGAAAGAGCTCACACAACTTACTCATACTATGCCAGAGCCCATAATGGCATTGTGGCTGCACACAGAAGTTTCTAGCATGAATAGTTTTATGATCGCTTTGAGCCTGGGTGGCATTCCATAGCACAATCACACGGAACCCCGGGATTTCCTAGGACAACACTGGATTCTCCAAGTGCCCTGCAACCAAGCCACCCAGATGTGTATTCAAGTTGCCACCTTAAGTTGAACCATTAATTCACAACTCACGTCTGTCATGGATTTCACTCAAACCCAAACCACGTCTACGAGCATAGCATGATAACCTAAGCATAGCGTAAAAGTAACTCCCAAGGGTTTGAAAATAATGCAGGTAATAGGTTCTACCTCAATCTACTTCCGAGTCCCACAAGTTAATAGATCCTACCCATGCAATGTGTGAGGGTTTGATCTGATGCATGAAAACTGGGTAATAAAAGGGTATGATCAAAGTGTTACTTGCCTTGCTGATGATTCGCAAAACCTAGAGACTCGTAGTAGCACGCTTCACAGTCCGGGTATTCTATCGCAAGCAAACAATAGCATACATAAGCAATCAAGGAATTATGCACAAACAAAACTCCAAACAAGAAGATCTAACTAGAAAGTCCAACTTAAGAACTCCGGTTTGCAAAAAGAATCAAATCTAACGAAGCAACGAAACTCAAACTGCGAACGAAACAAGATCCGTTTACTAGATTGATCTAGGGTCAAATTTTTCAGTAGCAAAACCTTGTTCAAGTTGGTTAAACGGAAAGAGAGCGTCGAGACAAAGATCTGGGATTTTGAATCACCTGATTCCGACACTCGAGCGAAAAGAAAAACTAAAAACAAGATCAGGGCAGAAATCACGATCGAAATAATCGCGGATAAATACCCCGAAAAAGAAAACTGACGAACAGATTAACGATCGAACTTTCTTTAACTGAAACTAAACGACGAAATCGTTCGTTAAAATGAACGAACGGGCGAACGCTCGCTAAACAGCTAAACCGAAAAAACCGATCTAATCTAAAAAAATGAAACTAGGATTTTGCTATAAAAAAACCAGGTCGGTTTCTTCTAGAAAACCGGGATGGCGGGCGGCTACCTCGAAGAACTCCGGCGACGGGCGGCGGGTCCGGTGGCGGGCGGCGGCGGCGGCGGCAGCAGGCGGCGGCGGCGGCGCTATGGTTCGGCATGACGGGTGAAGCGGCGGGGCAGGCGGCTGAGGCGGAGCGGCAGGGCCGGCTTATAAAGGCTCGGGCCAGGGCGAGTCCTGGCTGAACTCGGCCCAAAGTCGGTTGGCCACTTCTTTTTAAACAAGTCCTGACGTACGGAAACTAGCAAAAGAAATACTAAACGGACTCCAAAAATTCCGAAATCAATTTTCACCGTCCTCTAATAATATTTAGGACAAAGTGAACATTTTTCCTGGACCTAAATGCAATTTTGAAAAACACGCATTTTTCCTATGCAAACAAAATCGCAAATAAATCCGAATAAAAACGAAAAGTGATTTTAATATTTTTCCTCAATTATTTCTGTTATTTTGGAGAAGTCATATTATCTCCGCTCATATATTTTATTTAGAAATATTATTTTAGGAGAGAAAAATAATTAAAACCAACACTATCCTCGTACCGGTATTCGAGAAAACTCAAATACGAAAACCGTAGAATTCCCAACTCTCTCCATAGGTCCTTTAGTTTCTTAGAATTTTCGAGGATCGCCACGCACAAAATGCAAAGAACTATGAATGCAGTATGATCTATGTATAACATTCCAAATTGAAAATTTGGAATGTTACAAACGTACCCCCCTTAGAATGAATCTCGCCTCGAGATTCAGCTTGGCTAGAGAACAGGTGCGGGTGGTCCTTGCGTAGATCATCGTGGCTTCTTCCTCGGTGTGGTGACTCCACTGAACTTTGCAAAACTTGATAACCTTACTGCGGGTGACTCTTCTCGAAAATTCGAGAATCTTAACCGGCTTCTCCTCGTAAGTCAGATCACTATCCAACTCAATTGCTTCCAGGGGTACTGTGTCTCTTAGCGGGATATCGGCCATCTCCGCATGGCACTTCTTAAGCTGCGAAACGTGAAACACATCGTGCACTCCTGACAATCCTTCGGGTAACTCCAACTTATAGGCAACATCTCCCATGCGTTCCAAAACACGGTAAGGTCCCACAAATCTCGGGGCTAGCTTTCCCTTAACTCCGAAATGTTTAACTCCTCGTAGAGGCGATAGTCTTAGGTACGCTCTGTCTCCGATTTTATAGGATACTTCCTTGCCCTTCGAGTCTGTATAACTCTTCTGCCTGGACTGAGCTACCTTCAGTCTATCCCGAATCAGCTTAACCTTCTCTTCTGACTCTTTGATCAGATCTGGTCCAAATAATTGATGGTCTCCAACTTCATCCCACATCAATGGCGTTCGACATCTCCTTCCGTACAACGCTTTGAACGGTGCCATCTTCAAACTGGCCTGGTAACTGTTGCTGTACGAGAACTCCACGTAGGGCAAGTTTTCATCCCAACTAGATCCATAATCTAGCGCACAGGCTCTGAACATGTCCTCCAGAATCTGATTGACTCTCTCGGTCTGTCCATCGGTCTGCGGGTGAAAAGTTGTACTGAATTCCAGCCTCGTTCCCAAAGTCTGGTGTAGCTGATGCCAAAACTTTGAGGTGAACTGTGTTCCTCTATCAGATACAATGGTCCTCGGAACTCCGTGCAGACATACGATCCTGGTCATGTATATCTTGGCCAACTTCGCACTGGTATACGTGGTTTTCATTCGGCTACCTTGGTCAAGCGATCCACTACTACCCAGATTGAGTCATATCCTGATTTGGTCCTGGGCAATCCGGTGATAAAGTCCATGCCAAGCTTCTCCCACTTCCATTCGGGTATCGGCATAGGTTGTAGAAATCCTGCTGGCTTCTGATGCTCTGCCTTTACTCCCTGGCATACATCACATACGGCTACATACTCGGCAATATCCCTCTTCATTCCCGTCCACCAGAAACGCTCCTTCAAATCCAAATACATCTTGGTGTTTCCGGGGTGTATCGAGTATGGCGAATCATGTGCTTCCTGCAATATTAACTTCCTGATCTACGGGTCGTTGGGCACATATATTCGATCCTCAAACCACAAGGTGTCGTGTTCGTCCTCACGAAATCCCTTGGCTTTTCCTTCACCCATCCTTTCCTTTATATCGGCAATCTCTTTGTCCTCCTTCTGGGCTTCGCGTATCTTTCCCAGCAATGTTGACTGAACCTCCAACGTTGTGACAAAACCTCTAGGAACTATCTCCAAACGAAGCTCCCTGAGATCTTCTGCTAACTCCTGTGGCAATCCCCCTTTTACTAGGGTATTCGCATAACTCTTCCGGCTCAAAGCGTCTGCAACGATATTGGCCTTTCCTGGGTGATAGTGGAGCTTCCTATCGTAATCCTTTATTAGCTCTAGCCATCTCCTTTGTCTGAGGTTCAGCTCCTTCTGAGTGAAAATGTACTTCAAACTCTTTTGATCCGTGTACACATCAGAACGATTTCCAATAAGGAAATGTCTCCATGTTTTGAGTGCGTGCACTACAGCTGCTAACTCCAGATCGTGCGTCGCATATTTCAACTCGTGCGGTCGCAGTTGTCGAGATGCATAGGAAACAACTCTTCCATCCTGCATAAGTACTCCTCCAAGTCCTAAGCGTGAAGCGTCGCAGTATACTTGGAAATCCTTGCGTATATGTGGCAAGATCAGCACTGGGGCTGTCGTCAATCGTTTCTTCAACTCCTAGAAATTTTCTTCACACTCTTCAGTCCATTGAAACTTTGTCTCCTTCTTCAACAGTGTCGTCATTGGCTTTGCAATCTTGGAGAAATTTTCTATGAAGCTCCGGTAATATCCCGCGAGTCCAAGAAAACTGTGGATCTCTCCAACTGAAGTGGGTGCCAACCACTCGGTGACTGCATGCACCTTGACGGGGTCCACTGCTATACCTCCTCCAGATATAACGTGCCCTAAAAATCAAACTTCCTTCAACCAAAACTCGCATTTGCTAAACTTGGCATACAACTGATGTTCTCTGAGCTTCTCCAGTACCAAACGCAAATGCTCCGCATGTTCCTCTTCGTTCTTCGAGTACACCAAAATATCATCAATGAATACCACAACAAACTTATCCAAGAACTCCATGAACACCTTGTTCATCATACTCATGAAATAGGCAGGGGCGTTAGTCAATCCAAATGACATAACCGTATACTCATATAGCCCATACCTTGTGGTGAAGGCTGTCTTAGGTATATCCTTCTCTCAGATCTTCAACTGGTGGTATCCATCGATCTTGGAGAATACTTTCGCTCCCTGGAGTTGGTCAAACAGATCATTGATCATCGGCATCGGGTACTTGTTCTTAATCGTCACCTCATTCAGGGCTCAATAGTCAACGACCATTCTTAATGATCCATCCTTCTTCCCGGTCAAAAGCACTAGGGATCCCCAAGGTGATGAACTTCGGCATATAAATCCTTTCTCTAGTAATTCCTTAATCTGCTTCTTGATCTCCTCCAGATCATTTGCTGGCATCCGGTATGGTCTCTTCGATATAGGTCCGGTGCCAGGTAACAGCTCAATCAAAAACTCAATATCCCTATCCGGCGGCATGCCTGGTAACTCCTCTGGAAACACGTCCGGGTAATCCTTTACTACAGGCACTTCCTCCTGACCAACTCCCGTGAGAGAATGTACTTGTGTCCTTATAGGTGAATGCCTAGATACATACTTGATCCTTTTTCCCTCCGGGGTGGTAAGCAAAATAGACTTACTGGCACAATCGATGTTCCCTCCATACATCGATAGCCAATCCATACCTAATATCACATCCAATCCTCGTGACTCCAAAACTATCAGGTCTGAGGTGAAAACATGGCGTCCAATGACTAATGGCGTCTGAAAACATCCTTGATGTGCCATATACTCCGCTCCTGGAGAGCTTCTAACATGGGGGTCTTAAGGACTTGGGTGGCCAACTTATGTCTATTTACGAATCCCCTTGAAATGTATGAATGCGATGCACCAGTATCGAAAAGAACTATTGCGGTAAATGACTTAACCAAGAACTTACCGACAACAGTATCTGGTTGCTCTTCAACCTCCTCCACGGTCACGTGATTCACTTGTCCTTTATTGAATGGGTGGGCCTTCTTCCCGGCACTTCCATTGCCGTTCCCATTCTTAGCTTCAGGGCACTCCGTGGCATAGTGTCCATTCTTCCCGCACTTGAAACATGTGACGTGGATCAAATCCCTCTTGGCGGGTGTGGATGGAGTAGAGCGGTTCTGATTATTGTTTGCTCCATTCCCATTCCCATTCTTGGAGCCATTGTGGTTGTGAGAACTTCCTCCAGTGTGGGTGTGGCTTCCATGGTTGTGGGTGTATCCTCCCGAATTCGGGGTGAATCGGGGCTTCTGCTGGGCTCCAGAATTATTCCTTCCTTGTCCATACTTCCTCTTGCGGCTCTCAATCTGCTGCTGCTTCCCTTCAATCATAAGAGCCTTATCTACCAACTCCTAGTAGTTGTTGAAAGTTGCCACCATCAACTGTACGCTCATCTCATCATTTTGCCCTTCCATAAATCTCTCCTACTTAGCGGCATCTGTGGCAACATCATCTAGGGCATAACGAGATAGGGTACTAAACTCATCTACGTACTGATCCACAGTATGATTTCCTTGGCGGAAATTGCGAAACTCCCGCTTCTTCAAGCTCATTGCTCCAGTTCAGACATGGGCAGTGCGAAAAGCTTGCTGGAACTGCTCCCAACTGACATTGGCTATAGGGAAAGTGGTTGTGTAATTCTCCCACCATGTTGCGGCTGGTCCAGACAACTGATGTGCGGCAAATCGCACCTTCTCAGCATCCGAGCAATTGGCAATGGTCGAATCCCTACCAATCTTGCGCAGCCAGTCATCAACAACTATTGGTTCAATGCTGCTTGCAAACACAAGTGGTTGCAACCTTAAGAAACGTGTTAGGTTGTCCACGGGTGGTGGTGGTGGAGGGTTGTTGTTGTTGTTCTGGTTGTTCTGAGTGTTCTGGACAAGAAGTTACATCAAAGTGTTCTGCTGCTGGATCAACTGAGTGAGCTCAGGGGGAAACTCAAATCCGGGCTCACGTCTTGGAGGCATCTGATGGGTGTAGAGGGAAGAGATTAGAATAGAAAATGAGGTCTAAGGGAAAAATCACTACCTATATGCACATGAGACAAACACAATCATATCACACCAATTAATTTCAAGCAAGGACTTACAAAGATCTAACTAACGTTACAAAAGTGCTCTAAATACTACTTTGTGTGGGAAATGACTACTAGTCATAGGGTGGTCATCTAGAAATTTTGATCGGCGGAAGATTCCATGATGTCTGCTCCAGCTTTATCTTCATAGTCTTCGTCATCGCTATCATCGGGGTCTGAATCCGTGTCGTCGATGATGATGTAATCTTCAGAACGAATCTCCTTGGGTTCTTCTTCCTCTTCTTCTCTCCCTGGTGCTGGATCTCCCATGAATAGTCCTAGCTTCCTTGTCAAATCATCATTCTTCTCCACAAGTATCAACATCTCCTCCTCGTATCCGTCACGAGTAGACTTGAGTTCTTCTTCTAGCTCCAAGTTCCTGGTTAGTGCCTTCTTCAAATCTATCATCTGGTGCTTCTATCGACTAATGTGCTGGTTTAACTCCTGGATGAATGCTGCAATGGACCTGTCCTTCCGGGTGCTGATCATGTCCCAACGCTCATCTCGGCGTCCACAAATCTGGTAGATAGTGTCCTTCAGCTCCTGCTTGTAGACTTCTCCGATCCTTCCCATAGTGATGTGGGCTGCCATACTCTAGCCTAGGCTCCAGGTTGGTGCATCAAAGGAAAACTCTATTGGCTCAGTGGATGGTGCGAAGGTTCTCCCGGGAATTTGAACTTGAATGCTCCATCGCTCCACTTCTGGTAAAGTGGCGGTGTAGGTCCCGGTGAAGCTTGGTATTCCTATGTTCAGGTACCTAGTTACTTCCTTCAAGTGTCGTCCAAAAGGTGTGTCTTCATCTGGTTGAGTGAACTTGTTCCTTGGGTCCACCATCCTAAAAGATTAGAAAATGGAGAGCAGTCACAAATGAGTAGAGAAGAGTGACCTAGAGTTCATCTTAGTGGTAATGTCCTACAGTCAGCGTGTGCTCTGATACCATCTTGTAGTGACCACGATCCGAATGGACCGAAGTCTCTGTGTTTCAGTGTCATCCCTGGATCGGTAATGCTGATACACACAATACTTGATGGATTTATAGCAGAGTGGCAATCACACACTTATTACATCGATTGTCTCCATAGAGAACTTATTACAAAAGTCTATGGCATAACGCCATCTAACAAAATAACAGCGGAAGGCTTGGAAGATAAGTGAGTCCATCAACTCAAACGGCATAGCTGAGTGCAAGAAAAACGACCTAGGACGTCTTACTCCTCGTCTGAAAAGTCTGCAACGTAACATGTTGTAGTCCGAAACGGGTCAGCACATGGAATATGCTGGCAAGATAACACCGTAGAATGCAAGTAACAGAATAAAGGCTAATACTATATGCATATTTGGCTGGTGGAGGCTCTAAGGTTAAAGTTTTTGCATAAAGCCAATTTTTCCCTACAACAAAGGAATAAATTTTATTTTTAACTATCATGGTAGTTGAAACATCATTGAGAAGGTACCTCCAACTCAATGCCAATTAAAATTAATCATTAACCCAACAAATTAAATTTATAGTGATGAGATCAACCAATAATTCAAGTACCAGATACTCAAAATTTGTCCATAACCGGGGACACGGCTAATCATGATCAGTTTGTACACTCTGCAAAGGTTTGTGCACTTTTCCCATAAGACTCGATCTCCTCCGTTTGATTTCTCGCACTGCATGGTGTTTGAGAAATGGATGACCGAGATACAGTCTTTCAGAAGCATTCACTCTTTATCCCGGGTGGACCGGTACACCTACTTTCCCCTACATCTGATAGACCACCACTGAAAGAGCTCACGCAACTTACTCATACTATGCAAGAGCCCATAATGGCATTGTGGCTACACACGGAAGTTTCTAGCATGAATAGTTTTATAATCCCTTTGAGCATGGGTGGCATTTCATAGGACAATCACACGGAACCCCGGGATTTCGTAGGACAACACTGGATTCTCCAAGTGCCCTCCAACATATCCAACCAGATGTGTATTCAAGTTGCCACCTTAAGTTGAACCATTAATTCACAACTGACATCTGACATGGATTTCACTCAACCCCAAACCACGTCTACGAGCATAGCATGATAACCTAAGCATAGCGTAGAAGTAACTCCCAAGGGTTTGAAAATAATGCAGGTAATATGTTCTACCTCAATCTACTTCCCAGTCCCACAAGTTAAGAGATCCTACCCATGCAATGTGTGAGGGTTTGATCTAATGCATGAAAACTTGGTAATAAAAGGGTATTATCAAAGTGTTACTTGCCTTGCTGATGATTCACAAAACCTAGAGACTCGTAGTAGCACGCTTCATAGTCCGGGTATTCTATCGCAAGAAAACAATAGCATACATAAGCAATCAAGTAACGATGCACAAACAAAACTTCAAAGAAGAAGATCTAACCAGAAAGTTCAACTTAAGAACTCCGGTTTGCAAGAAGAATCAAATCGAACGAAACAACGAAACTCAAACTGCGAACGAAACAAGATCCGCTTACTAGATTGATCTAGGGTCAAATTTTACAGTAGCAAAACCGTGTTCAAGTTGGTTAAACGGAAAGAGGGCATCGAGACGAAGATCTGGGATTTTGAATCAGCTGATTCCGACTCTCGAGCGAAAAGAAAAACTAAAAACAAGATCAGGGCAGAAATCACGATCGAAATAATCGCGGATAAATACCCCGAAAAAGATAACTGACGAACAGATTAAAACGAACGTTCGTTAACTGAAACTAAACAACGAAATCGTTCGTTGAAACGAATGAACTGGCGAACGCTCGCTAAACAGCTAAACCGAGAAAAAACTGATCTAATCTAAAAAAACGAATCTAGGGTTTTGCTAAAAAAACGGGTCGCTTTCTTCTAGAAAACCGGGACTGCGGGCGGCTAACTCGACTGCGGCGGCGGCGCGACGGGCGAAGCAGCGGGGCGGGCGGCTGAGGCGGGGCGGCTGGGCCGGCTTATAAAGGCCCGGGCCAGTGGGAGTCCAGGCCGAACACGGCCCAAAGTCGGTTCGCCACTTTTTTTTAAACGAGTCCTGACGTACGGAAACTAGCAAAAGAAATACTAATCGGACTCCAAAAATTCCGAAATAAATTTTCACCATCCTCTAATAATATTTAGGACAAAGTGAACATTTTTCCCGGACCTAAATGCAATTTTGAAAAACGCGCATTTTTCCTATGCAAATAAAATCGCAAATAAATCCAAATAAAAACCAAAAGTGATTTTAATATTTTTTTCCTCCAATATTTCTGTTATTTTGGAGAAGTCATATTATCTCCGCTTATATATTTTATTTAGAAACATTTTTTTAGGAAAGAAAAATAATTAAAACGAACGTTATCCTCGTACCGGTATTCGAGAAAACTCAAATACGAAAACGGTAGAATATTCAACTCTCTCCGTAGGTCCTTGAGTTGCTTAGAATTTTCGAGAATCGCCACGCACAAAATGCAAAGAAATATGAATGCGGTATGATCTATGTATAACATTCCAAATTGAAAATTTGGGATGTCACATCCTACTAGGACTAGGGAGGCCTAGTAGGACTCCACACTTTGGGTGCGCCCTATGAGGGCCGGCCTCCTCCTCCCTCCATCATTTATATACGTGGCCAGGGGGCACCCCATAGACACACAAGTTGATTTTAGCCGTTTGCGGTGCCCCTCGCCATAGATACACACCTCGGTCATATCATTGTAGTGCTTAGGCGAAGCCCTGCGCCGGTAGCTTCATCATCACCGTCACCACGCCGTCGTGCTGACGAAAAACTCTCCCATGACGCTCAACTGGATCAAGAGCTCGTGGGACGTCATTGAGCTGAACGTGTGCTGAAAACGGAGGTGCCATATGTTCGGTGCTTGGATCGGTTGGATCGCGAAGACATTCGACTACATCAACCGTGTCACTAGACGCTTCCGCTTTCGGTCTAACAGGGTACATGGACACACCCTCCCCTCTTGTTGCTATGCTTCTAGTAGATAGATCTTGCGTGATTGTAGGAATTTTTGAAATACTACGTTTCCCAACAAAAAGGCCCTCTGCTTCTATCAAGAATAGGTAAGGGGAGATAGGATCTCCCTGCCGAATACCTCTCGTGGGGATGAAACTCTCTAACTTTTCCCCACTAAATAGACCTAAAAAGGAAACCGATGAGGCCATAGCCATAACCGTGTCAATCCAGGACTGAGAAAACCCCAACTTACACATAATGGCCCGGAGGTATGACCACTCTAACCAATCGTAGGCTTTCATCATGTCTAGTTTCAGAGCACAAAAGTAGTTGTTCTTCGATCTGTTGCGCTTCATAAAATGTAAACACTCGTAAGCGCAAATAATATATCTGTGATCAATCTACCCGGAACGAAAGCTGACTGCTCAACTGATATTATCTCTGGTAAAACAAGTTTTAACCTGTTAGCCTCTACCTTCGAAGCTAGCTTGTAGATCACGTTGCATAGACTGATAGGTCTGAACTGGGATAGGAGTGTTGGGTTGTTTACTTTCGGAATTAGCACAAGAATAGTATCATTAATGCTCGTCGGGTTCTCTTTCCCCCTCACTATTCTGAGAACAATATTTGTCACTTCATCTCCACATACGTCCCATTGCATGTGATAAAATTGGGCAGGGAACCCGTCTGGCCCTGGGGCTTTAGTAGGGAAGATTTGGAAGACGACATTTTTCACCTCCTCCCAGGTATAAGGTGCACACAGTTCCCTGTTCATAGCATCCGTCACCTTCCGAGGTGCATGTTCCATGACTCGATCTATGTCCTGAAATCCGTCTGATGAATAAAGATTCTGGTAGAAATCATTTACCATGGCTTTCAATTCGGCCGGATCAGACACAATTGCTCCCAAAGCATTTTCAAGATCCCGAATCATGTTCTTTTTTCTCCTAAGACTAGTGCGCATGTGAAAAACTTTGTGTTTTTGTCTCACGAGGATAGCCAATCAATACATGCTCGCTGCCTCCACATCATCCCTTCCCTGTGATAGAGCTCAACTAGCCTCTTATTTATTTTCAATTCCACATGTGAGGGTGCAGTACGCAATGGATCACCCCGGAGCTCGTCTAGTCTTTTCTTTAACTATTTTATCTCCCTTCTGACATTCCCAAAAGACCTCCTGCTCTAGCTGGTTAAACCCTTTGAGATGCTCACGAACTTGTCATGGAGCCGCTAAACATTGACACATAGCCCTGCTGCAGCCCACTCCGAACTGATCGTTCCCGCTAGTTCATCATGCTTCTCCCACATGGTTTCATACTTGAAGGCCAACTTGGTTCTGTTTTCTTGATCTTGGCCTAGATGGAGGAGGATCGGCCCATGGTCCGAGGTTGCTACTGTAAGATGCTCCAAATTTGCCGAAATAAAATGAGCTAACCACTGTGCATTCACCAGAGCCCTGTCGAGCCAGCAACGCGTGTATGTCCCCCGGCCACCTTCTTTTCAAAAGTCCAAAAGCGGCCCTTATAACCAATATCAATCAACATCCAAACATCTGTAGTTTCGCGAAACGCCTGTATCTGTGCATTGCTTCTGTCTCCAATGCCAATGTGTTCGTTTGGACGTAGAACCTCATTAAAATCCCCCATACAGAGCCATGGGAGAGAGCTCAAAGTACTGATAATCTTCAGTACTTCCCAAGTTTGGTGTCGTAGGAGAGTCTGGGCCTCACCATAGACACATGTCAGCCACCACATATCCTGATCAGTTTCTTCAATCGATACATCAAGATGATAACACGAGTAACCCAGAATTTCAACTTTTATTGAATCATTCCAAAACAGTCATATTCCTCCACTTCTACCTCTACTGTCCACTACATAAGCTCTATCATAGCCCAACGTTCCAGCTAAAGCTTCTACCCTAGATCCCTCTATCTTAGTTTCAACAATACATAACAGGGTAGGGAAAAATTTGTCGCGAACTCGCGAAGTTCTTGGACTGTCGCGGCGTTCCCACACCGCGGCAGTTCTAGCAGAGGGCACTCATTGGTGCTACCCCTCGAAGGAGCCCGCCAAATTATTTACTATAGTGGTAAGGATCTCTTGATCGTCATCTCCCATTTTGGACCTCTTCAAATCCCTCGAAGTAGGAGGACTGACCACACTGCCCCCATCAACAACAAGCGCCATATTCTGTGGATTCTGGTCCATGGGTGTCTTCTCCAGAGGCATATAGGTGTTGCCCGAGTCAAACATTTCTGTTCTCTTCATGCTATTATCATCCATTGCCATGGTTGATGAGTCAAGGCATGGGTCATCCTCCCTGTCTGAGGCAACACTTGTTATGTCCTCCCTCCTAGCATTGCGATTTGCTCCAGCTCTACCTCCCCTTCTTCCAACTCGCCGTCCTCTATTCTCACCCGATCCTCTTCCAATCCCCATGGCCCAGGTAGCACGTGGATATTTTAAAACTAGAGCCGAAATAGGATGGATTCCATCACCATGTTCCTTGAAAACGTGTCCTAGGTGGCCGCAGACCGGACACCAATCAGGGAGCCGCTCATACTTTACTCTGTACATCTATCGCTGTTGGTTTCTGATCAGAGAGACTGCATTCTTCAATGGCTTGTGAACATCAATTCTGACCCAAGCGTAATAGAAATTGCCAGTAAAATCATGGGACGCTGGTTCAAAGAACAAAACTTCCCCCACTTTAGCTGCAAGACTAGGCACCAGATGGGCAAAGAGATCCGGGACGTCATGGATCTGATCCCGTCTGTCTGGTGTATACAGTTTGACATGGGACAGCTGTGTTATTCCATCGTAAGGGGCAATGATGACGGTGTTTCCACAGAAATTCCAAGGCCCCTCTTGCATTACACTCTCCCGGTCACCCAGGCACCGGATTGAACGTGTACAGATTTGACTCCAGAGGTTTAAACTTGACATCTTGAGCTAGATCCCACGCAGCTCTCATGTTGCGGAAAAACCAGCCCAGGCTATAGGGTTTATCGATATGAACTCGAGCTATCGCCAACCATCTTGTTGCATCTTCCGAGACAGATCCCTCATCGACCACCACATCATCCATATAATCTTCCTGAAGACCGAGTTCAGCCATTAGTTTCTCAATCTCTGATGCAGAAGAAGAGCCACTGGCCTTAGCCGATCCGCTCGCAGCTTCCACAGCCATGATGCTAACCTAACCCGATCTGATGAGACAAACGGGTTCTGTCTGACGGAACCTAACCCAAGCCGCTTGCAAATGCAGATCGTCAGAGCAAAGAAGCCCCGGCCTGATCCCCCGCAGCCCGGCGGGGAGGAAGAAACCGCGGATCTCAACGGCGGCGAAAAGTCGCCTCCGAGAGGAAGAGAAACCCTACCTTGCGGGAAAAGGTAAAACGTAACCTCTGCGGGTGTGTTGATGGGGGCATTGAGTTGCTCGGTGACCAACACCATGTTGGAAGATGCAAGTGACTCGGGTGAGGATGGTCAAATGTTTCGCCTTTGGTTATGAGTTTTTTTTGCTCCTACCTAGATGGCCGGAATTCGGCTATTTCAAAAATTTCAGAAATATCTTAGACGGAATAAGGAAACCAAAATTTGAATTTTGGAAAAAAAATATGACATAAATTTGCCCCTCTTTTTTAAATCAAGTGGAACAAAAGTTAACATTCCAACGGAAGCCACACATATTAGTTCAAGACTTACAATCCACAACGATCACACATTAATTCAAAGTTTAGACGGCCAAGTACAACCAACAAATTTCGATTTGATTTTCTCGGCCCACAACGACATCATCTAGCCAAGGCGAGATATCCAAAATTTGGGCGAAATTTAATTTTCACAACCGACGTTTACCAGGGCCATGTGAGATGGACTGACAGCGGTCTATGGGCATAGTGATGTCGACGGTGCTCATTGTTGTGACTGGGGCCCATTTATGGCATCAAACCTGGTGATTGCTTGCTGCCTCTTCGCCTGCATGTTTTTCAACAACTCGTCACGAACCTTGACATGTTCTGAGCACATGGTGGAGCCGGATTGTGCTGGCTTGCCACAATTCCAGTTACGAGCATTGCACCGCCGCTCTGCTGGCATTATCAAGGCGTCAGGTTCAACCTCTAGTTCTTCAACTTCTGCCTCCGGCCATTCTCCAACACTTTCCCCGTCTAGCTCCTCATCAGTACTGCCATATCAACGCAGAAGTGCACAACCATTAATACTCCGAAAACACAACATAGTATTAGTGCAAAGTAAATACATACAAAACCAATAACTTTTTCAAAGTTGACATTAACCTGGATTCTATTATCATCTTAAAGCAATAGAGTACACTATCAATTCAAAATACAAAATGTAAAGAAAAAAAAACACTTCCACAAGCATTCTTTTTTTTGCGCCTAGTAAAAATGGGTCAACAAGTTACTTGTATCTGTGAGTACAAACATCAACTGTGTTAAACAATATGGTCCATAGATATAAAATTGTATAGCACCAATGTTCATGGTTTAAGACCCCAATTTTATATCTATTCATTCTTCTTTAAGGACCATTTTCTCCATATGTAGAAAAAAGGACGTGTTCACCACCAAGTTTCATGTCTATGTCCCCATAGGGTTGGGAAAAGTTAAAACACATCTGTGCAACTATATTAGAAGAAAATCATATGATGTTGCTAGCAAAACACGTACTAGACTATGAAATTTCGATTTATTTGTTTCTCATAAAATACGAAAATGCCAGAATAAAATTATACTACTACTTGGACTTCAAATTTTAAAATCGTATACCAACATTTTGATGGATACAAATATTGACCCGTTTATACTTTGTCATATCCATATACACTAGCAAAATAAAAAATTCAATTATGCAAGTGAGTCACCAATTGTTTAGGTAAAACAAGGAAAATAAATACTTCAAGTATGTATTGCAGAACTTCAATTTATTTCTTCCCTTTTGCGAATAAATTTCTGTCTTTCTCATCCTTTTATCTAAATCATTTCTCTCTTAATCGTCCCCGTGTGCTTTATTACGTGTTTAACCCTTTCACGAGACCTCCAACAGGTTAAGCTGACCCCTCACGTGAATAACGGCCAAGCATTTTCGGAGGTTCACAAATTTTTACTATGGTAGATTGTAGGATTAACAATATATGTATGCACATATGTTTTGATAACCAGTTTTGCTAGTTCAGAAGAGGAGCCCTTGAAAGTACATTCATGTGACGTACATATTTTCAAACTGTGAAATGTATATTTTTTCGTATAGTGGCATAGTTAGTTTTGTGCACATATTGCATTACACACTGTGTAAAATACAAATCAACAAGTATAAATGTAAAATACATTTTTAAGGATAAATGTAAAATACATTTTTTTATTTTAAATGTATTTTAAAAAATGTAAAATACATTGAAATCTAGGCCCAGCAGAATGATTGTTTGTGGGAAAACAAATTCACTTGAAATAAGCGTTTATGGGAAAATAAAAGTTGCTTCCTTTTGTATGGCTGGGGACATGAGGGGTCGGACTTGTTTTCTACTCTGCCGTGGAATATACAGTGAATTTTCTGGAAAATACTGGAAGGCTGGGAGCAAGAGAGAAACCCATACCCACGTGAGTGCTGGATGAGCAATGGGTCCTATACTGCCATATGTCACATCATCAACTTTGGGCAGAAACGATTAAATAAAAATATTGCACAGGATAAGAAATGGGTCCCATAATCCCCCATATGTCAGCCAACCGGTCCTATGGGTAGAGGAGTAGATGTATAGATACCTGTCCTCTGGGTCCTTCACCATATCATCGTCCAAAGCTACATTGTTCACATACACGGACGCCTGACAGGAAGACACGGCGAATCAAATTTAAATTCCGGCCAGCCGAATCAACAGATCAACCAAGAAATATGGCCGTATCTTGGAAAATAGGAACCAGCGCAAAAATACAGAGTATAATTGTATTGTACCTTGATATTGCTGGACGAGCCAGCTGAAGAAACTGGAGATTGGACGGCATGGTCTTCCTCGTCCGCCAGATCAAACTCCTCTTCGAAGCCGACGGCTTCCGCCAGCATCAGTAGCGCCGCTGCTGGTTCCTCTTCGGCGCTCTGCCAAGGACTTGTTGGGCCTGGGATTTCTGTGGTGGCCGGGAAGGTGGACGGCGGACAAGCAGGGTTGCTCGGGTTCATCTCTGCCGTGGTGTAGTGCGACGAGAGGAGAGAGACGGCAGGACAAAAATGTGTGTGAGGGATTATGGGAATCTGGATGGAACGATGGGGCAGTAGATTATTTAACATGGTGTAGACAGCACTAGATCTGTAGATCAGGCTGTCAATGTTAGAGAAGATTGGCAGCGTTTCACTAAATTTATTGTGGTATATTTGAAGTTTCTTTCAGGGATATAGAAAACATATCTGATAATGAATTAAGAGGATCTAAATAACAATTGAAGTATAAGACTATGCCTTTTTTGGTTGTGAAATAAAGGAAAGAAATATATGCCCAGTTAGTGTCGCCTAGCAAATTGCCTATGTATCCAGTCTGTTAGCTGGAACAATCTTGCCTATGTTCACACTCAAGTCTATCCCCCAATGGTTTATTTTGAGATAAACTCTTGCCTTTTATAACAAAGCCTTGTATTTCAAAGCTTTCCTTTTTTTTTGAATTTGTATTTCTAGCTTTCCAGTTTTCTTGAAATAATGGGCCGATTGTTTTGGGGGTTTGCCCATCTACGTTGGCCCATAAATGGAGCCTTTTGAAAAGAAGCCTACCTACACATGTATGACTAAGTTCTCTAAAAAAATGGGCTTACTGGGGAATCTATATTCCATTTGGAATATAAATTAGCAGTTTTAAATTTCAAATGAGTTGAATACTAGTTGAAAAGTTATTGGAGCACCTATGACATGTCCGTCTTAAGATGCATTTGAGAAATAGTTCTATAATGGACGAACAACCAAAGTAAGGTAGGTCGTGTGGGTACTTAAATATATCAGGTTGAGCAGGAGCATACTGTTGTTGTGTATCTGTGTACCACAAATTAATGTCAAGCATGCGTGTGATTTGTTCCATAACTTGGTCGTCGAGTGATTTGTTTTTAGAAACGGAAAAGACACCATGTACCAAATCACCGTCGTATCTTCTGAATAGTATTAATCAAAAATATATACCAAAAAATGTACCTCATTCACCTAATAGAAGAAGTGTGTGAACAACACATACAATGCTAATTACCATGAACCAAATAAAAGAAGTGCGTGATACATTCTTCACAAAGTTCATCCCACTAAATTTCCTCTTTAGTTCTTTTCCTCCACTATTTCTTTTGTCCTATTCCTAGTTTGAAAAAAAAAAACACCATTCGCCTCTTATATCCCTCCAATTGTCTGAACTTTGTAAATTTCATGCATGGTCCGTTTTTGAATCAACACATACATCTTATATTTAGAGAAAGGTTGTTAACCTTGCTTATTATGGTAATTTCACTTCAGAAGAGATCCACTGACTGTACCCCTCCTGCGATAAAATCAATAGTGTTAAGTCAAAAGGAGTGTTGGGAAATTCGCAGACTGACCGAAAATGGAGGGGATAGTAGGATGAACAGCTGTAAGAGGATCAAGACCTTGGAAGGACAAATCATGCATTTCTAGCACATTTGTTTAGTGGAGTTCACACAAACATGTATTTCATAATGAAATTCTACAACAATGTAGTATTACCTATATTCATGCGTACAATGATTTTTGAAACTTCAAAATGTGGTTTAAAATTAACTATTATTTAAAAAAACAAGATCTATGGAGCCGAGGAGCAAAAATATCACACTCGGCATACAGGGTACTACAAAAAAACTCATGAATTAATGATGGAAGAGGAAGCTTGATGTTTATGGTGCCGAAGTGGCTATTGGTGTAGCTAGGCAACTAAAATTACTTTGCGACCTTGTTCTTCAGTAAGTAACAAGTAACCGTGCTGCTTTGCCCTTACATTTAAGCCTTCCGTGGATGTGTAATAGATCTGCTGAGATTAGTTTTGAGATGTGGTGAACACTGGGAAGAGTCAATATCACATGATGCTCACTCAGTACTGCCTCAGTGAGGGCATTATTTCAGTTCCCTCCAATGATATGCAAGAAGATGACGAGGTGCCTCCGTTCATAGGGCATGCTTAATGTTTGTGACTTCTGGTTTGCTTTATCCATGGATTTTTGACATGTCATTTGTTCTTAAATCTTCTTACTTAGGGCTACCAGTACATCATGCCATTTTGGATGGTCCCGAACTTGCGGTAGCATTTCATATATTTCCATCTATGTTTGTTATTCTAATTTAGTCATGGAAATGGTTATTTAGTATTTCTCCTTTCAAGGCTGCAGGTAGTTTGATCTTTGTTATTCAGAATGAAATTTGGTCGAAACACTCGGGTACTACTAAGTTCAATTCTTTTTCTTCAGAATGCAATTTGGTCAAAGCTATTAGTGTAGTACTCCTTCTTGCTATGCTTGCGTAGCTGTGTACATTATGTCCCGTAGTCAGCCCAAATTTTCTGTTGTCGAAATTGTCGTTGATTTTTACTTCAGTGCTACTATGATTAAAGAAAGAAACTTGGTACTTCAGTAGCAATTTGCTGCTGCTTTTTTGCAACCAATGTTTTTGGTACCTTTATGGTAGAAACGGGTCGAAAATGTACTCACCTGGAGCAAGATAGGTGTTTTGGTTATTGGTTCATTATAGACACCTAAGGATTTTTTTTCCATGCTTAGTATGGCCGATATAAGACTCGTAATTAATTCTTCTCATGTAGATAATCCTTCCAACGATGATATGAAACTAGAGGTCCACAATTCTATTGTTTCAAGCATGTAAGTAAAGTGACAAATAGAATGCCTAGCAATGGAAATTTAGTACTATAACCTTCTCTTGTTTCAACAGAGGAATGTATTTGCCCCTTCCCTTACCTAAACCCCAGCTCCCCAAGATTGCCCCTCTCCGATTGCACCCTATCTTTTTCATTAGTTGTGGCACCAATTCGGCCAGCCAACTGATTGCAGCAGAAGAACACAACATCATGGATGTCGTCGAACTTCATGTTAGGTTAATGAGATAGATGATGAAAAATCATTAGATATCGAGACTGACAAGGTCGAGAAAATGAACTGTTGCATGCGAAGAATTCCAGGCTTACTCTTAGATTTGAGCTTATTGTTATCGACATGTTCAGTTGGAAAATTTTGTTGACCTGTGAACAGGAGAGGATGTTAGATAGGAAGAAAATGACTTATTTAATTTTATACTATGGAGTATACAAATTATGTTTTGGAAATCCAATGTGGCTCCTAGGTGCACGTGCTCCTGTGCGGCAAAAGGATTTTTGAAATGTCAAAAAGATTTCAAGAAAATTTTGATGTGTTCATAGTCACATCGGAATGCTACCTGCAATTTTGTAGCTAGGTAAAATGATGGGAAAAGGTGTTTTGAAATGTCAACAAAATTGAAACAAAATTTTGATTTGTTTGTAGTCACGTCCAAATGCGACATGTAATTTTTAGGTAGAAATGTCTTGTGGGTACTTAAATATCTCAGGATGAGCAGGACCATGCAATTGTGGTGTTTCGGTGTAACACAAATTAATGTCAGGCATATGTGTGATTTGTTCCACAACTTCGTCGTTTAGTGCTTTGTTTTTTTTAAAGAAAGGCACCATGTAC
>LR738711.1:36229574-36274709 GCA_902687465.1 Secale cereale
AGATCACCGTCATATCTTCTGAATCGTATTAATAAATAAAATATACCACAAAATGTACCCCATTAACATAATATAAGAAGTGTGTGAAAAACACATACAATGCTAATTACAAGCAACCAAATAATTAAAAGAAGTGTGTTTTACATTCTTCACAAAGTGCATCCCATTAATTACCTCTTTAGTTTTTTTCCTCCATTATTTCTTTGGTCCAATTCCTATTTTGAAAATATAAACTCAGTTGCATCTTATATACCTGGAATTACATGAACTTTCAAAATTTCATGTGTGGTCAATTTTTGAATCAACACATACATCTTATATTTAGTGAAGGGCAGTTAACATTGCTTATTATGTTAATTTTACTTCATAAGAGATCCAATGATTTCAACTGTGCCCCTCTCGCGATAAAATCAATACTGCTAAGTCATAAAGTGTGCTGGGAGATTGAGAGACCGACCGAGAATGGAGAGAGGAGTGGGACGAGCAGCCATAAGAGGATCAAGGCCTTGGAGAAACAAAATCATGCATTTCTAGCACATGCACTATTCACTATAAAACTTTATGATTTGTTCAATGGAGTCCACATAAAAATGTATTCCATTATGAAATTGTACTGAAATGTAGTATTCCCTATATTCATGTGTACCATGATTTTTGAAACTTCAAAATGTGGTCAAATTTTATTATTATTTTTCAAAAACTTAGCTACATGGAACCGCGGAGCAAAAAAACACACTCGGCATACAGGGTACTGCAAACAAAAAAACTCGTGAATTAGTGATGGCTGAGGACACTTGTTGTTGATGGTGCTGAAGGATGCTATCGATGAAGCTAGGCGATTGAAGTTACTTTGCGACCTTGGGCTTCATTAAGTAACAAGTTGCCTTTTGCTTTGCTTTTACATTTAAGCTTTCGGTGGACGTATAATGGATCTGCTGAGTGTAGACAAGTTTAATTGTTGTTTTTACTTTGGGTAATGTAATGGATGTCTTCGGTTACGTTACTAAAATTAGGGAGGAATCCCTTTTCTTACAACAAAAAAGGAAAATCAGTGTAGAATAATATTTTTGTAATCAACACGGAGTGACACGAAGAAAAGAAGCATCAAACTCAAAACTTCAAGAGAGCCAAACCTCAAACACTAACACAAGAGCATACAACCCTTTAACAGTCGCGCAAGGGGCGAGCAAAGAGCTATGCCACGTCGATTTTACTGTGCCTTGTACTAAGAAAAAAAAAGGTGAAAACGCGTCCAAGCATCGATGCTCGTCTCCTCGTTCACCCTTTCTCGTTTTTCCTCCCCCAACTGGCGGCTAGGGTCAACGCGACCGTGCCGCCGCCACCTTCTTCACCACACCCCAGCTTGCGGCCTCGGTCGATTCAGCTCTGTCGTTGCCGCCCCTTTTCTCTTGTTTCCCCTCCCTGGTGCTCCGCCGCCGCCTCCTTTCTCCACCAAATCCACTCCGTCCTCATCCTCCCCAATCACTGCCATCGAGGTTCTAGCGTGACAGAGTCGCGTGCAAAGAGGGCGAGGCTGAGTCACGGGCGGAGGTCGGGCGCCATCAGGAGAGCCGATGGGCGGCGGTGCACGATCTGGCAGGCGCGACCTGCACGAGCAACACGGCCGACGAGGCACATGTTGCAGGCCAACAGCGATTGGAGGCGAGGTGATTGCGTTCTCCAGGACGCCGTTGCAGATCCTCGTCGTTTCTCCGGGAGAGGAGCTCGTTGATGATCCCCTCTTGTCCATGGATTCGCGACGGAGGTGCTCGAGGAGGAGCTTCTTCCCTAGAGGCCATGGAAATCGTCAAGGTGTGCCTTTACCCCCCCCCCTTCCCTTGTCTGGGTATGCTGGGTGTTGGATGATGGTTTGTCATTTAATCTGCAGAATCTCGATTCCTTGATTCCCCCCGTACTGAATAGTTGTAATGCCGTTTAAGCTCTCAATCATATATGGTCATGATGTTTGTACTTCTATTCATGAAACTTCAAATAGTTAGGCTGCAAAACATAAATTTGTGCTTCCACTTTGAGGTGGAACAGCAGGTTAAGAGAGCATTCCTCAATTTTTTTTGGATTCAGCGGAATCGCTGTAGTGTGAAGAATTAAAGCACTCAAGGTCTCTGGAGGATCGATGGAGAGAACGGCAGTTTAAGACATGGATATTGCTATCGGAGCACATATAAAGGGATGGAAGTTTCTGTATCTTAACGATGTTGACGTACTTGAATAACGTCTCTTATGGTTTATGACTTTTCTGTATGGTATTCAAACCTTTACTGATCATTCAAACTGCGCTACACGAATTTCCCTTTCAGTTCCAGTGTGAATTGCCGGAGTCATATATGAAGCATACAGGAAACAATAACATTGATGGTGTTCTGGTCCGGTGTAGTTGTTTAGACTCTGCTTTGTAGACATTACCAAATCAAAGGTATTAAATTAGGCGTATTTTGAAAGGCGAGTTTTTTTTTTGGGGAAAAAAAGATGAGTTGAACTGCATTATGTAGAGCGCGTCATTCAAAATTTAGTTCTATTCTAAGTATACTCGGTTTAGGTTTGTCCTTTTCTTGCGGCTGACAAGATTTTACATGCACTCAGTTGGATAATTAAGTACAGTTTTACAGTTTGACAAGTACAGTTTGACAAGTCATATCAATACTGCTAAGTCATAAAGTGTGCTGGGAGATTGAGAGACCGACCGAGAATGGAGAGAGGAGTGGGACGAGCAGCCATAAGAGGATCAAGGCCTTGGAGAAACAAAATCATGCATTTCTAGCACATGCACTATTCACTATAAAACTTTATGATTTGTTCAATGGAGTCCACATAAAAATGTATTCCATTATGAAATTGTACTGAAATGTAGTATTCCCTATATTCATGTGTACCATGATTTTTGAAACTTCAAAATGTGGTTCAAATTTTATTATTATTTTTCAAAAACTTAGCTACATGGAACCGCGGAGCAAAAAAACACACTCGGCATACAGGGTACTGCAAACAAAAAAACTCGTGAATTAGTGATGGCTGAGGACACTTGATGTTGATGGTGCTGAAGGATGCTACCGATGAAGCTAGGCGATTGAAGTTACTTTGCGACCTTGGGCTTCATTAAGTAACAAGTTGCCTTTTGCTTTGCTTTTACATTTAAGCTTTCGGTGGACGTATAATGGATCTGCTGAGTGTAGACAAGTTTAATTGTTGTTTTTACTTTGGGCAATGTAATGGATGTCTTCGGTTACATTACTAAAATTAGGGAGGAATCCCTTTTCTTACAACAAAAAAGGAAAATCAGTGTAGAATAATATTTTTGTAATCAACACGGAGTGACACGAAGAAAAGAAGCATCAAACTCAAAACTTCAAGAGAGCCAAACCTCAAACACTAACACAAGAGCATTACCATCAAGGATGTTAGGATGAAATAGTTCACACCTGATAGATAGTTTTTTTGTGTGCGTTGGTGGATGGGGCCGGGGCGTTGTTTGTTTCTCAGTGACGAACACCAGCTTTGATGAATTGAATAGGGAAGGCTACATCATGTAGCACTGCCAAAGACCTACCTTACCGAGCTTTCCAGAGGCAAGTGATTCACATGAGCATGGGCCAAGACTTTGCCGTCGGGTTTGTGATTTTTGTTTCCAGCTCCTACCAAGATGGCGGTAATTCGGATATTTCAAAAAAAAAGGAAAAATCTTAGACGAAATAGTAAAACCAAAGTTTAAATTTTGCAAATAATATGGCCGAAAATAGCCCCAAAAAATAAAATGAAGCAGAACAAAAGTTAACAATCCAACATAACCCTCATAGTTTAGTTCAAGACATACAGTAAACAACCATCACACAATAGTTATAATTTTAATCAACCCACTACAACCAACAAACTTTAAATTTTATTTTCTCGGACGAGAAGGACATTTACCAGGCCTAGGTGAGATGGCCGAGTTTCAGCCAAAATTAGAAACCTTAGGATGGGCTGACCACGGCCTCTGGGTGTCGTGCCGTCGACGTTGCTCATTCTTGTGTCTTAGGCCCGAGTATGTCGTCAGGCCCGGTGCTAGCTCGCTCACAACTTTTGCAAGGACTCATGGCGAGCCTTTATATGTTTCAACCACATGGTGGAGCTGGATTGAGCCACCTTACCACAAATCCAGCCACGACCGTTGCTACGATTGCACGGCCGCTCTACCGACACTATCAAGGGGTCAACTTCAATCTCTAGTTCTTCAACGGCTACTTCTGCCTCCAGCAGTTCTCCATAATTTTCCCTATCTAGCTCTTCATCAGTACTGCCAGCCCCGTCGATGGAGGAGGCCAAGATGGGCGACCGAACAGGGCCCCCAAAAATTAGGGCCCCCAAATTACCAGGTATTACATTTAGTTGATTTTTAATCCACCAGCGGCTAACCAAGCAAAGGCCTAAGAAAGCGTACAGAGAGCCCACTCAGTAGCGAAGTCAGCCCACGAGCTTCATCGATAACTAAGTTAGGAGTAGCCGAGTAGGTCAATATTATTTGTTCACGGGGCTAGATATTGGTACTCCAGATTGGCGCTAAGTTAAGTTGACAAGGACCGAGTAGGGTGAAATTGGATTTGTTCATGGAATCTTGGTCATGAATTTATTTTTCAACAAAGCTAGTTTTTTCTTTTTCTTTTTTGTGGGTGAACGAAGCTACGTTAGGAGTAGTATGGAATTAAGTTTGTTCCTGATCGGTGGTAATATGAATTATTATTTTTGAAAATTCCGGCCTTATTTTGATTTTCGTCCCGGGGCCCCGAATTTCTGGAGACGGCCCTTAGTACTGCCATATCAAAACACAAGTATGCAACAAGTTATACTCCTAAAACACAACATGTTTAGTGAAAAAAAAGTAAAGCCTTCAAAAAATACATACAAAACGAATATTTTTTTTAAAAGTTGACATTAACATGGACTCTATCATCATGATAAAGCAATACAGTACACTAACAACTAAATGTACAAAAATGTAAAAACAAAAAAAACACATCCACGAGCATGTTAACTCTTTGGAAAAACCTAACGCCACTACTGGAATGGCAGAGTTCACCCAATTTCTAGCAAACTCGGCGAAGCCTAAAATCAACACGGCAAAGACTTTGCCGAGTTGACAACTCGGCAGAACGGACTCGGCTGGACACCACTCAGCGATGTTAACATTTCTGAGTTCTTTTCCACGCGAGCACGGCGAAGTCTGAAAAAATTATTGCCGAGTTTCAAATACATGCACTCGGCAAATAATTTTTTGAAAGATCCAGCAAAGTGCTGGCTTATATTGATATTAAGCAGGGAGCAGAGCGCAGGAAAAAAACAATGCTGTTCTGAAACTAGGCAGGAGGGGAAGGAGAACTATGGAAAATTATGTTACAACTTTCAAGGTGGCTCCCAGAAGGGGTGCTGCAAAAGTGTTGCTCCTGCTTGTCGCCAAAGCTCAAGGGTGCACCTGATGGCAGCGCAAATGCTAGTCTTTGTTGGCACCCTGTTTCTGAAGACGGCTTCATTTCTTCCCTTCCATATTTCTGAGAGAATAAGGATGATGGCTGACTTGATGGCCTTCTTGTGCTCCGGTCTCGCCGTTCCAATCATTTGAGCAATGATGTCCACTGTTTTAGGCTTGCTCTGCCATTTGGCGGGCTGAAGTGTGCCGCAGCCAAAACCAGCCGCCATTTCTTCCCAGATAGCAAGTGATAGCGGGCATTGCCAGAAAAGATGAACGGAGGTTTCTAAGTTTCTGACACAGAGTTGGCAGAAGTATCCGTTGGGCCAGCCTCTACGTTGCAGGCGATCATTGCACCATAGCCTATTACGGAGAAGCAGCCAGGCAAAGATCTTCAACTTAGCAGGTGCCCAAGCGCTCCAGATCATCCTCTTGGTATCCGACTTGATTATCCCGTGGAATTGGGCCTTATACGCAGAGCTAGCCGTGTATGTTCCTGAGGCCTCATGCTTCCAAGTGATTTTGTCTGCAGTCTGAGGTTGAAGGCGAAAGTTCGTGTTTTGCAGCCATCTTTGAAGCCTGATGGCCTCAGCCCAAATTCCCTGGGAGTCTCCATGGGCGAGGTCTTGCATCCATGTGTCATTTGTCAAGGCCTCCTTAACCGATCTGTTTTTTCTTCTGGAATGTTTGAAGAGGGTAGGGAAGGCAGTCTTGAGGTTTCCTGATTCCGTCCAAGAGCAGTGCCAGAAGGTAGCCTTTTCACCGTTGCCAATTGTGATCGAAGTTGAGGCGTTGAACAGGGCTTTGTCGCCGTCATCACATGGAGCCGGCATGCCTTGCCAGGGCCTGGCGGCATCTGCCCAAGATAGCCACAGCCATCGAAGCCGAAGCGCTCTACTGAAACGTTGGAGGTCTAAAATCCCTAATCCACCATTATCTGTTGGTGTGCAAACCACGGGCCACGCAACTTTGCACTTGCCGCCGGTCAGGTCCTCCTCTTGGGCCCATAGGAAACGTCGTCTAACCTTGTCAATTTCCGTAAGAAATTTCTTTGGCGGGCGGAGCACGGAGAGGGCGTAGGTTGGTAGTGCCGTGAGCACGCTACGTACCAAAACCCTTCTACCAGCAATAGTCATGAGCTTGCTCTTCCATCCTGCTAGCCTTGCCCTGATCCGATCAAGGATAAATTGGATGTGGACAAGGCGAAGTCTGGAAAGAGTCAGTGGGAGACCCAGGTATCTGAGAGGGAAACCCACTGTTGCCCCTCCGAAGTTGGCAAGAATGTGTTGTAAGTTGATGCCGTCGCAACGGATGGAAGTAACAGTTGACTTGGAAAGATTTACTTTCAGCCCAGTTGCGTGTCCGAAGTCGCGGAGAATGTTGAGCAAGGCGTCTACTTCTTCTCTCTGAGGGTTGGCGAAGATGACCGCATCATCCGCGTAGAGGCTGACACGTAGGGTGATGTCTCTACCAGGCATAGGGGCAAGCATTTCTAGATCGGTTGCCCGTTGAAGTAGTCTATGCAGGGGGTCAATGGCGATGATGAATAGGAGAGGCGAGAGCGGATCACCCTGCCTCAGCCCCTTGCGGTGACGTATGCTTATTCCTTTAGTGCCATTTAGCAGGAAGGAAGAAGATGCCGTGGCAAGAAGCAGTGTGACCCAGTCACGCCATCTTGCAGAGAAGCCTAGCACTTGGAGCAGCTCTAGTAGATACTCCCAAGAGACGTTGTCAAACGCCTTAGCGATGTCTAGTTTGAAGAGGAGAGCTGGCGTTTTTCTTCTATGGAGCGATCTAATGGCATTCTGAACGAAGAGGAAACTATCCTGTGTGCTTCTGGATTTTAGGAAAGATGACTGGGCCGGTGAGATAACTTGATGAATCACCGCAGTTAATCTTATTGCGAGCACCTTGGCAATGAGCTTTGCGATTGAGTGGATCAAACTAATGGGCCTGTAGTCTTGAATTCTTTCAGCACCATCTTTTTTAGGGATGAGGGCTACTAAGGCAGTGTTGAGATTGTTGAAACCTCCTCCGGCTAGGTGATAGAACTTGTTGAAAGCCAGCAGAACATCCGATTTGATCAAGGGCCAGCAGGTTCTGAAGAAGGTACCCGTGAAGCCATCTGGTCCCGGTGCTTTTTCAGATGGAGAGGCTTGGATTGCCTGCCATATTTCGTCTTCAGAAAAAGGATTGTCTAGGCCAGCCGCTTGGATCGATGGCATGTCCAGGTTTTGCCAGTTGATTCCAGTGGAGTTTGACATCTTTTTGCCAATGCTTTCTAGGAAGTGTTCATCAATGGCTGCTAGCTTCTCTTCATGCTTTGTGACAACTACATCATTTACCTTCAAACTGTGAATGTAGTTTTTCCGAGTGCGGGACTTCATCTTTGCATGAAAGAATTTTGTGCCCGCATCTCCCGCACGAATCCAGGTCAGGCGAGATGCTTGTCTCTTTCTGGCACGGTTGATCGCCGCCAGCCCTAAAAGGCGAAGCTTCAGGAGCTTTCTGAGGTTGAACTCACCGTCAGTTAGACGGCGTGTCTCCTGGGCTACATCCAACCTGAGCACTATTTCAGCCGCAATGTGGAACTGGAGATTTGCGTCGCTGAAGAGTGCTTTGCTCCAGATCTTCAGGTCATGTGCAGTGCGCATCATCTTGATGTGTAGACGATGGAAAGCACACGCGGATTGAACTGGCCTACTCCAGGCATGTGCCACCGTTTCATTGAAGTGAGGGAAACGGTGCCAGAAACTCTCGAATCTGAAAGACGCCCGGCGCGGGCGAGCAGTTGTATCGGCTAGGATAAGCGGGCAGTGGTCAGATGTTGCCGTCGATGCCGCCAGAACTGCAAAGTTTGGAAAGATAGATTCCCAAGCTTGATTGCAGAAGAATTTGTCTATGCTAGCCAACGTGGGGTCTTGGCGTTCGTTGCTCCAAGTGTATCGGCGGTTCTTGCATTTGATTTCCTTAAGCCCCGCTACGTCTATGGCCGATCTGAATCTCCCCATAAGTCTACGGTTGAGGTTGAGGTTGTTTTTGTCGCGTGCTTCATAGATGAGGTTGAAGTCTCCGTTGATCAGCCAAGGTTCAGCACTAGGGGGGGCTGTGCGGCTAAGCTCGAGTAGGAAACTATCCTTCCGTGCATCATCAGCAGGTCCGTAGACCGTGGATAGCCAGAAGCTATGCGGCTGGCCAAGGATGGTTACCTTCGCCGTGATGGCAAAGGCTCCGATGGCGTGGGAGGTTATAGTGGCTAATTGCTTGTTCCAAAGGATAGCTGCGCCACCACTAGCTCCAATGGCCGGGAGGGCGATGCATTCATCTAACATAGATCCACCAAGCTCCCGCACAAGGCTTGGCGACCATGTATCAATCTTAGTTTCTTGTAAGCAAAGGATTGCTACACGATTCGACGAGGCGATCTCACGGACGGAGGCACGCTTTGCAGGGTTGTTTAGTCCACGAACATTCCAACACATAATCGGGAGCAGATGATCATTCATGGGGGATACTCGTGTAGCTCTGGTAACTGAAGTAACTAAGTGGCCTAAGGCCCAAGGAGTACACCACCAAACTAACAGGGGCACGCCGGCGACCACCAATAGGCCCCAAGACACGCCGGCGCCGAGCAAACCATCCTCTAGCCCTACTGGAAATAACAAGACCTAACTTAAACCAGCCCATCGCCGGCCGCCACCAGAGCGAATAACATAGGGGAGCTAACATGACTAAACTGAGGCCTCCTCGGCAGCGCCATCAGGGCCAGCCATGCCAGCCGCGATCTTCAGAGCATCCGTGTCCAGGCGCGTGAGCTTGGCGATGACCGCAATGTCGACCTCAGTCAACGGTTCATCAAAACGGCGCAGTAGAGCAGCGGCAACCTCCGCCGTCATCTTTTCCCATGGCCCCAGCAGCCCCAGTTCCTTGACGATGCGCAGGGAAGCGTGTTGGGCCACCGGCACCGAGGATGGGTTGGCGGCCTGGCGAGCGCTGTGTCTAGTTGGTGCCAGTGCTGCGCGGCTCCGTGGTGGGGCTGAGGGGCGACGAGCAGGCGATGAGGGAAGCAGGGGCGGCGTTTTGCTACGGAAGAGGCGACGCGGTTGGGCGTGCGTGTCCTCCTCACCGGCGATCTCGAGCTGACAGACGCGGTTGGTTACTGCCCCCAGCTGTACTTCCATGGTACACGCCGTTGTGGGAGTGTTGCGGTTGTACTGGCCTCCAGAGGAGGATGGAGCTGCGAGCGTTGGCCTGAAGGCGTCGGGCTGCGGCTCCGGCGATGCCACGTCTGCCTGCTGGGCCTTATCGAAGTCGAGGGGGGCAGCCAGCATGGCGTCAGCAGCAGAGTCAACATCGGCAGCCATGTTGTCGACGATGATCGAAGCGACCGTGGGACGTTTCGCCGCCCAGAAGAACTCGTCGACAGGGTCCTTGCCGTTTGGCCTTGGAGCGACAGCATCTTCCGAGGCTCGGGCCGGCGGAGCCCGAGCGGTGGATCGACGTCGCTGAGGAGCGCGCGCCGCGCCAGCGACGGGCATCTTGTTGCTGCGGCGATGGTTTCGCGCGCCCTTGGATTGGCGTTGAGGTGGGGAGCGGCTGCGCTGACGAGGAGTAGGCGCCTGGGGTTGGGGTGGAGCAGCGCGACCGCGGCGAAGCAGAGCATCCTTCCAGGAGCGGCGGCTGCCGCAGCCAGCATCACCATCGTCGTCGCGACCGCGGCCATGCCCAGTCCGTGGCACACCACGGCAGCCCAGATCAGCCACCGGTGCGCGCCCCTGCCGCTGCTGGCGATCGTTGCGCTGACCGTCCTCCACCTCCATCGTCCATGCGCCAGGGATGACTTCAGGGTAGGGGCGGCCATCGGAGTCAGAATCGGAGGACGGCAGGCCACTCTGCCCCGAGCGAGAGGAGCGCGGCGATGGCAGCGTCCAGTCTTCAACGCGGTCGACGTGGATGAGCATTGAGTAGTCCGCCGTGGCCGGCGGTGGAGCGACGCGCCTGTCAGGGGGGGAGAAGCCCTCCATCTCCTCCACCCGTCCGGCGCCCCGCGGCAGGACCCCCAACGTGTGCTTGGTGGGGATGTTGGCGATGTCGTTGGTCCAGACCCAGCAGGCGAAAGTTTTGGTGGGGCCGCGCTCGTGCGTGCGGCAGTCGAGGCGGTCGACGCGCACGCGCTTGCCAAGGATCTCTTGGGCCCCCTCTACTGACCAAAACTGCATCGGCACCTTCTCGATGACGACGCGGATGTGCAGCTGCAGCGTGTCGAAGACGGCGTGGTCGTGCTCGTGCCACGGCGCGATGTTGAAGGTGGCACCATCGACGCGGATGGAGCCGCGCCGGACCGCGTTGACCTGGTGCGCAGGCTGGCTGAAGATAACAAGGTAGTGCTCCGGGTGGTGAGCGGTGACGCGCAGCATGTGCTCGGGGACGGTGAGCTGCGCCTCGAGCGCCCGCCCCACCGCCATCGGGGACGTGGCGTTGACCCCATCGGCCGCGCGCAGGGTGACAGCTTGGTTGCGGAGGAAGAAGACGGCCTGATCGATCGCCTGGGAGGCGACGGTCACCGAGCGGCTCTCCCTAGGCCACCGCGTGTGGTCGAGGTGGCGCAGCATGGCAGGCGACGGAGCAGACATAGTTGAGGCGGCCGGAGGGGGAAGCAGAGCCTGGCGAGGATGGACGACGGAGGGGGCACCGGGCCTAGTCGGTTTCGAGCGCCATCACCTGTGCCTCGGTTTAGTGGATTTTGGGGGCACTGCTTGGCTATGTGCCCCGGCAGCTTGCAGATGATGCAGTGGATGGGATCTCGGCAGTCGACGCGGCTGTGACGCTTGCTGAGGCAGCGAAAGCAACGGCCGCGAAACTGGCTTAAGAAGGCCTCGCGCGCAGAGGCAGCATTGAAGCGCATGCGCAGGTCCGGCCGGCGCTCTCCAGGTCGCATGCCAGAGTCCGCCGTGTCGGAGGAGGGGCGCCGGTTTTTCTGGTGAGTAACTTCAATCCAGGCGCCGTCCATGCCCGAAACGGCAACAGGGACAGCTGGGGATGGGGCGACGACGATGGATTTAAGACGCGGGGCGAGGGGCCGTACCAGATCTGCAGGGCCGGAGGGTGCATCGGCGCTGTCCAGCTCGGCATGCGCCAGGATCCGCGGCGGTGAGCCCGGGGACTCCTGGATTCGCGGCGTCGGGACCGGATCTGGGGATCCAGCCGGCAGCGAGTCCGACACCCATGAATGTCCGCTGGAGAGAGGCGAGCTCCCTGGGATCGGTCCGCTGCGAGGGCTCGTCGCGGGGGAGGGGAGGGAGGGAGGTGCGGCATTCATGGCCGTGGCTTGGTTGGTGGCCGCCGGGGCCGGAGCGGCCCGCGGCGCGGGGGGATGGGGCGGGGAGCTAGCTACACGGGAGCGCTGCGCTATGGATTCAGAGGTTTGTTTGTCGACTATGCATTCATGGATAGCGAACAGAACGGTTCACAATGGATTTGATTTCTTTGCTGATACTCCAGCGTAGGAACTCAGCAAACATTGTTGGCATATATATATATATATATATATATGTTTTTTAAATGCGCCGCCGTCATCGTCGGAAAGCTTCAGGTCCGCCGGTGTACGTTCTGATGCAGCAGTCCTCGGGCCCAAATGGCTCGCCGGTCGCATAGGTCAATCACCCGTCGACGCCGTTGGCGAGCTGAGCTAGCAAGGCGGAGTGGTGCAGAGGGTGTTCGCCGAGGAGCTGGGAAAGCACGCCAAGGCGTCCATGTCTGATGAGCGCCGGTGCTTCTGGGCGGGACAATCGCATCGCTGCTGGGGCAAGAGAAATGCTTGTTGGCGCCGGTGGCGTAGTCGTGCGGCCCAACCACAACGCGAAGGCCTCCATGGTACGCGACTCTGTTTGTGCTTGCAGCCGATCGGTCCATCTGGCCGTCGTCCACACCAGCGCCGGTAACCCGGCCTTGTCTGCTCATCAGATGAGAGAGGAAAAAGAGGATTGAGGACATGGGCGTTCGGCTGGGAGGATTTGAGAGGTTAAAGAAAAGGAGAAGAACATGGGGGCATGGGCTGGTGAGTTGTGTGGTGTTGCAGCTGCCACCTCATCGATCCTGTGGACATGTGCTTGACCAATAGGAAAAAAGTATGTCTGAACAAAATTGTGTGTTTCCTGTGCTAACTAAAAATTAGTAAGGAACATAGAAAAATCTTTAGAAAGTACCAAATTTTTTCCCAACAATCATTTGTTAGTTACTTCTTACTTCCAAGTTTCATATTTTCTGGAGTTTTCTTGAATTTTTGAGAATTAAAAAACTAACAAACTTCATATTTTGGAACGAGTTTTCGCACCCTCATGTTTGATATTGCTTTTTTTCTTATATAAGACATAAAATAGATTCAAGAACACAAATATGGTTTTTCAACCCGATTTTTTCAATATCTTTAGGTAGTTGTAGCTCAAATTTGAATTATGTTCGTTAAAGGACTAGAAAATGCACTTAATTGCTACAGTATAGCGAACAAACTCCAAACAATGCCAAATTTTTACATGGACCATGTAATGGTATATATTGAGGACAGAAATAATTTCAGTGTCAATGGATGAAGCATCGGTTGCGTCCCCTTCAAACCACACACGTACCCTCTCGGACCATGTTTCTTCCTCTAAGATGGTTCAGCTTTCAAAGAGTGTACGTCATTACTTCAGCCAAACCTTCTCAATTTTTTCCCAAGTTTCATACTTTTCGGAGTTTGCTTGAATATTTCAAAACAAAAAATTAGAGAAACTCCTTGTTCGGGTCGAGTTTCGACACTCTCATTTCTTGTTATTGCTTTATTTTTCTTCTATAAGTCTAAAACATAGACTCAATAATAGAATATGATTTTGGAACCCGTTTTTTTCCAATTTATTAAGGCGATTTTAGTTTAAATTTGAATTATATTCATTAAATGCCTTCACAATGCACATAACTGCTTAAATATAGCAAGCAGACTCGAAAATATGCCAAATTTTGACATGAATCATTTAATGGTGCATCTTGAGCGTGGAAAAAAATCAATGCCAATGGATAAAGTATCAGTCGCTTCGCCTTCAAACTACACCCGTTCTCTTTGCAAACTCGTTTCTTTCTCGGAGATGGTTTGATTTCTATGCAATGTATGTCATAAGTTTGGCGCACCTTCTCAAGTTTTTACCACGCACTACGGGGATCATATGATGACACCATGTCAAGTTTCAATATTTTTGGAGTTTGTTTGTATTTTTATTTTGGAATAAAAAAAATGAAAATTCAAGTTTGGACTCGAGTCTTGGCACCATCATGTTTGGAATTCATTTCATTTTTCTATATAAGGCTTAAACATAGACTCAACAACACAAATCTGATTTTCCAACCGATTTTTGCCAACCTTTTCACGCACTTGCAGTTCAAATTTGGATTATATCCTTTAAATGTCTAGAAATGCACATAATGACATAAATATAGCAAGCGAACTCCGAAAGATGCCAAATTTTTGCACGGATAATCTAATGGTGTATCTTTGAGTGTAGAAAAATTATCAACGCCAACGCATGAAGCATCGATCACATTCATTTATGTCCTATAAAAGAAAAGCAAATCATCTAAATCTTGTGCGCTATAGCGTTTATTAGAGCTCAGCCACTAAGAGGCATAGCCCGCAATTTAAAACTATGTGTGACATACATACTTTCAAACTGCATGAAATGTACAATTTTTTCTGGTTAGTGGCTTTCTTAGAGCATCTCTAGCAGACCCCTTAAAATCGCAAACTGCAAAACTGGGATACAGGTTTGAAAAAGTGCCTTTAAGGATTCATTTTAGCTGCGGCCGAACAGATACTGTAAAACAAACTGTAAAACTAGAATAAAACGTGCCTTCCTCTAGTCCGGCCGCTGCCACCCCTTCCCCCAGCCGTCCACACCGGCCATGCCGGTTGCATTCAACCCCGTCGGCCGCGCCCCATCGCCCGCAGGCCATGCCACGTCGCCTGTCGGCCGCGCCTCGCCTCGCTGGCCGCGCCCTGTCGCCTCCGTCATCCGCACCCAGCCATGCTGGCAACGCCCCGCCGCCTCCGCCGTCCGCGCCTTGCTCTATTGCCAGCCGAGTCGTGCCCCTTTGCCTGCCGGGCCAGGAGGATTCCGGCGGCCAGGCTGAGATCATGGGATGCCACGGCTATGTCGAGCTCGTCCAATTCGAACCGGCAGCGATCGATTGCGGCGCATAGGGGCCTTTTCCTGTGAGCGGTGATGAATTCCAGCAAGTTTAGGGCGGATTCCGGCAAACTCCGCGGCGGCGTGTTTGTTCCGACAAGGTTTGACCGGTATACGGGGCCCCCCTAGATTCGGCCTTCCAACCTCCAAAGATAAAGGTTTCGGGTGTGTATTTGCGATGACCCTTAAAAAAATTACAGGTTGGACCACTTTTATGGTTTCTGTTCTGGACAATTTTTTCGCCCAAAACTGTAAAACACAATTTTTCTATGGATTTGACCACTTATGCGGGGTCTGCTAGAAATGCACTTAGCACATAGTGCATTATGCACTGCATAAAATACAGGTCAACAAGAATAAATGTAAAAATACATTCATATCTTGGCTCACTTGAGGAAATTTTTTGTGGGGAAACAAAATGACTTTAAATAAGTGTTTATTGGACAATTGCTCGAAAATCCATCTCTGCACCCGAGCTGTTCTGCACCCGCGCTGACGAAAAAAATCAAAACAAATACTAGAAAATTTCAAAAAATTATATATTTTTTGTGTAGTAGATAATTTGATGCGTGAGGTCCGCTCCAATTTTCAAATCATTTGGACATCTGAGGTGCTCTCAGGAAAAAAAGACAAATTGGGGGTCTGTAAAAATGTTTATCATGTATTGTTTGTCCCAATTTGTCTTTTTTGCTGATAGCTACTCAGATGTCCATATGACTTGAAATTTGGAGCAGGCCTCACGCATCAAATTGTCTAAAAAATTTATTTGGAATTTCTTTGAATTGTTTTGAATATTTTCAAATTGTTTTCTAACCAGGTGCAGATGAGGCTGTAGACATGTAGCATCGGACTTATTTACAACATTCCCGTGGAATATACAGAGAATTTTCTGGACAATACTGGATGGCTGGGAGCAAGAGAGAAAACAATATCCACGTGAGTGCACTGGATGAACAATGGGCCCATGCATACTCAACTATTGGTCACTTCCATCAGAATCGATTAAATAGTTTCCCCTCAAAAAAAAGAATCGATCAAATAAAATACACCACAGGGGTGTTATTCGTGTACTATAGTGTAGTATAGGAGTAGAAATATAGATACCTGTCCTCCGGGTCCTCCACAGGGTTGTCTAAAGCTACGTTGTTCCTGTAAACCTAGCAGGAGGACACGGTGCGTCGATTTTAAATTCCGGCTGGCAGACTAAACAGATCAACCAGCCCAAAAAATACACAGTATCCAAAACAATTAGCTACTCTCTCCGTCCGATGAAGAGTGTATATCTAGAAATTTTAGGATAAATTATGGAGTTGAGTAAAAAATGCACTGGAAACATGCAAACCAGCATCTCTATCCTCTTTAATTACACAACCCCTAATGAGCTAAGTGCATGTAGAAATTAAGAAAACCATGTGTAGATTGTTATTGGTCTTGATTAACGTGTGATGGGAGAGAAGTATTTTTTTTCCACTTTAAAGTGCATTGGAAATATATAAGTACACTTTTTTGTGGACAAATTTTAGAGCAAGATGTACACTCTTCACCGGACGGAGAGAGTACGCATCAAGGGGGTTCCTCACGTGTGCCACGTTGGCATGAGCTACTGTTTCATCGTTGCAATATTTTTGCCTCGTTGGTCCACTTGTTTGCTGGGGATTAGGCTAAGTAAGAGAAAGAAACGGGAAACTTCCTGCCAGATACATCGCCCCCTCCGCTCCCTTTCCTCCTCGTACATGCAAGCCATCCCATCTCTCCCACACCACCTCTCGGCCTCCACTGCCTTTCCCATCCCAGATCCTTCTCCTCTGCCGTGCCCAGGTCCCTGTCTCTCTCGTCGATCTGCAGTGGGTACGGGGACGCGCAAGGATGGACAGATCGCGGTGGTGGCTGGGCGCCGTTGACCTCATGCATGCAGGCGAGGCAGAGGGTGGCTGCGGCGGCGCTAGTCACCGCGGTGGTAGGCGGCAGTTAGAGGGGCGGGGACGTCGGGGATGGATGGGTCCCGCAGCCCCGTTCGGGGATGTATTTCATAATGAAATTTTACTGTAGTATAATATTTCGTGTATTCATGTGAACCAAAGTTTGAAACATCAAAATGTGGTCGTCAATTATTATTATTATTAAGAACGAGCTCCATAGAGCACGGGAGCAAGAATTCTACACTTAACATACTGTTGGGGAACGTAGTATTTAAAAAAAATCCTACGATCACGGAAGATCTATCTAGGAGAAGCATAGCAACAAGCAGGGAGAGTGTGTCCACGTACCCTCGTAGACCGAAAGTGGAAGCGTTTAGTAACGCGGTTGATGTAGTCAAACGTCTTCACGATCCAACCGATTCAAGTACAGAACGTACGGCACCTCCATGTTCAGCACACGTTCAGCAATATGAGTCCCTCGAGCTCTTGATCCAGTTGAAGAGGAGAGAGAGTTTCGCCAGCACGACGGCGTGGTGACGGTGATGATGAAGTTACCGGCGCAGGGCTTCGCCTAAGCACTGCAACGATATGACCGAGGTGTGTAACTGTGGAGGGGGCACTACACACGGCTAAGAGATTGTCTGTTGTGTTTTGGGGTGCCCCCTAGCCACGTATATAAAGGAGGGAGAGGAGGAGGCCAGCGGCCAGGTTGGGCGCGCCCTTAGGGGAGTCCAACTAGGACTCCCCTTCCTTTCCAAGAAAGGGAGAGAAGGAAGGAGGAGGAAGGGGAGAAGGAAAGAGGGGGACACCGCCCCCTCCCTAGTCCAATTTGGACTTGCCATGGGGGGTGGGGGCGCGCTGCCTCCCCTTGTGGCCCTTCTCTCCTTTCTACTAAAGCCCATTAAGGCCCAATACTTCCCCGGACAAATTCTCGTAACTGTCATGTACTCCGAAAAATACCTGAATCACTCGGGACATTTCTGATGTCCGAATATAGCCTTCCAATATGTGAATCTTTACCTCTTGACCATTTCAAGACTCATCGTCATGTACATGATCTCATCCGGGACTCCGAACAAACGTCGGTCATCAAATCACATAACTCATAATACAAATCGTCATCAAACATTAAGAGGGCGGAACCTAAGGGTTCGAGAACTCTGTAGACATGACCAAGACACATCTCCGGTCAATAACCAATAGCGGAACCCGGATGCTCATATTGGCTCCTACATATTCTACGAAGATCTTTATCGGTCAAACCGCATAACAACATACATTGTTCCCTTTATCATCGGTATGTTACTTTCCCGAGATTCGATCGTCGGTATCATCATACCTAGTTCAATCTCGTTACCGGCAAGTCTCTTTACTCGTTCTGTAATATATCATCTCGTGACTAACTCATTAGTCGTTTGCTTGCAAGGCCTATTATGATGTGTATTACCGAGAGGGCCCAGAGATACATCTCCGACATTTGAAGTGACAAATCCTATTCTTGATATATGCCAACACCACAAACACTTTCGTAAACACCTGTAAAGTATCTTTATAATCACCCAGTTACGTTATGACGTTTGATAGCACACAAGGTGTTCCTTCGGTATTCGTGAGTTGCATAATTTCATAGTCAGAGGAACATGTATAAGTCATGAACAAAGCAATATCAATAAAACTAAATGATCACAGTGCTAAGCTAATGAATGGGTCTTGTCCGTCACATCATTCTTTAATGATGTGATACCGTTCATCAAATGACAACACATGTCTATGTTTAGGAAACATAACCATCTTTGATCAACGAGCTAGTCAAGTAGAGGCATACTAGGGACACTCTGTTTTGTCTATGTATTCACACATGTACTAAGTTTCAGCTTAATACAATTCTAGCATGAATGATAAGCATTTATCATGATATAAGAAAATATAAATAACAACTTTATTATTGCCTCTATGGAATATTTCCTTCAGTCTCCCACTTGCACTAGAGTCAATAATCTAGTTGACATCGCCATGTGATTTAATACCGATAGTTCACATTGTTATGTGAATAACACCCATAGTTCACATCGACATGTGACCAACAACCAAAGGGTTTACTAGAGTCAACAATCTAGTTCACATCGCCATGTGATTAACACCCAAAGAGTATTAAGGTGTGATCATGTTTTGCTTCATGAGAGAAGTTTAGTCAGCGGGTCTGTAACATTCAGATCCGTATGTATTTCACAAATTTCTATGTCCATAATGCTCTGCATGGAGCTACTCTAGTTAATTGCTCCCACTTACAATACGCATCCAGATTGATACTTAGAGTCATCTGGATTAGTGTCAAAGCTTGCATCGGCGTAACTCTTTACGACTAACTACCCCCATAATCGAGAAACATTTCCTTAGTCATTCAGTAACTAAGGAATATTTTGACCGCTGTCTAGTGATCTACTCCTGGATCACTATTGTACCTCATTGCCAAACTAATGGCAAGTTACACAACAGGTTTGGTACACAACATGGCATACTTTATAAAATCTATGGTTGAGGCATAGGGAATGACTTACATTCTTTCTCTATCTTCTGCCACGGTCGGGTTTTGAGTCTTACTCAACTTCGTACCTTACAACTCAGGCAAGAAATCCTTCTTTGACTGATCCATTTTGACCTACTTCAAAATCTCATTAAGGTATGTACTCATTGAAAATCTTATCAAGCGTTGATAACCCACAAGTGTAGGGGATCAGTTGTAGCCTCTTTCGATAAGTAAGAGTGTCGAACCCAACGAGGAGCTAAAGGCAGAACAAATATTACCTCAAGTTCTATTGACCACCGATACAACTCTACGCACGCTTGACGTTTACTTTACGTAGAACAAGTATGAAACTAGACGTATTTTGTGGTTTTTGTGGGATAGGTTTGCAAGAATATAAAGAGCACCCAAATATAAATTAGGGTCTGCTAATATAAAGAAACAAAAAATTTAATGATAGCGAGTGTGGAAAAGTGGTGGTAGCAGTTGCGAAACTGCCCCTAAGCAATTGACTACGTTACTAGACCGATAGCAAGTTTTATGTGGGAGAGGCCACTGCTAGCATGTCATCCCTTACTTGGAATTCTATGAACTTATGATTGGAACTATTAGCAAGCATCCGCAACTACTAACGCTCATTAAGGTAAAACCCAACCATAGCATTATGATATATTGGTCCCCCTTCAATCATGTATGCATCAATTTCTACGCAAGGTTGAAGCTTCTGTTACTCTTGCCCTCCAATACGTAGTCCTATCAACATACAACTAACCCTATGGTGTGATCCTCGCGCGCGCTCATATGATGGGCACCAAAGGACAGCAACATAACCACAGGCAAATTAAATCAATTATAGCAATTCACCAATAACCGATAGGACAACAAAAATCTACTCAGGCATCATAGGATGGCAACACATCATTGGATAATAATATGAAGCATAAAGCACCGTGTTCAAGTAGAGGGTACAACGGCTTGCGGGAGAGTGGACGGTTGTAGATAGATGGGGGAAGGTGATGGAGATGTTGGTGAAGATGACGGAGGTGTTGTGTAGATCGCCGTCACACGATGATGGCCCCGGTGGCACTCCGGTGCCACTAGAAGCGAGGGGGAGAGAGCCCCCCTCCTTCTTCTTCTTCCTTGACCTTCTCCCTAGGTGGGAGAAGGGTTTCCCCTCTGGTCCATGGCCTCCATGGCGGCGGAGGGGCGAGAGCCCCTCCGAGATTGGATCTGTCTCTCTGTCTCTCTCTGTTTCTGCGTTCCCAGATTCTGGCCTTCCACCGTTTCTGAAATTTCCGGAGATCCGTAACTCCGATTGGGCTGATTTTTTGACACGGTTTTTATCCGGATATTAGCTTTCTTGTGGCGAAAGAAAGGCATCAACCGCCTTAAGGTGTGGCCAGGAGGGCCCAGGGCGCGCCCCCTTCCCAGGGCGTGCCCCCTGCCTCATGGCCCACTCGGGCATCGTTTCATGTTGGTTATACTTCCCAAAATTCACATATATTCCAAAAAAAAATCTCCGTCCGTTTTTATTCCGTTTGGACTCCGTTTGATATGGATATTCTGCGAAACAAAAAACGTGCAACAAACAGGAACTGGCACTGGGCACTGGATCAATAAGTTAGTCCCAAAAAATAGTATAAAAAGTTGCCAAAAGTATATGAAAGTTATAGAATATTGGCATCGAACAATCAAAAACTATAAATACGATGGAGACGTATCAGCATCCCCAAGCTTAATTCTTGCTCGTCCTCGAGTAGGTAAATGATAAAAAGATAATTTTTGATGTGGAATGCTACCTAGCATAATCTTGATCATGTAATCTAATCATGGCATGAATATTAAGACACGAGTGATTCAAAGCAATAGTCTATCATTTGACATGAAGACAATAATACTTCAAGCATACTAATAAAGCAATCATGTCTTTTCAAAATAACATGGCCAAAGAAAGTTATCCCTACAAAATCATATGGTCTGGCTATGCTCCATCTTCACCACACAAAGTATTTAAATCATGCACAACCCCGGTTTTAGCCAAGCACTTGTTTCATACTTTAGTATTCTTAAACTTTTTCAACTTTCACGCAATACATGAGCGTGAGCCATGGACATAGCACTATGGGTGGAATAGAAGGTGTTGATAGACAAAAGGTGGGAGAAAGTCTCACATCAACTAGGCAAATCAATGGACTATGGAGATGTCCATCAATCGATATCAATGTGAGTGAGTAGGGATTGCCATGTAACGGATGCACTAGAGATATAAGTGTATGAAAGCTCAAAAATAATACTATTGGGTGTGCATCAACTTGCTTGCTCATGAAGACCTAGGGCATTTGAGGAAGCCCGTCGTTGGAATATACAAGCCAAGTTCTATAATGAAAATACCCACTAGTATATGGAAGTGACAAAATAAGAGACTCTCTATCATGAAGAACATGGTGCTATGATGAAGCACAAGTGTGGAAAAAGATAGTTGCATTGTCCCCTTTTTCTTTTTTTCTTTTTTTGGGCCTTTTTTTTTCCTTTTTTTTCTTTTTTTTCAAGGGACAATGCTCTAATAATGATGATCATCACACTTCTATTTACTTACAACTCGATACTAGAACAAAAATATGACTCTATATGAATGCCTCCGGCGGTGTACCAGGATGTGCAATGATCTAGCGTAGAAATGACATCAAAAAATGGACAAGCCACGGAAACATCATGCTAGCTATCTTACGATCATGCAAGGCAATATGACAATGATGGTGCGTGTCATAATAAACGGCCGGTGGAGTTACATGGCAATATATCTCGGAATGGCTATGGAAATGCCATAATAGGTAGGTATGGTGGCTGTTTTGAGGAAGGTATATGATGGGTGTATGGTACCAGCGAAAGTTGCGCGGTACAAGAGAGGCTAGCAATGGTGGAAGGGTGAGAGTGCGTATAATCCATGGACTCAACATTAGTCATAAAGAACTCACATACTTATTGCAAAAATTTATTAGCCATCGAAACCAAGTACTACACGCATGCTCCTAGGGGGAAGGTTGGTAGGAGTTAACCATCGCGCGCCCCCGACCTCCACACAAAGGATGACACTCAATAAATAAATCATGCTCCAACTTCGTCACATAACGGTTCACCATACGTGCATGCTACGGGAATCACAAACCTCAACACAAGTATTTCTACATCCACATCTACCCACTAGCATGACTCTAATATCACCATCTTTATATCGCGAAACTATTGCAAGGAATCAAACATATCATATTCAGCGATCAACAAGTTTATGTAGGATTTTATGACTAACCATGTGATTGACCAATTCCTGTCAACTCTCTAAATAGATATAAGTGAAGCAAGGGAGTTTTAATTCTTTCTACAAAAGTTATGCCCACGCTCTAACAATTATAAGCGAAGCAAAAGAGCATTATACAAATGGCGGTTTTCTATGTGAAGAGAAACAGGCAATCCAAACTTCAAATGATATAAGTGAAGCACATGAAGTATTCTATAAAGCCATATCAAAAGATATAAGTGAAGTGCAAAGAGCATTCTATAAATCAACCAAGGACTATCTCATACCAGCATGGTGCATTTATTACAAGAAAAATAAAAAGCACACGACGCTCCAAGAGTTTACGCATATCATCCGAATGAAACAAATCCGAAAACATACCGATACTTGTTGAAGAAATATGGGATGCCTTCTGGGGCATCCCCGAGCATAGACGCTTGAGTCTCCTTGAATATTTACATGGGGTTCCTTGGGCATCCCCAAACTTGAGCTCTTGCCTCTCCTCCTTCTTCTCACATCGAGACATCCTCGGTCTTAGAACACTTCATCCACACAAAACTTAACCGAACTTTTAGTGGAGGGGTTAGTGCATACGATCAGTAAAATCCCATCATGTACAGCTCTAACAATATTTTATAATTATAAACGAAAATTACCTACTGTATGCTATCACAATTCTATGGCCCCAAGTCAACGAGGCATCAACAAGAATTCAAACATATGCAAATAATGAAGCTATAATAGCAATCTGTGAAAACAGGACAATCTGTAGTAATCTGAACATTAACCATACTTCTATAACCCTAAAAATTATGAAAAATTAGGAAAAATCAACAATTTGTATAGAAAGACAGTGTAAGAAGTTTCAGAACCATTTGACGTTCCAGCAAAAAATGTAAAATCGCGCACTACATCCAAAGTTTCTGTCCTGCACCGCTCAAAGCAACAAGCATGGTAAACATCCTAAACGCAAACCTTGGCACATTATTTTTTATAATACAATGGAATTGTACAAGTGGATAATTATTTTTGTTGAAAAGTTTCTGTAATTAAGATTCACAAAGTTTCCATGGGCATGAACAAAGTTCAAGGACGACCCCACTTTCACAATGCTCGTCTATATCACTTTCACTTTTCTTCTTGAAAAGTTTTAGGTTCCCCTCTTTATTTTTTTGTTTTTAAACTTTATAAAATCACACAACAGAAATAAATGACTCTCTAAAACTTCCGGGTTGTCTCCCTGGAAGCGCTTTCTTTAAATACATTAAGCTAGGCATATAGTGCGCATGTAACGGATCCACCCGGATCTCAATGTATATCAAAGCCAATTTTAATTAGCAATGATTTGACATTTAGTAGTGAGCACAAAGTGATATGTATCATGCAAAAAACAAAGTCTAACTCTCTTCCTATGCATAGGCATGTCATACAAGAACAATTCATGCACATCAAGTAAAGGGCAATGCATAATATAAGCAGTCTCTTGCAATTTTATCGTGTTGGAAACATAGAGAGGCAGAGATGTAGTTCCTCTCTCATAATAATTGCAAGTAGGAGCATCAAGCACATGCATATTATATTCATCAAAATCATCATGTGTAAAGGAAAAAAGCAACCCATCTATATAATCTGTAATAGGTGCAAACTTCTCCAATATAGTGTAGTTTGGAGAATTCAAAAAAGATAATAGGACTATCATGTGTGGGTGCAATAGCAACTATCTCATGTTTAACATAAGGAACTATAGCAAGTTGATCTCCATAAGCATAATTCATATTGGCATCTTGGCCACAAGCATAGCCAGCATCATCAAAAAGGGATATTTCAAAAGAATCAACGGGATCATAACAATCATCATAGCATTCATACTTCGGTAAACACGAAGGGAAATTAAACAATGTATGAGTTGAAGAGTTTCTCTCATTAGAAGGTGGGCACGGGTAGCTAATCTGCTCTCTCTCCTTTTGTTTTTCGCTCTCCTCCTCATCTTTTTCATCCAATGAGCTCACAATGTCATTGATTTCTTCTTCCATAGACTCCTGCAAAATATTAGTCTCTTCTTGGACAGCGGAGACTTTCTCAATAAACGCATCAATATTGGAGTTATATTCATAATTCAAATAGCAATATTTCAATATAGCAAGATTTTCAGGCCTAGAAACATCATCATCAAAAGCATCACTCCTTTTAAACAAAGATTCAATTTCATAAGCACCCTTAAAAGCAACGAATTCTTATATTTGTTCCACATCATAATAATCATATATACCATTAGCATAAGAAGCTAACGTTTCATTATCATTAAATTTGCATGAAAAGGGAAGGTGTGGAGCCTTCATCCTAGAGCAACAAGTATAATCATATCTCAAGCATAGCTGCCGAGCATACCAACGCAACATATAAATTTGATCCCATAATAGTTTCCCTTTTTGTGTCAAGTGATAATCCCTAAAGTATTCACGTTGATCCAACATTATTCCCATTACATAGTTGAATGGGGTTTTCTCAGGATCATCAAAGTAGTACATAATATCTTTCACATAATGAGCATTGAGGGTTTTAGGAGGTTCCCCATCTCCATGAGTAGCAAGTACACCTATGTTTTTTGGTATTTCGTGTTCCATATCCATAACTAAAGATAGTGAACAACTTAGAACAGCAAATAAAATCTACTTAGTGATAAAGCAAACAAGCACACACGAGAATATTCACCCCACGCTATTGCTCCCCGGCAACGGTGCCAGAAAAAGGTCTTGATAACCCACAAGTGTAAGGGATCAGTTGTAGCCTCTTTCGATAAGTAAGAGTGTCGAACCCAGCGAGGAGCTAAAGGCAGAACAAATATTCCCTCAAGTTCTATCCACCACCGATACAACTCTATGCACGCTGGACGTTTACTTTACCTAGAACAAGTATGAAACTAGACGTATTTTATGGTTTTTGTGGGATAGGTTTGCAAGAATATAAAGAGCAGCAAATATAAACTAGGGACTGCTAAGATGAAGAAACAAAAAAGTTAATGATAGCGAGTGTGGAAAAGTGGTGGTAGGAGTTGCGAAATTTCCCCTAAGCAATTGGCTACGTTACTAGACCGATAGCAAGTTTTATGTGGGAGAGGCCACTGCTAGCATGTCATACCTTACTTGGAATTCTATGCACTTATGATTGCAACTATTAGCAAGCATCCGCAACTACTAACGTTCATTAAGGTAAAACCCAACCATAGCATTATGATATATTGGTCCCCCTTCAATCTCGTATGCATTAATTTCTATGCTAGGTTGAAGCTTCTATCACTCTTGCCCTCCAATACGTAGTCCTATCAACATACAACTAACCCTATGGTGTGATCCACGCGCGCGCTCATATGATGTGCACCAAAGGACAGCAACATAAGCACAAGCAAATTAAATCAATCATAGCAATTCACTAATCACCGATAGGACAACGAAAATCTACTCAGACATCATAGGATAGCAACACATCATTGGATAATAATATGAAGCATAAAGCACCATGTTCAAGTAGAGGGTACAACGGGTTGCGGGAGAGTGGACCGCTATAGATAGATGGAGGAAGGTGATGGAGATGTTGGTGGAGATGACGAGGTGTTGGTGTAGATCGCCGTCACATGATGATGGCCCCGGTGTTGGGGAACGTAGTATTTTAAAATTTTCCTACGATCACGCAAGATCTATGTACCAGATGCATAGCAACGAGAGGGAAGAGTGTGTCTACGTACCCTCGTAGACCGGGAGCGGAAGCGTCAAGTGACGCGGTTGATGTTGTCGAACTTCTTCGCGATCCAACCGATCAAGCACCGAACGTACGGCACCTCCGCGTTCAGCACACGTTCAGCTTGATGACGTCCCACGAGCTCTTGATCCAGTTGAGCTTCACGGGAGAGTTTCGTCAGCACGACGGCGTGGTGACGGATATGATGTGTTCACCGGCGCAGGGCTTCGCCTAAGCTCCGCGACGGTATGACCGAGGTGTGATTCTGTGGAGGGGGGCAGCGCACACGGCTAAAACAATTCAACTTCTGAGTCTTTGGGTGCCCCCCTGCCCCCGTATATAAAGGAGCAAGGGAGGGAGGCCGGCTGGCCCTTCCTGGTGCGGCTAGGGAAGGAGTCCTACTAGGAATAGGATTGCAATCCTATTCCTAGTAGGATTCACCAAAAGGAAGAAGGGGGAAAGGAATAGGAGAGGTGGCGCCCCCCCCAATCCTAGTCCAACTAGGAACACTAGGTGGGGGCGCCGGCCAGCCCTATGGGCTGCCTCTCTCTTTCCCTTTAGGCCCACTATGGACCATCCCCTCTCGTAGGGGGTTCCGGTAACCCCCTCCGGCATTCCCGATAAATCCGAAACTTTTCCGGTATACTTCCGGTGTCCGAATATAGCCGTCCAATATATCAATCTTTATGTCTCGGACATTCCGAGACTCCTCGTCATGTCCGTGATCTCATCCGGGACTCCGAACTACCTTTGGTACATCAATACTCATAAACTCATAATACCGATCGTCATCAAACGTTAAGCGTGCGGACCCTACGGGTTCGAGAACTATGTAGACATGACCGAGACTCATCTCCGGTCAATAACCAATAGCGGAACCTGGATGTTCATATTGGCTCCTACATATTCTACGAAGATCTTTTATCGGTCAGAACCGCATAACAACATACGTTGTTCCTTTTGTCAAACGGTATGTTACTTGCCCGAGATTCTATCGTCGGTATCTCTATACCTAGTTCAATCTCGTTACCGACAAGTCTCTTTACTCGTTCCGTAACACATCATCTCGTGACTAACTCATTAGTCTTTTGCTTGCAAGGCTTATTGTGATGTGTGATACCGAGAGGGCCCAGAGATACCTCTCCGACACTCGGAGTGACAAATCCTAATCTTGATCTATGCCAACACCACGAATACTTTCGGAGACACCTGTAGAGCATCTTTATGATCACCCAGTTACGTTGTGACGTTTGATAGCACACAAGGTGTTCCTACGGTATTCGGGAGTTGCATAATCTCATAGTCATAGGAACATGTATAAGTCATGAAGAAAGCAATAGCAGTAAAACTAAACGATCATAGTGCTATGCTAACGGATGGGTCTTGTCCATCACATCATTCTCCTAATGATGTGATCCCGTTGATCAAATGACAACTCTTGTCTATGGTTAGGAAACATAACCATCTTTGATCAATGAGCTAGTCTAGTAGAGGCATACTAGGGACATACTGTTTTGTCTATGTATCCACACATGTACTAAGTTTCCGGTTAATACAATTCTAGCATGAATAAAAGACATTTATCATGATATAAGGAAATACAAATAACATCTTTATTATTGCCTCTAGGGCATATTTCCTTCAGTCTCCCACTTGAACTAGAGTCAATAATCTAGATTACAAAGTGATGATCCTCACACCCATGGAGTCCTGGTGCTGATCATGTTTTGCCCGTGGAAGAGGCTTAGTTAACGGGTCTGCAACATTCAGATCCGTATGTATTTTGCAAATCTCTATGTCTCCCTCCTTGACTAGATCGCGGATGGAATTGAAGCGTCTTTTGATGTGCTTTGTTCTCTTGTGAAACCTGGATTCCTTCGCCAAGGCTATGGCTCCAGTGTTGTCACAAAAGATTTTCATTGGACCCGATGCACTAGGTATTACACCTAGATCGGATATGAACTCCTTCATCCAAACTCCTTCATTTGCTGCTTCCGAAGCAGCTATGTATTCCGCTTCACACGTAGATCCCGCCACGACGCTCTGCTTGGAACTGCACCAACTGACAGCTCCACCGTTCAATAAAAATACATATCCGGTTTGTGACTTTGAGTCATCCGGATCAGTGTCAAAGCTAGAATCGACGTAACCGTTTACGACGAGCTCTTTGTCACCTCCATATACGAGAAACATATCCTTTGTTCTTTTCAGATACTTTAGGATGTTTTTGACCGCTGTCCAGTGATCCACTCCTGGATTACTTTGGTACCTCCCTGCTAAACTTATAGCAAGGCACACATCAGGTCTGGTACACAGCATTGCATACATGATAGATCCTATGGCTGAGGCATAGGGAATGACTTTCATTTTCTCTCTATCTTCTGCAGTGGTCGGGCATTTGAGTCTTACTCAACTTCATACCTTGTAAAACAGGCAAGAACCCTTTCTTTGACTGATCCATTTTGAACTTCTTCAAAATCTTATCAAGGTATGTGCTTTGTGAAAGTCCAATTAAGCGTCTTGATCTATCTCTATAGATCTTGATACCTAATATATAAGCAGCTTCACCGAGGTCTTTCATTGAAAAACTCTTATTCAAGTATCCTTTTATGCAATCCAGAAATTCTATATCATTTCCAATCAACAATATGTCATCTACATATAATATTAGAAATGCTATAGAGCTCCCACTCACTTTCTTGTAAATACAGGCTTCTCCAAAAGTCTGTATAAAACCATATGCTTTGATCACCTCATCAAAGCATATATTCCAACTACGAGATGCTTGTACCAGTCCATAGATGGATCGCTGGAGTTTGCATACTTTGTTAGCACCTTTTGGATCGACAAAACCTTCTGGTTGCATCATATACAACTCTTCTTTGAGATATCCATTTAGGAATGCAGTTTTGACATCCATTTGCCAGATTTCATAATCATAAAATGCGGCAATTGCTAACATGATTCGGACAGACTTAAGCATCGCTACAGGTGAGAAAGTCTCATCGTAGTCAACTCCTTGAACTTGTCGAAAACCTTTCGCAACAAGTCGAGCTTTGTAAACAGTAATATTACCGTCTGCGTCGGTCTTCCTCTTGAAGATCCATTTATTTTCGATGGCTTGCCGATCATCGGGCAAGTCAACCAAAGTCCACACTTTGTTCTCATACATGGATCCCATCTCAGATTTCATGGCTTCAAGCCATTTTGCGGAATCTGGGCTCATCATCGCTTCCTCATAGTTCGTAGGTTCATCATGGTCTAGTAACATGATTTCTAGAACTGGCTTGCCGTACCACTCTGGTGCGGAACGTACTCTGGTTGATCTACGACGTTCAGCGGAAACTTGATCTGAAGTTTCATGATCATTATCATTAACTTCCTCACTAATTGGTGTAGGAATCACTGGAACAATTTCCTGTGATGTACTACTTTCCAATCCGGGAGAAGGTACAATTACCTCATCAAGTTCTACTTTCCTCCCACTCACTTCTTTCGAGAGAAACTCTTTTTCTAGAAAGGATCCGTTCTTAGCAACGAATATTTTGCCTTCGGATCTGTGATAGAAGGTGTACCCAACAGTCTCTTTTGGGTATCCTATGAAGACACATTTTTCCGACTTGGGTTCGAGCTTATCAGGTTGAAGTGTTTTCACATAAGCATCGCAGCCCCAAACTTTAAGAAACGACAACTTTGGTTTCTTGCCAAACCATAGTTCATAAGGTGTCATATCAACGGATTTAGATGGTGCCCTATTTAACGTGAATGCAGCTGTCTCTAAAGCATAACCCCAAAACGATAGTGGTAAATCGGTAAGAGACATCATAGATCGCACCATATCTAATAAAGTACGGTTACGACGTTCGGACACACCATTACGCTGTGGTGTTCCAGGTGGCGTGAGTTGTGAAACTATTCCACATTGTTTCAAATGAAGACCAAACTCGTAACTCAAATATTCTCCTCCACGATCTGATCGTAGAAACTTTATTTTCTTGTTACGATGATTCTCTACTTCACTCTGAAATTCTTTGAACTTTTCAAATGTTTCATACTTGTGCTTCATTAAGTAGATATACCCATATCTGCTCAAATCATCAGTGAAGGTCAGAAAATAACGATACCCGCCACGAGCATCAACACTCATTGGTCCACATACATCAGTATGTATGATTTCCAACAAATCTGTTGCTCGCTCCATAGTTTCGGAGAACGGAGTTTTAGTCATCTTGCCCATGAGGCATGGTTCGCAAGCACCAAGTGATTCATAATCAAGTGATTCCAAAAGTCCATCATTATGGAGTTTCTTCATGCGTTTTACACCAATATGACCTAAACGGCAGGGCCACAAATAAGTTGCACTATCATTATTAACCTTGCATCTTTTGGTTTCAATATTATGAATATGTGTATCACTACAATCGAGATCCAATAAGAATAGACCACTCTTTAAGGGTGCATGACCATAAAAGATATTATTCATTAAAATAGAACAACCATTATTCTCTGATTTAAATGAATAATCGTCTCGCAATAAACAAGATCCAGATATAATGTTCATGCTCAACGCTGGCACCAAATAACAATTATTTAGGTCTAAAACTAATCCCGAAGGTAGATGCAGAGGTAGCGTGCCGACGGCGATCACATCGACTTTGGAACCATTTCCCACGCGCATCGTCACCTCATCCTTAGCCAATCTTCGTTTAATCCGTAGTCCCTGTTTCGAGTTACAAATATTAGCAACCGAACCGGTATCAAATACCCAGGTACTACTACGAGCATTAGTAAGGTACACATCAATAACATGTATATCACATATACCTTTGTTCATCTTGCCATCCTTCTTATCCGCCAAATACTTGGGGCAGTTCCGCTTCCAGTGTCCAGTCCCCTTGCAGTAGAAGCACTCAGTTTCAGGCTTGGCTCCAGATTTGGGTTTCTTCGTGGAAGTAGCAACTGACTTGCTATTCTTTTTGAAGTTCCCTTTCTTTCCCTTGCCCTTTTTCTTGAAACTAGTGGTCTTGCTAACCATCAACACTTGATGCTCCTTTTTGATTTCTACCTCCGCAGCTTTGAGCATAGCGAAGAGCTCGGGAATTGTCTTTTGCATCCCTTGCATGTTATAGTTCATCACGAAGCCTTTATTGCTTGGTGGTAGTGATTGAAGAACTCTATCAATAACACTATCCTCGTCAACTTTGCAACCAAGTTGAGTCATATGATTGTAGTACCCAGACATTCTGAGCAAGTGTTCACTGATAGAACTATTCTCCTCCATCTTGCAGCTGTAGAACTTATTGGAAATCTCATATTTCTCAATTCGGGCATTTGCTTGAAATATTAACTTCAACTCCTGGAACATCTCATATGGTCCATGACGTTCAAAACGTCGTTGAAGTCCCGGTTCTAAGCCGTAAAGCATGGCACACTGAACTATCGTGTAATCATCAGACCGCGACTACCAGACGTTCAAAGCGTTTACATTAGCGGGAGGGGGCTTGTCACCTAGCGGTGCTTCAAGGACATAATTCTTCTGTGCAGCAATGAGGATAATCCTCAGGTTACGGACCCAGTCCGTGTAATTGCTACCATAATCTTTCAACTTAGCTTTCTCTAGGAATGCATTAAAATTCAAAGGAACGGTAGCACGGGCTATTGATCTACAACAACATAGATATGCAAAAACTATCAGGACTAAGTTCATGATAAATTAAAGTTCGATTTAATCATATTAAATTAAAGAACTCCCACTTAGATAGACATCCCTCTGGTCATCTAAATGATCACGTGATCCAAATCAACTAAACCATGTCCGATCATCACGTGAGATGGAGTAGTTTCAATGGTGAACATCTTATGTTGATCATATCTACTATATGATTCACGCTCGACCTTTCGGTCTCCAGTGTTCCGAGGCCATATCTGTATATGCTAGGCTCGTCAAGTTTAACCCGAGTATTCTGCGTGTGCAAAACTGGCTTACACCCGTTGTATTTGAACGTAGAGCTTATCACACCCGATCATCACGTGGTGTCTCGGCACGACGAACTTCCGCAACGGTGCATACTCAGGGAGAACACTTATACCTTGAAATTTAGTAAGGGATCATCTTATAATACTACCGTCGTTCTAAGCAAAATAAGAAGCATAATAAGATAAACATCACATGCAATCAAAATATGTGACATGATATGGCCATCATCATCTTGTACTTTTGATCTCCATCTTCAAAGCACCGTCATGATCACCTTCGTCACCGGCTTGACACCTTGATCTTTATCATAGAATCATTGTCGTCTTACCAACTATTGCTTCTACGACTATCGCTACCGCTTAGTGATAAAGTAAAGCAATTACATGGCGATTGCATTTCATACAATAAAGCGACAACCATATGGCTCCTGCCAGTTGCTGATAACTTTACAAAACATGATCATCTCATACAAAACCGTATAACTCATCATGTCTTGACCATATCACATCACAACATGCCCTGCAAAAACAAGTTAGACGTCCTCTACTTTGTTTGTTGCAAGTTTTACGTGGCTGCTACGGGCTTTAGCAAGAACCGTTCTTACCTACGCATACAAAACCACAACGATGTTTCGTCAAGTATGTGCTGTTTTAACCTTCACAAGGACCGGGCGTAGCCACACTTGATTCAGCTAAAGTGAGAGAGACAGACACCCGCCAGTCACCTTTAAGCAACGAGTGCTCGTAACGGTGAAACCAGTCTCGCGTAAGCGTACGCGTAATGTCGGTCCGGGCCGCTTCATCTCACAATACCGCCGAAGCAAAGTATGACATGCTGGTAAGCAGTATGACTAGTATCGCCCACAACTCATTGTGTTCTACTCGTGCATATCATCTACGCATAGACCTGGCTCTGATGCCACTGTTGGGGAACGTAGTATTTTAAAATTTTCCTACGATCACGCAAGATCTATCTACCAGATGCATAGCAACGAGAGGGAAGAGTGTGTCTACGTACCCTCGTAGACCGGGAGCGGAAGCGTCAAGTGACGCGGTTGATGTTGTCGAACTTCTACGCGATCCAACCGATCAAGCACCGAACGTACGGCACCTCCGCGTTCAGCACACGTTCAGCTTGATGACGTCCCACGAGCTCTTGATCCAGTTGAGCTTCACGGGAGAGTTTCGTCAGCACGACGGCGTGGTGACGGATATGATGTGTTCACCAGCGCAGGGCTTCGCCTAAGCTCCGCGACGGTATGACCGAGGTGTGATTCTGTGGAGGGGGGCACCGCACACGGCTAAAACAATTCAACTTGTGTGTCTTTGGGTGCCCCCCTGCCCCCGTATATAAAGGAGCAGGGGAGGGAGGCCGGCCGGCCCTTCCTGGTGCGGCTAGGGAAGGAATCCTACTAGGAATAGGATTGCAATCCTATTCCTAGTAGGATTCACCGAAAGGAAGAAGGGGGAAAGGAATAGGAGAGGTGGCGCCCCCCCCCAATCCTAGTCCAACTAGGAACCCTAGGTGGGGGCGCCTGCCAGCCCTATGGGCTGCCTCTCTCTTTCCCTTTTGGCCCACTATGGACCATCCCCTCTCGTAGGGGGTTCCGGTAACCCCCTCCGGCATTCCCGATAAATCCGAAACTTTTCTGGTATACTTCCGGTGTCCGAATATAGCCGTCCAATATATCAATCTTTATGTCTCGGACATTCCGAGACTCCTCGTCATGTCCGTGATCTCATCCGGGACTCCGAACTACCTTCGGTACATCAATACTCATAAACTCATAATACCGATCGTCATCAAACGTTAAGCGTGCGGACCCTACGGGTTCGAGAACTATGTAGACATGACCGAGACTCATCTCTGGTCAATAACCAATAGCGGAACCTGGATGTTCATATTGGCTCCTACATATTCTACGAAGATCTTTTATCGGTCAGAACCGCATAACAACATACGTTGTTCCTTTTGTCAAACGGTATGTTACTTGCCCGAGATTCGATCGTCGGTATCTTTATACCTAGTTCAATCTCGTTTACCGGCAAGTCTCTTTACTCGTTCCGTAACACATCATCTCGTGACTAACTCATTAGTCCTTTGCTTGCAAGGCTTATTATGATGTGTGTTACCGAGAGGGCCCAGAGATACCTCTCCGACACTCGGAGTGACAAATCCTAATCTTGATCTATGCCAACACCACGAATACTTTCGGAGACACATGTAGAGCATCTTTATGATCACCCAGTTACGTTGTGACGTTTGATAGCACACAAGGTGTTCCTACGGTATTCGGGAGTTGCATAATCTCATAGTCATAGGAACATGTATAAGTCATGAAGAAAGCAATAGCAGTTAAACTAAACGATCATAGTGCTATGCTAACGGATGGGTCTTGTCCATCACATCATTCTCCTAATGGTGTGATCCCGTTGATCAAATGACAACTCATGTCTATGGTTAGGAAACATAACCATCTTTGATCAATGAGCTAGTCTAGTAGAGGCATACTAGGGACATACTGTTTTGTCTATGTATCCACACATGTACTAAGTTTCCGGTTAATACAATTCTAGCATGAATAAAAGACATTTATCATGATATAAGGAAATACAAATAACATCTTTATTATTGCCTCTAGGGCATATTTCCTTCAAAGGGATCATCTTATAATGCTACCGTCGTTCTAAGCAAAATAAGAAGCATAATAAGATAAACATCACATGCAATCAAAATATGTGACATGATATGGCCATCATCATCTTGTGCTTTTGATCTCCATCTCCAAAGCATCGTCATGATCACCTTCGTCACCGGCGCGACACCTTGATCTCCATCGTAGCATCGTTGTCGTCTCGCCAACTATTGCTTCTACGACTATCGCTACCGCTTAGTGATAAAGTAAAGCAATTACATGGCGATTGCATTTCATACAATAAAGCGACAACCATATGGCTCCTGCCAGTTGCCGATAACTTTACAAAACATGATCATCTCATACAAAACCGTATAACTCATCATGTCTTGACCATATCACATCACAACATGCCCTGCAAAAACAAGTTAGACGTCCTCTACTTTGTTGTTGCAAGTTTTACGTGGCTGCTACGGGCTTAGCAAGAACCGTTCTTACCTACGCATACAAAACCACAACGATGTTTCGTCAAGTATGTGCTGTTTTAACCTTCACAAGGACCGGGCGTAGCCACACTTGATTCAGCTAAAGTGAGAGAGACAGACGCCCGCCAGTCACCTTTAAGCAACGAGTGCTCGTAACGGTGAAACCAGTCTCGCGTAAGCGTACGCGTAATGTCGGTCCGGGCCGCTTCATCTCACAATACCGCCGAAGCAAAGTATGACATGCTGGTAAGCAGTATGACTAGTATCGCCCACAACTCATTGTGTTCTACTCGTGCATATCATCTACGCATAGACCTGGCTCATGATGCCACTGTTGGGGAACGTAGTATTTTAAAATTTTCCTACGATCACGCAAGATCTATCTACCAGATGCATAGCAACGAGAGGGAAGAGTGTGTCTACGTACCCTCGTAGACCGGGAGCGGAAGCGTCAAGTGACGCGGTTGATGTTGTCGAACTTCTTCGCGATCCAACCGATCAAGCACCGAACGTACGACACCTCCGCGTTCAGCACACGTTCAGCTTGATGACGTCCCACGAGCTCTTGATCCAGTTGAGCTTCACGGGAGAGTTTCGTCAGCACGACGGCGTGGTGACGGATATGATGTGTTCACCGGCGCAAGGCTTCGCCTAAGCTCCGCGACGGTATGACCGAGGTGTGATTCTGTGGAGGGGGGCACCGCACACGGCTAAAACAATTCAACTTCTGTGTCTTTGGGTGCCCCCCTGCCCCCGTATATAAAGGAGAAAGGGAGGGAGGCCGGCCGGCCCTTCCTGGTGCGGCTAGGGAAGGAGTCCTACTAGGAATAGGATTGCAATCCTATTCCTAGTAGGATTCACCAAAAGGAAGAAGGGGGAAAGGAATAGGAGAGGTGGCCCCCCCCCCCCAATCCTAGTCCAACTAGGAACCCTAGGTGGGGGCGCCGGCCAGCCCTATGGGCTGCCTCTCTCTTTCCCTTTAGGCCCACTATGGACCATCCCCTCTCGTAGGGGGTTCCGGTAACCCCCTCCGGCATTCCCGATAAATCCGAAACTTTTCTGGTATACTTTCGGTGTCCGAATATAGCCGTCCAATATATCAATCTTTATGTCTCGGACATTCCGAGACTCCTCGTCATGTCCGTGATCTCATCCGGGACTCCGAACTACCTTTGGTACATCAATACTCATAAACTCATAATACCGATCGTCATCAAACGTTAAGCATGCGGACCCTACGGGTTCGAGAACTATGTAGACATGACTGAGACTCATCTCCGGTCAATAACCAATAGCGGAACCTGGATGTTCATATTGGCTCCTACATATTCTACGAAGATCTTTTATCGGTCAGAACCGCATAACAACATACGTTGTTCCTTTTGTCAAACGGTATGTTACTTGCCCGAGATTCGATCGTCGATATCTCTATACCTAGTTCAATCTCGTTACCGGCAAGTCTCTTTACTCGTTCCGTAACACATCATCTCGTGACTAACTCATTAGTCTTTTGCTTGCAAGGCTTATTGTGATGTGTGTTACCGAGAGGGCCCAGAGATACCTCTCCGACACTCGGAGTGACAAATCCTAATCTTGATCTATGCCAACACCACGAATACTTTCGGAGACGCCTGTAGAGCATCTTTATGATCACCCAGTTACGTTGTGACGTTTGATAGCACACAAGGTGTTCCTACGGTATTCGGGAGTTGCATAATCTCATAGTCATAGGAACATGTATAAGTCATGAAGAAAGCAATAGCAGTAAAACTAAACGATCATAGTGCTATGCTAACGGATGGGTCTTGTCCATCACATCATTCTCCTAATGATGTGATCCCGTTGATCAAATGACAACTCATGTCTATGGCTAGGAAACATAACCATCTTTGATCAATGAGCTAGTCTAGTAGAGGCATACTAGGGACTTACTGTTTTGTCTATGTATCCACACATGTACTAAGTTTCCGGTTAATACAATTCTAGCATGAATAAAAGACATTTATCATGATATAAGGAAATACAAATAACAACGTTATTATTGCCTCTAGGGCATATTTCCTTCACGTGCTTGGTCGACGCTACATATATACTACACATACGTATATGGAGGACTAGAGTCACGCTAGCTAGCTAGCTAGCTGCTAGCTATACTAAGCAAACGAAGGAACAGAAGATCTCGTATATATAATCAACATATATATATATATATATGCATACAGAGAGATGTAATATCGACCACCTCTCCTTCTCCGAGAGATTGGTCGAACAACAAGTTCTCGTATATCGTCTATCCCGACACTACCGGGCACATATATACAATAATTATCTCTTACAAAAATAATCTCCTAACACATGGATGCATGGTCCACATAGTATTCTCCGTCTTCAGCGATCACGTGTTCAAGGAAGAATGCCGCCAATTCCTCTTGAATTGCTCGCAGACGATCTGGTGTTAGGAGTTCATCCCGCATCCGAAACATCTAATTTGAAGTAGGGGGTCAATACATGAAATGATGCTATAAATTTGTGAATATTATTGATTGCTTACGCACTTCAAATTGTTCATCAGTGTAGCCCCGCTCACAGGTCGTGTGGCGGATGGACTCGCAAATGTAGTATCCACAATAATCATTCCCGGGTTCCTGCCACAACCACTTTACAAGAAATAGAGCTCAATCAAACTGATAAGCAAGAATGCCAAATTGGTATTGATGAAACTAGCGCTTGAATCAAGATATAGGAGATGCGCGTGCGGAACATGCTACTATATAGTACTTACTTTCGGGTATCTTCAATTGTAGCTTCTTCGGCAGTCCCGGAGCTTTTTTGATGAATTTTTTCCAAGCCCTGCCAGACAAAGGAAACAATTGTTGGGGAACGTAGTATTTTAAAATTTTCCTACGATCACGCAAGATCTATCTACCAGATGCATAGCAACGAGAAGGGAGAGTGTGTCTACGTACCCTCGTAGACCGGGAGCGGAAGCGTCAAGTGACGCGGTTGATGTTGTCGAACTTCTTCGCGATTCAACCGATCAAGCACCGAACGTACGGCACCTCCGCGTTCAGCACACGTTCAGCTTGATGACGTCCCACGAGCTCTTGATCCAGTTGAGCTTCACGGGGGAGTTTCGTCAGCACGACGGCGTGGTGACGGATATGATGTGAACACCGGCGCAGGGCTTCTCCTAAGCTTCGCGACGGTACGACCGAGGTGTGATTCTGTGGAGGGGGGCACCGCACACGGCTAAAACAATTCAACTTGTGTGTCTTTGGGTGCCCCCCTGCCCCCGTATATCAAGGAGCAAGGGAGGAGGGGCCGGCCACCTCCTATGGTGCGGCTAGGGAGGGGACTCCTACTAGGAATAGGATTGCAATCCTATTCCTAGTAGGATTCACCGAAAGGAAGAAGGGGGAAAGGAATAGGAGAGGTGGCGCCCCCCCAATCCTAGTCCAACTAGGATTCCTAGGTGGGGGCGCCGGCCAGCCCTATGGGCTGCCTCTCTCTCACCCTTTAGGCCCACTATGGACCATCCCCTCTCGTAGGGGGTTCCGGTAACCCCCTCCGGCATTCCCGATAAATCCGAAACTTTTCCGGTATACTTCCGGTGTCCGAATATAGCCGTCCAATATATCAATCTTTATGTCTCGGACATTCCGAGACTCCTCGTCATGTCCGTGATCTCATCCGGGACTCCGAACTACCTTCGGTACATCAATACTCAAAAACTCATAATACCGATCGTCATCAAACGTTAAGCGTGCGGACCCTACGGGTTCGAGAACTATGTAGACATGACCGAGACTCATATCTGGTCAATAACCAATAGTGGAACCTGGATGTTCGTATTGGCTCCTACATATTCTACGAAGATCTTTTATCGGTCAGAACCGCATAACAACATACGTTGTTCCTTTTGTCAAACGGTATGTTACTTGCCCGAGATTCGATCGTCGGTATCTTTATACCTAGTTCAATCTCGTTGCCGGCAAGTCTCTTTACTCGTTCCGTAACACATCATCTCGTGACTAACTCATTAGTCTTTTGCTTGCAAGGCTTATTGTGATGTGTGTTACCGAGAGGGCCCAGAGATACCTCTCCGACACTCGGAGTGACAAATCCTAATCTTGATCTATGCCAACACCACGAATACTTTCGGAGACACCTGTAGAGCATCTTTATGATCACCCAGTTACGTTGTGACGTTTGATAGCACACAAGGTGTTCCTACGGTATTCGGGAGTTGCATAATCTCATAGTCATAGGAACATGTATAAGTCATGAAGAAAGCAATAGCAGTAAAACTAAACGATCATAGTGCTATGCTAACGGATGGGTCTTGTCCATCACATCATTCTCCTAATGATGTGATCCCGTTGATCAAATGACAACTCATGTCTATGGTTAGGAAACATAACCATCTTTGTTCAATGAGCTAGTCTAGTAGAGGCATACTAGGGACATACTGTTTTGTCTATGTATCCACACATGTACTAAGTTTTCGGTTAATACAATTCTAGCATGAATAAAAGACATTTATCATGATATAAGGAAATACAAATAACATCTTTATTATTGCCTCTAGGGCATATTTCCTTCACCCGGTGGCACTCCGGTGCCACCGGAAGCGATGGGGAGACAGCCCCCCTCCTTCTTCTTCTTCCTTGACCTTCTCCCTAGGTGGGAGAAGGGTTTCCCCTCTGGTCCATGGCCTCCATGGCGGAGGAGGGGGGAGAGCCCCTCTGAGATTGGATCTGTCTCTCTGTCTCTCTCTGTTTCTGCGTTCCCAGATTCTAGCCTTCCACCATTTATTAAATTCCAGGAGATCCGAAACTCCGATTGGGATAATTTTTTGACATGATTTTTGTCCGGATATTAGATTTCTTGCGGCGAAAGAAGGGCATCAACCGCCTTACGGTGTGGCCATGAGGGCCCAGGGCGCACCCCCTGCCTCGTGGCCCATTCGGGCATCGTTTCATGTTTGTTCTGCTTCCCAAAATTTACATATATTCCAAAAACAATCACCGTCCGTTTTTATTCTGTTTGATATGGATATTCTGCGAAAGAAAAAACATGCAACAAACTGGAACTGGCACTGGGCACTGGATCAATATGTTAGTCCCAAAAAATAGTATAAAAAGTTGCCAAAAGTATATGAAAGTTGTAGAATATTGGCATGGAACAATCAAAAATTATAGATACGATGGAGACGTATCAAGCGTCTTAATCTATCGCTATAGATCTTGGTGCCCAATATGTAAGCAGCTTCACCGAGATTTCTTATTGAAAAACTCTTTTAAACAATCCTTCATGCTTTCCAGAACATTCTACATCATTTCCAATTGACAATATATCATTCACATATACTTATCAGAAATGTTGTAGTGCTCCCACTCACTTTCTTGTAAATACATGATTCACCATAAGTGTGTATAAAACCATATGCTTTGATCACCTGATCAAAGCGTATATTCCAACTCTGAGATGCTTGCACCAGTCCACAGATGGATCGCTGGAGCTTGCACACTTTGTTAGCATTTTTAGGATCGATAAAACCATCTAGTTGCATCATATACAACTCTTCTTTGAGATATCCATTAAGAAATGAAGTTTGACATCCATTTGCCAGATTTCATGATCATATAATGCCGCAATTGCTAACATGATTCGGACAGACTTAAGCATTTCTACGGGTGAGAAAAACTCATCATAGTCAACTCCTTGAACTTGTCAGAAACCTTTTGCGATAGGCCGATCTTTGTATACAGTGACATTACCATCATTGTCTGTTTTCTCTTTGAAAATATATTTATTCTCTATGGCTTGCCGATCATCGGGCAACCAAAGTCCACACTTTGTTCTCATACATGGATCCCATCTCAGATTGTATGGCCTCAAGCCATTTTGCAGAATCTAGGCTCAGCATCGCTTCCTCATAGTTCGTGGGTTCGTCATGGTCTAGTAACATGACTTCCAGAACAGGGTTACCGAACCACTCTGTTGCGGAACGTACTCTGGTTGTCATACGAGGTTCGGTAGTAACTTGATCTGAAGTTTCATGATCATCATCATTAGCTTCCTCACTAATTGGTGTAGGAATCACTGGAACTGATTTATGTGATGAACTACTTTCCAATTCGGGAGAAGGTACAATTACCTCATCAAGTTCTACTTTCCTCCCACTCACTTCTTTCGAGAGAAACTTCTTCTCTAGAAAGGATCCATTCTTAGCAACGAATATCTTGCATTCGGATATGTGATAGAAGGTGTACCCTGCTACCTCTTGAGCATGCATGGGTTTTCCCTTGAAGAGAAAAGGGTGATGCGGCAAAGTAGCATAAATATTTCCCTCGGTTTTTGAGAACCAAGGTATCAATCCAGTAGGAGACAACACACAAGTCACCTAGTACCTGCAAACAATCAAGAATCTTGCAACCAATGCGATAAAGGGGTTGTCAATCCTTTCACAGCCACGGCTTCTTTGTTTTGATTTATCATCAATGATCGTAGCAAGTTGGCCTTGGCTTCTTTGGCATGAAATTGAACCTGATATTCATCTACGAGATTTGAGTTAATGAACCCAATATCATAGATATCAGCTTTTCTGCATTCGACGATCTTCAATCTGCATAATATAGTGAGGATAATTATATATACATGCAATGAAAGAGCTGAGCTATATATAGAGACTTAATGACAGAAGTAGTACTTACAGACAGTAGCAAGTGATCATTGGTTTATCGAGGGCCTTTTGATTGAAAAACTGGAAGAACTCCTCAAATATAATAGACAATAGCTCAATTCCAACGAGCTCGTGGTCCTCTTTAACTTTCAGCATCAAAGTATCCTGGCTACCAGAGTCTCTGCAGGTATCCATGTACCAGTCATGCAATCTTCGCATCATCGTGGTTAGAGTAATGACATCTTTGACGAGAGGCTTCCCGTACCGGTATTTGTGATCATCCACCTCTAACATATAAATAACTACATCATCGGCCAGGTAATCTGCAAAATTGGTACCAGGTGCCATCCCCGGATGATTAGAGACGATGTCGCTAGGCACCTTGACCGGGGGGCACGATTGGTTCTCTTGTTCGCCGAGCTGGGGAATTTTTTCCCACTTTTTCGTTGTCCTAACCTTCGATCACTGCAAGTACTCCCTGACAACTCCGCTTCGACATATAACTTTTCAATAATGCGCTAATAGTTGGTTTTCGGCGGAGACGGTGGTGGTTTCTTCAGGGCATCAATAGTGCACTTCGCTCTCACCGGATCTATCTTCTGCTTTGGAGGTCGAGGTTTCTTTGCAAAAAATGTCCTTCACTTCGGTTTTATAGATCTCCGTGTTCTCCTCGTCGGTCCTCTCGTATGCTAACTTCTCTAAAGGCCTGGGAGATGGACCGTATTTGTATTGCCTCCTGCCTCCGGTTGTACTGCTAGACGCCGGAGCAGTCCGAGCGGATGCAGCTGCCTTGTTTTGTTGCTTACGAGGCGGAGAAGGAGGTAGAGTGCTACCACGCGCCGGAGCAGCCGGAGCGACGGCGGCTCTCTTCCCGCCTTGCTGACGAGGCGGAGGAGGAGGCCGGCTGCTCGGACGCGCCGGCGTAGGTCGAGAAGGAGGCGGAGTGCCGCCACGCGCCTGAGCATCCGGAGAAGGAGGCGGGGTGCACTGATCCCTTGCTGGAGGAGGAGGCGGAGTGCACTGACTCGCCGGATGAGGCGGAGGCGTCCAGTTCAGAAGGTTGATGAGGTCCTTCCGACATAGGCATGGAGTCTTCAAAGATGAACCCAACCGAGTCTCCCCTTCACCGGTAGGGTGGTCAAGCTCGAGATCCTCAAACCCTTTGTTATTTGATCCACCATCGCCCTAGCATATCCTTCTGGAATCGGACGGTAGAGAAAAGTTGCGCTGGGTTCAGCAGGAAAAACAGAGCCTACAGCCACCTTGACTTTCAATTGCAGCCATTGCGTCATAAGGTGGCAATGTTGAGACTCCGTGATAGCATCCACGGGGTAGCTAGCTAGCAGGAGCCGTGAAGACAGGCTCCTGAGGCAGCTCGGTGGAAGCCACGCTGCTTTTCCGCTGAGATGGTGGGGTAGCTTCGGCAGGTCGCTTGCTGCGAACTACTTCTCGTTCATCCTCTAGCGCTTTTACCCTTGCGTGCAGCGCCTGCAGAGTGATCTGATCCACTTTCTTCTTCCTCTCCCAGCATTTGTAACCACCTGCGTCGGGAAACATAGCCTTCCACGAAATGGAGCCTGGTGTGCCTCGTATCCGTCCAGGGTGCTCAGGATTCCCGAGGGCCATTGTGAGCTCATCGTTCTCTCTGTCGGGAACGAATGTCCCTTCCTGCGTTGCTTTGATATATATAGTACTGAAGCTGCCTGATGGGTATTGCAAGTTGCTCGTCCGTCCAAACGCACTTCCCTGTTACAGGGTCCAAGGTTCCCCCAACCACGAAGAACCAAGTCCTTGAACGTTCTGGCCAGTGTAATGTCTGTGGTTCGACCCCTTTAGCAAGCAGGTCATTCTCGGCCTTGGCCCGTAACGGTCGGGCTTTGAGGTAGCCACCTGACCCCATGCGATGGTGATGCTTCTTCATCACAACATTTATCTTGCGCTGACTTCTGCTTACTCTTTTCCGATTTCTTGTGGGCCACAAATGCGTCCCAGTGATCTTTGATCTTCTCAAACCGGCCGGTGAATTCTGGAGTCTTATCTTTGTTGACAAACTTTGCATTCTGCTCATTCTTCCACCTCCTGAATAGTTCCCCCATCTTCTTAAGAGCGACCTCCTTGAACAATGGCTCTATAACTGGTGTCTTCTCCGGATCCTCCTCTGCCGGTAGGGTGAAATTGGCCTTCAGCGCGGTCCAAAGAGCATTTTTCTGCATATCATTGACATAAGACACCTGACGGTCTTTGTTCTTAGGCTTGTACCATAGGTGGATGCTGATCGGCATCATGTCCCTAACAACAACACCGCACTGAGCAGAAAATGCGTCCTTGGCCTTGATGGGTTTAGTCGGTAGGCCATCGCTTCCGATTTCTTCGTTGATGAACTTTTCATCCTGGCGCAACCTTTTCTTCGGGCCTCGTCTCCTTACCGAACTTTGGCTCGATCCGAAGGGCTAGAAAAGAAGAAAGAAGAGAGTTAATATGTGTACATACCAAAACACCCAATGCATCAATTAGCTATAGTCAGCACATGCTTAATTAATACATATATACCTAGCCGGACCTCGTTCGGTCACCGGAGCCGTCATCACGGTGTCCTTCTTCCACCGGTAATCGGTCACCGGAACCATCATAATCATGTGTTTCCTCCTCCATTGTATCACCGTAGCCTGCTTCTTCATCACCATGTCCTTCCAGACCATCGTAGTCGACGTTGAGATACAAATCGACAGTAGCTCCGTCTGTGATTATGTCCCCCAACACCTGTTCTGCTACCTCGTCTCGTCCTATCTCCATAGTTTCTGCAAATATTACGACATGACAATTATTATACAAACATGACAGATGGATATATTAGTGGCAAACTTAGACCTAGCTAGCTAATCACAACAACCATATTAGTGGCCTCGACACTTCTCTAGGGTTTGGGGTGGCCTCGGCAACGCATCTCTCATCACTAGTAGATAAAGGGTCATCAGACCCGGTTCATTTGGGCCTTTAGCCCCGGTTCCAGAACCGGGACAAGAGGGTCGGTACTAATGCTCTGACCCTTTAGTCCCGGTTCAATCCAGAACCGGGGCAGAAGGGTGTCCATGTGGCCTGTGCACCGAGCCCAGGCAGGAGGGGCTTTAGTCCCGGTTGGTGGTACCAACCGGGACCAAAAGGCATCCACGCGTCAGCATTTCTGTGGCTGTGGTTTTTGTTTTTTTT
>LR738711.1:36287510-36344205 GCA_902687465.1 Secale cereale
AGGAGGGGGTATATGGATAAAGACAAACCCGGCCCATAAGAAATAAGAAGAGGAAGAAGAATAAAAAAAGAGGAGAAGAAGAAAGGAATAGAGGAGAAGAAGAAGAAAAAAAAGGAGAAGAAGAAGGAATAGAGGAGAAGAAGAAAAAATAGAAAAAAAATTCTTACATGCAGTCCACACCAAAATGTATTTCATAATGAAATTTTACTGCATTATAGTATTCTGTGTATTCATGTAAACCGAATTTTTGAAACATCAAAATGTGGTCGTCAATTATTATTATTTTTAAAAACGAGTTCCGTTGAGCCCGGGAACAAGAATTCCACACTTTACATACATGGTACTCCAAAAAAATGGTCGTGAGTTAAAGATGGCTGAGGAAGTTTGATGTTGGTGGCCCTAAAGGATTATATCGATGTAGCTAGGCGACTGAAGTTACTGTGCGACCTTGTGGTTACAGTAAGTAACAAGCAGCCGCGCTGCTTTGTTGTATATTTAAGCTTTCGGTGGACATGTAATCGAGCTTAGAACAGTTTAGTAGCTGTTTTTTCTTTTGTCCTTGTAATATAATGGATATCTATGGTTACATTAGTAAAATGGGGGAGGAACCCCTTCTCTTAGAACTAAAAGAAAATCACAAAGTGATTAGCTACTACCCAATGAGTCACAAGGAAAGGAAGCATCGAACACAAAACTTCAAGAGAGCCATATCTTAAACACTAACGCGAGAAAATTAACGTCGCCGATGTTAGGATGAAATAGTTCACACCACATAGATAGTGCTTTTGTGGGTGTGTGTGCGGGTGTGTTGATGGGGGCGCTGAGTTGCTCAGTGACCACCACCATCTTGGAAGATGCAAGTTACTCGGGTGAGGATGGTCAAATATTTTGCCTTTGATTATGATTTTTTTTGCTCCTACCTAGGTGGCCGAAATTCGGCTATTTCAAAAATTTCAGAAATATCTTAGACGGAATAAGGAAACCAAAATTTGAATTTTGAAAAAAAATATGACATAATTTTCCCCTTTTTTAAAATCAAGTGGAACAAAAGTTAACATTCCAATGGAAGCAACACAGATTAGTTCAAGACTTACAATCCACAACAATCACACATTAATTCAAAGTATAGACAGCCAAGTACAACCAACAAATTACGATTTGATTTTCTAGGCCCACAACGACATTATCTGGCCAAGGCGACATATCCAAAATTTAGCCGAAATTTAATTTTCTCAACCAACGTTTACCAGGGCCATGTGAGATGGACTCACAGCGGTCTATGGGCATAGTGTTGTAGACGGTGCTCATTGTTGTGTCTAAGGCCCATTTATGGCATCAGACCTGGTGCGTGCTTGCAGCCTCTTCGCTGCAAGTTTTTCAACAAGTCGTCACGAACCTTGACATGTTCTGAGCACATGGTTGAGCCGGATTGTGCTGGCTTGCCACAATTCCAGTTACGAGCATTGCACCGCCGCTTTGCTTGCATTATCAAGGCGTCAAGTTCAACCTCTAGTTCTTCAACTTCTGCCTCCGGCCATTCTCCAACACTTTCCCCGCCTGGCTCCTCATCAGTACTGCCATATCAAAGTAGAAGTGCACAACCATTTATACTCTCAAAACACAACATATTTGTAGTGCAAAGTAAATACATACAAAACCAATACTTTTTTCAAAGTTGATCTTAACCTGGATTCTGTTATCATGTTAAAGCAATAGAGTACAATATCAATTCAAAATACAAAATGTAAAGGAAAAAACACTTCCACGAGTATGCTTTTTTTGGCACCTAGTTAAGATGGGTCAACAAGTTACTTGTATCTGTGAGTAGAAACATCAACTGTGTTAAACAATATGGTCCATAGATATAAAATTATATAGCACCAATGTGCATGGTTTACGACCCCATTTATATATCTATCCATTCTTCTTTAAGGACCATTTTCACCATATGTAGGAAAAAGAATGTGTTCACCACCAAGTTTCATGTCTATGTCCCCATAGGGTTGGGAGAAGGTAAAGCACATCTGTGCGACTATATTCGAAGAAAATCATATCATGTTGCTAGCAAAATACGTAATAGACTATGAACTTCCGATTTATTTGTTTCTCATAAAATACAAAAATGTCAGAATAAAATTATACTACTACTTGGACTTCAAATTTTAAAATTGCATACCAACATTTTGAAAATTAATCATAAAATCTTGCCCGAAGAGAGAGAACAAAATTCAACCATACTGCACTTGATGGACACAAATATTGACCCGTTTATACTTTGTCCTATCCATATACACTAGCAAAATAAAAACTTCAATTATGCAAGTGAGTCACCAATTGTTTAGGTAAAACAAGGAAAATAAATACTTCAAGTATGTAATGCAGAATTTCAATTTATTTCTTCCTTTTTGCGAATATATTTCTGTCTTTCTCATCCTTTTATCTAAATCATTTATCTCTTAATCGTCCCCGTGTGCTTTATTACGTGTTTAACCCTTTCACGAGACCTCCAACAGGTTGCACATATTGCATTACACACTGTGTAAAATACAAATCAACAAGTATAAATGTAATATACATTTTTTAAGGGTAAATGTAAAATACATTTCTTATTTTTAATGTATTTTTTTAAAATGTAAAATACATTGAAATCTAGTCCCAGCAGAATGATTGTTTGTGGGAAAATAAATTCACTTTAAATAAGCGTTTATGGGAAAATAAAAGTTGCTTCATTTTGTATGGCTGGGGACATGACGGGTCGGAATTGTTTTCTACTCTGCCGTGGAATATACAGTGAATTTTCTGGAAAATACTGGAAAGCTGGGAGCAAGAGAGAAACCCATACCCACGTGAGTGCACTGGATGAGCAATGGGTCCTATACTGCCATATGTCACATCATCAACTTTGGGCAGAAACGATTAAATAAAAATATTGCACAGGATAAGAAATGGGTCCCATACTCCCCCATATGTCACCCAACCGGTCCTATGGGTAGAGGAGTAGATGTATAGATACCTGTCCTCTGTGTCCTTCACCATATCATCCTCCAAAGCTACATTGTTCACGTACACGGACGCCTGACAGGAAGACACGGCGAATCAAATTTAAATACCGGACAGCCGAATCAACAGATCAACCAAGAAATATGGCCGTATCTTGGAAAATAGGAACCAGCGGAAAAATACAGAGTATACTTGTATTGTACCTTGATATTGCTGGACGAGCCAGCTGAAGAAACTGGAGATTGGACGGCATGGTCTTCCTCGTCCGCCAGATCAAACTCCTATTCGAAGCCGACGGCTTCCCCCAGCATCAGTAGCGCCGCTGCCGCTCCTCTTCGGCGCTCTGCCAAGGACTTGTTGGGCCTGGGATTTCTATGGTGGCCGGGAAGTTGGACGGCGGAGAAGCAGGGTTGCTCGGGTTCATCTCTGCCGTGGTGTAGTGCGACGAGAGGAGAGAGACGGCAGGACAAAAATGTGTGAGAGGGATTATGGGAATCTGGATGGAACGATGGGGCAGTAGATTATTTAACATGGTGTATAAATCACTAGATCTGTAGATCAGGCTGTCAATGTTAGAGAAGATTGGCAGCGTTTCACTAAATTTATTGTGGTATATTTGAAGTTTCTTTCAGGGATATAGAAAACATATCTAATAATGAATTAAGAGGATCTAAATAACAATTGAAGTATAAGACTATGCCTTTTTTGGTTGTGAAATAAAGGAAAGAAATATATGCCCAGTTAGTGTCGCCTAGCAAATTGCCTATGTATCCAGTCTCTTAGCTGGAACAATCTTGCCTATGTTCACACTCAAGTCTATCCCCCAATGGTTTATTTTGAGATAAACTATTGCCTTTTATAACAAAGCCTTGTATTTCAAAGCTTTCCTTTTTTTTGAATTTGTATTTCTAGCTTTCCAGTTTTCTTGAAATAATGGGCCGATTGTTTTGGGGGTTTGCCCATCTACGTTGGCCCATAAATGGAGCCTTTTGAAAAGAAGCCTAGCTACACAAGTATGACAAAGTTTTCTAAAAAAAAAGGCTTACTGGGGAATCTAAATTCCATTTGGAAAATAAATTAAGAGTTTTAAATTTCAAATGAGTTGACTACTGGTTGAAAAGTTATTGGAGCAACTATGACATGTCCGTCTTAAGATGCATTTGAGAAATAGTTATGTAAAGGACGAACAGCCAAAGTAACACAAAGTAAGGTAGGTCGTGTGGGTACTTAAATATATCTGGTTGAGCAGGAGCATGCTGTTGTTGTGTATCTGTGTACCACAAATTAATGTCAAGCATGCGTGTGATTTGTTCCGTAACTTGTTCGTCGAGTGATTTGTTTTTAGAAACAAAAAGACACCATGTACCAGATCACCGTCGTATCTTCTGAATAGTATTATTCAAAAATATATACCAAAAAATGTACCTCATTCACATAATAGAAGAAGTGTGTGAACAACTCATACAATGCTAATTACCATCAACCAAATAAAAGAAGTGCGTGATACATTCTTCACAAAGTTCATTCCACTAAATTTTGTCTTTAGTTCTTTTCCTCCACTATTTCTTTTGTCCTATTGCTATTTTGAAAAAAAACACCATTCGCCACTTATATCCCTCCAATTGTCTGAATTGTTTAAATCTCATGCACGGTCCATTTTTGAATCAACACATACATCTTATATTTAGTGAAAGGTTGTTAACCTTGCTTATTATGGTAATTTCACTTCAGAAGAGATGCACTGATTTCAACTGTGCACCTCCTGCGATAAAATCAATAGTGTTAAGTCAAAAAGAGTGTTGGGAAATTGGCAGACCGACCAAAATGGAGGGGATAGTAGGATGAACAGCCGTAAGAGGATCAAGGCCTTGGAAGAACAAATCATGCATTTCTAGCACATTTGCTTATGGAGTTCACACAAACATGTATTTCATAATGAAATTCTACAGCAATGTAGTATTCCCTATATTCATGCGTACCATGATTTTTGAAACTTCAAAATGTGGTTTAAAATTAACTATTATTTAAAAAAACCAAGATCCATGGAGTCGAAGAGCAAAAAATCACACTAGGCATACAGGGTACTATAAGAAAACTCATGAATTAAATATAGAAGAGGAAGCTTGATGATTATGGTGCTGAAGTGGCTATTGGTGTAGCTAGGCAACTGAAATTACTTTGTGACCTGGTTCTTCAATAAGTAACAAGTAACCATGCTGCTTTGCTCTTACATTTAAGCCTTCAGTGGATGTGTAATGGATCTGCAGAGATTAGTTTTTAGATATGGTGAACATTGGGCAGAGTCAATATCACATGATGCTCACTCAGTAGTGCCTCAGTGAGGGCATTATTTCAGTTCCCTCCATTGATATGCAAGAAGATGACGAGGTGCCTCCGTTCATAGGGCATGTCTAAATGTTCGTGACTTATGGTTTGCTTTATCCATGGATTTTTGACATGTCATTTGTTTTTAAATCTTCCTACTTAGGGCTGCCAGTAGAGCATGCCATTTTGGATGGTTCCGGACTTGCAGTAGCATTTCATATATTTCCATCTATGTTTGTTATTGTGTTTTAGTCATCGAAATGGTTATTTAGTATTTCTCCTTTCAAGGGTGCAGGTACTTTGATTTTTGTTATTCATAATGAAATTTGGTCGAAACACTCGGGTACTACTAAGTTTAATTCTTTTTGTTCAAAATGCAATTTGGTCAAAGCAATAAGAGTAGTACTCCTTCTTGCTATGCTAGCTTGCTTAGCTGTGTACATTATGTCTCGTAATTAGCACAAATTTTTTTTTGTCGAAATTGTGCTTGATTTTTACTTCAGTGCTATTATGATTAAAGAAAGAAACTTGGTACTTCAATAGCAATTTGCTGTTGCTTTTTTGCAACCAATGTTTTTGGTACTTTTATGGTAGAAACCGGTTGAAAATGCACTCACCTGGGGCAAGATAGGTCTGTTGATTATTGGTTCATTATAGCCAGCTAAGGATTTTTTTTCCATGCTTAGTATGGCCGATATAAGACTCGTAATTAATTCTTTTCGTGTAGATAATCCTTCCAATGATGAAATGAAACTAGAAGTCCACAATTCTACTTTTTAAGCATGTTACAAAAGTGACGAATAGAACGCCTAGCAATGGAAATTTAGTACTATAACCTTCTCTTGTTTCCACAGAGGAATGTATTTGCCCCTTCCAGTACCTGAACCCCGGCTCACCAAGATTGTCCCTCTCCGGTTGGACCCTAGCTTTTTCACTAGTTGTTGCACCAATTCGGTCAGCCAACTGATTGCAGCAGGAGAACACAACATCATGGATGTCGTCAAACTTCATGCGAGGTTAATGAGATAGATGATGAAAAATCATTAGATCTAGAGACTGACACGGTCGAGAAAATGAATTGTTGCATGTGAAGAATTCAAGGCCTACTCTTAGATTTGAGCTTATTGTTATGGGCATCTTCAGTTGGATTATTTTGTTGATCTGTGAAGAGGGGATGTTATATAGGATGAAAATGACTTGTTTAATTTTATACTACAGGGTATACAACTTATGTTTTGGAAATCCAATGTGGCTCCTAGGTGCACGTGATCATGTGCGGGAAAAGGATTTTTGAAATGTCAAAAAGATTGCAATAAAATTTTGATGTTTTCATAGTCACATCCGAATGCTACCTGCAAATTTTGTAGGTAAAATGGTGGGAAAAAGGTGTTTTGAAATGTCAACAAAATTGCAACAAAATTTTGATTTGTTTGTAGTCACATGGAAATGCTACATGCAATTTTTAGGTAGAAAGGTCTTGTGGGTACTTAAATATATCAGGATGAGCAGGACCATGCAGTTGTGGTGTTTCTGTGTACCACAAATTAATGTCAGGCATATTTGTGATATGTTCCATAACTTCGTCGTTGAGTGATTTCTTTTTTTAAAGAAAGGCACCATGTACCAGATCACCGTCATATCTTCTGAATGCCATTAATAAATAAAATATACCACAAAATGTACCTCATTAACATAATGTAAGAAGTGTGTGAAAAACACATACAATGCTAATTACAATCAACCAAATAATTAAAAGAAGTGTGTTTTACATTCTTCACAAAGTTAATCCCATTTAATTTCCTCTTCAGTTTTTTTCCTCCATTAGTTCTTTGGTCCAATTCCTATGTTGAAAAAAACTAGGTTGCATCCTATATACCTAAAATTATCTTAACTTCAAAATTTCATACATGGTTAATTTTTGAATTAACACATACATCTTATATTTAGTTAACATTGCTTATTATGGTAATTTCACTTCATTATAGATCCAGTGATTTCAACTATGCCCCTCCCGTGATAAAATCAATAGTGCTAACTCATAAAGAGTGTTGGGAGATTGGGAGACCGACCGAGAATGGAGGGGGGGAGTGGGACGAGCAGCCATATAGGATCAAGGCCTTGGAGAAACAAAATCATGCATTTCTAGCACATGCACTATTCACTATAAAACTTTATGATTTGTTTAGTGGTGTCCTCATAAAAGTGTATTGTAGGGTAACGCAGCAGAAAACGAAAATTTTCCGACCTACGCACCAGCCCAGGACCACTATGAAGACTGCATACAAGGTTTGATCTGTTTCGTTACCGACTCGTAGCGCAGCGGAAGTAGAGTCGATGACGATCGTCGGTGCAGATCCCCGCAGCTAGGATTTACAACCTCCCAACCGCGAGGATGTATACCCTCATCTTCTCCTCGGACAGCCCTCCGGGAGACGGTCGAACAGTCCCCCGGACGGTGTCGCGGACAGCCCTCCGGGAGGACCTTCGAAACTCGAACGGTCACCCGGACAGCCCTTCGGGAGGACTCACAGAACTCGAACCGTCACTTGGACAGCCCTTCGGGAGGCACTCACGAACAGCCCCTCAGGGCACTAAGATCGAAACTACGACCTCTCTACAGAGTTGCACACATACGGTGTCATCTATCCGGCAGGGCTTCGCCGTCCAGAACTAGTTCCCACCGGAACCCAGACAGCCTTTCGGCTCTACGAAACTATTTCGTGGGAGGGAGAGAGAAGCCAGATCATTGCAATGGCATGTATGTGAGCAAGGGATGAAGGTTTGGGCAGCCCCTCACCTCCTATTTATAGGAAAACCAAGGGGTAGTGTGCCTCCACAAATACCCAAAGTGCCCATGCTTTATGTCATACATAAGGGCAAAATGGGGAGGCAAGTGGAGCACCAAATGGTGGAAGGAAGCCACATGGGGGCCCCCCCAAGGCCACCAACGAAATTGGCTGCCCTCTTGGGTGGCTCCACCACCTTCCTATCCATCCATGTCATCCCAAAAGATCTTGGGACAAAGCCCAAAATAATGGCTTTCCAAAAAGTAACCCAAAAAGCACTTTCACTATTCATGACGACATTTTTCGGCGTCCGTTCGAACTGAAAATATTCATGTGGGCTTAGAACATTTCCAGTACCCACCATAATAATTTTCAACGCGTTCTGGAACAATTCCAGTTTAGTGATTTTCATCTGCAAAAAGCATCTGAAGCGGTTCCGGCAGCTCCAGAACATTTCCGGTTTTCATCTCCGAAAATTCCAGAAAGTTTCCAGAATGATTCTGGCATCCTCCAAGAATTATCAGGCATGTGCCAAAACCAATTTGACTTTATGGTATCCTCTGAAACAACTTTTCAGTTTCACCGGAACTCATCCGGTGACCTCTCTCTGCGGAACTTTTCCGCTGTCCGAAACTTTTTCGGTGTCCGAAACTTTTTCGGTGATTTTCTCTCAGACTCCCTGTCTAGTATTCAGCAGATAGATGACCCTTAAGCGTGTGACCCTATAGGTTCGGTGAAGTATAGACATGACCCGGAACCCCTTCCGATCAATGATCAACATCGGAGCCGTGGACACCCATATTGACCCCTATACCCACATGAATGAATATTCGAGTGAACCTCCAGTTGCTGTGAGCTATTCCTTTTGCTTCATGATATGTCACAAACACCCGAGGTGAGATTTATTGCATCCCCGTGGGCAAACACTTTGTCCACTATGCAAGTTACCTCGTTACCGGTTTTGTTCTCTTTTCTCGTTTTCGTGTTTCGGCATCCCAGTGATCAAATCACCCTGTGTCTGGCCAGACGATGATGGATACCGTTACACCGAGAGGGCCCGAGTATATCTCTCCATCGACGGAGGAGCAAATCCCAATCTTGAGCTATCAAGTTACTTGCCATACTTTCCCATGAACCCGTAAGCCGCCGTAATAGCCATCCAGTTACGGATGACGTTTAACAAACCCCAAAGTTCATGAATCAAGCATGAAGGAACTCGATACTCTCATGGTCTAAGGAATTATGCAAACATTAACTTCCTGTGTTATTAACCATAAACTTGTGACGAAGGTATCTCATAGCATAACATCAATTCGGGTCGATTCAACACAAATGTTCCTATAACATTGTGCCCTCAAAATTGCTGGCATAGACATGCCCATGATTGGGAAAACATAATCATCATGCAACACTTGAGCTAGTCTTAGAGGCATGACTAGGAATACTTTTTACCGTTTATTATTCCACACGTGCACATGGGTTTTCCCCAGAGCCTTTATGGATATACGGGCTCGGGAACCATAGCAGTTATAGCATGGAACATAAACCTAATTATGAACAGTGAGATAAATAATAGAATTTATTATTTCCTCTAGGGCATATCTCCTACAGACTCCCACTTGCACTAGAGTCAATAATCTAGTCAATGCTAATGCACTTTACACCTATGGCACATTGGTGTAAATATGCTTCGCTTGTGGTATAGCCTGATGTCCAACGGATCTGACGACTTCAGCTCCGTGTGTATCTTTGCATATCGTCCGCGTTTTCACGCCTTCACAAAATTCATATTTTGTGTGGATTTCGCTTTGTATGTATGCGAATCACAGGTCGAACCTGGATTCCTCAGACTGAGTTATGGAGCAACTACCTCAGTAGTGTCCCATTGACAAAAGCCATCTTGGAACCATACTAAGTTCATGAATGAACTATATGATTCAACATCTTCTTTGTCGCTTCAAAAGCGGCAACATACTTCGCCTTTGTTATAGAATTCGCCACAGTAACTTGTTTGGAACATTTTCCAACTAACTGTGCCACCACATTGTGTGTTACACAAAACCCTTAATTTAAATCGAAAATCGCACGGGGAAAAGATGAAGACTGTATCGATGTAACATTTTACAACGAACTCTTCATGATCTCTGCATGCGAGAAACCATGTCATCAGTACTACTCTGGTACTAAATGACATCTTTCACTGTTGTCCTATGATCAGTACTTTGATCACTTTGGTATCTATACTCACAACAGCTTGGGAGTATTGGACATATCTGGTTGTTTTACATACCATGGAATACATGATTAATCCAAACACAAGAGTGTGTGGAATCTCCATCATGTATTTTGCTCATCGGTGTTTTTGGGACACCGAGTCTTGCAAAAACTCTTTCCATGTGACTTCGGCAAGAATCACTCCTTGGCGTTTTATATGCTAAAAGGTTTTAGCATCTTGTCAATATGTATTCATTGCTTAGCCCCATTAGGTAAATCTATCTTCATAGATCATCATGCCTAATATCAAGGCTATTTAGCCTAAGCACTTCATCGAAAAACTATTTCCAAATGAAGTCCTAATTCGTGTCAAGAAATTTATTTCCAATTACCAATGTGTCAAGCACACAAGGTTTTTAGAAATAATATTACGCTCCCACTTACTTTCTTGAATTTCAAGCATCTTCGTTACCCATTGATGAAGTCAAAACTCCTTTTGACCATTTCATCAAAACACGAAGATTCCAACTCCTTTTTGCTCTCTTCTGTCCATCGCTGGAACTCTGAAGTTTGCACACCTACTAGCATCCTCTGGATCGACAAATTACTTTGGACTGTATCACATACAAGTCCTAGGTATCATTTCCATCAGATGGAAATACTTTTGTCATCCATGTTTCATATCTCAAGATTGAAATATTTAATTGCCAGTTCAACCCGAACCGACTTTAAGCATCGCTACGGTGAGACAATCTCATCGTAGTCAACTCCTTGAACTTGTTTATTGCAACAAGTCGAGCTTTATGGATAAAACATTTTATCCGTATCAGTTTTAAGTTCCATAAATATTCGTCAGACTCTAAGTCTTCCGAAAGGTGTATCAAGGTTTTAATCTTGAATCACTTATATGGAAACTAACTCGGGTTGTATTGGCATTCAGCCAATTCCGGAGTCAGGGCCCATCAACGCTTCCTTTGTGTATCATAGGTATACTGTTGTCCAACAACAATATCTCGTCTGCGCACCTGAGAGGTTTGCACGAGCCTTGCCTACGTGGTTCAGCTGCAAGTTCGACCAAAGTCCATACATTTTATTGTAGAGACTTCCGTATCAGTCGCAGTAGGAAACTCTGGAATTACTTCCAAGGTTCCTTTCCTTTGACCTGATGACGAAGATACTGTTATCTCGTCGAGTTTGCACTATTCTCCCACTCACCTTTTTGAAAGAACCATTCTCTTTAAAAGCATACCGTTTCATGGCAAAACTATTTGCCTCGGTATAGTGAGGGAGGAATACCCAATTCCTTGGGATAACCTACAAAGTAGCACTTGTCTGATTTGGAATAGGTTTGTAACCTTTTACACAAGCCCCATATTCCAAATGTTAAGAAAGGATATAACATGGTTGGGCGTACCATACCATGGCTTCATTTCAACAGACCCGATGGAGCTCTTTTCAGTGTAAAAGCCGCAGTCTCTAAAGCATCACTCTTTAAAAGGGATAATGGCAAATTTATTTATGTCATCTTTGATCTTACCATGTCATAAATGGTTTGATTACATCTTCACGGACTTTCCACTTGCAGTGGTGTTCCGGGAAGTGCAAGTTATGAAACCCCTTTCACAACTCATCAGACATTCGCTAAACTTGTAACTCAAATATTCCTTTCAGCAATCGAATTGTAGAAACATAATTTTCTTGTTACAATAACTTCTACTTCATTTTTGAAAACCTTTCGAATGATTTCAAAAGATCCAGACTTACGTCTTATCAAGTAAATATCCATATATCTACTTGAGTCATTTCTGAAGATAGATAAATCCACTACTAACAACATTTATCGGACTACACACATCAAATGTATGATCACCAATAAGTTTGTTACTCGTTCCTTATGGCCTGTGAACGGTATTTCAGTCACTTCACTTTTCGGAGGAAGGTTGCAAGTGTCAGATGATTCAAAATCAAACGACTTCAAAATCCATCATAATGGAATTTTCCATGCGGGTTTCTCCAATGTGACCAAATGCAGTGCCACACATATGTGGTATTCTTTTAGTCTTGCGACATTTAGCGTCAGTGTTATGGATGTATCATATTACCATCAATATTCATAACATACATCCCATCTTGGATGGAAGCATGGCCCTTCATGTTATTCATAATACTGAACAACAATTGTTGTTTTCATGAACAACTCTTTTGCAACAAACACTGTGCAATGGGCTAGAGTGTATGAAACTCTAAAATGAATTATGAAAATAAATCTAGAGGTAATGTATTATTATCAATATTCATAACATACATCTCATTCATAATGAAAGTATGGCCCTTATGTTATTCATAACACCGAACATCAAAAGTTCTCTTATGAACAACCTTCTTGCAAGATACCTTATGCAATGGGCTAGAGTTTGTAAAACTCTAAATGAATTATGAAAATAAATACAGACGGTAATACACCGATGGAAGGTATAGTAACATTTACTATGTTCCCTGTGTATACCTAAACCTCATTCCTGGCTAGTCTTTCAGGCCATAGTAGTCCTTACATCGAGTTGCAACAGAATGCAATCGAGCGGGTATCTTTGTGATTTACTCACAATACCCAGGAATCAGTGATTAATAATTCAATCATAATTCCCAAGGACTATATCTTTGACCAGCCATCTATACATCAAAAACTTGTATGACATTCATACATGAGCTGGATATTCCAGTCTTCTTTCTATTTGCCATTATACTTCTAATAGTTTAACTTTTAGTATTTCTCCTACTCTCAGAAGAAGCACCCAACTTAAGAGTGGCGTTAGCCCCGGACTTCCTAGGCGTGAAAGTCTTACTAACACCCTTCGGACACTTCCTTTCTCTTTAAGTTGTTGTTTTATTCACCTTTCATCATATGACAGGCGTTCTACTGGATCCCTCTCTTATCAGTCTAATGCATAGTAAACTCCTTTACTAATAGTTTGCAAACAAACACTGCTTTGGATATCTCATATCTTTCAGCCTTTGTCTGTCTCTGAAAATGATTTTCAGATTCCATGAATATCACATAACTATCCAAACTTTCGAAGTTCGGGTCTCATGGAAGCAAGCATATTGCATTTGACCGTAACAGAATTCCAGCTTTTGGATCGAGGGACGAGAGTCACATGATCCATAGCATTAGCGGGAGAATACCGAAAGTATGCGATAGGACAAAGTCCTTCTCGGCACTCTTGAGGACAATCCTCACAATACTTTACCAACCGTAAAGATTTAACCAGATATTTAACAGCTATTCAATTTTAATAGGGAAGGTGGAAACGCGAGCCATTATTCTACAACTATTATGCAAAAAACACTTAGACAGTGTTCAAAATTAATTGCACTAAGAATTAAACAAGTTAATTCGAAAGTGCGCTCCCACTCAAATCAATATCTCTCATAATTGATTGTGAGTGATTCAAGATCCGCATTTCAATTCAACGCCACGGTTCGAGATGAACTCAAATGGCGCGAACTTCAATCGGTAGGCAAACTTGCCAATCACATCTCTATGTGATTCTTGTTCATCTTTCGATGCGTGTGTTCCGAGCTCATGACTGTCATGCCTGAACGTCAAGACAACCAAGTGATCTCGCTGCGAGGTCTCAACTCACCCGCCTCACACATCCCTAATCGTTCGCACCCATGGAGATCATGTGATGCCCCGAAAAGTTAGGTGCCGTGACGGTGCTACACTTGGGAGAACACTAACTACTTGATATTTTTGTGAGAGATCACCCTAATAAAAAGCGACTACCGCGCAATCAAGAAGGGTGCATCAAAGGGATAAACATCTCAGGCAATTCATAATTAGCATGATATGGTATAGCCCTTTCTGACGGAGAAGTCTTGCATTTCTTCGTCTTTGGCATTCGCGTCGGTGTTCACCTTCGCGAAGATTGCCACCACCTTGTCGATGCACCAGATAATATTGCTATCTCTATAGCTAATAAAATAAGTGCATTACACAAGGTTGACACGCAGGTCATTAAAGTGCAATCATATGGCTCCAGTCATCATGCCAAATCATGACACGCAGGTCATGTTAATTAATTTACATCATATAGCCATCTCATACATAATCAAATTATTATGAGCACTGCTATACCACATCATATGCACATGCAAACCCTCCTGCAAAACCAAGTTAGACGTCTCTAATCGGTTCATGCAAAAGTTTATCTTACGTGGCTTCTAAGGTTTCGAAACAAACCGAAGCTACCAACGTCCATCATCAAGTATGATAATTCAAGTCGCTAGATTAACTTTCCAGGGTGTATGAAACACGAGATAATAAAATCTCGAGCCCCATACTAAACTTCGTCATACGCATGACCCCCGTGCAGATCATATCTGCATTGCCCTTTCGTCTGCGAAACATCCATCTTTCTTTGACTAAAGTGGAACCCAAAGAACTATTAGCACTTCGTTGATCTGTCAATCAGCATACTCAGGAGCAGCATGAAAGGATCGCGGATTGCCAGAACTTTGTCAGATTCCACAATGCTGTCAAGATCAGGACTACGCAAATTTAAGGGAAGCAACAAGAACATCGGGTAACAGATTTCATCTGCTACCCGCACAAATAATTTTCAGTAATAGATCTTATCTACTACCTAATTATATTGTGCAACACCCATACATCTCCATGTATTCTAGATCGCAACCTGCATCTACGCATAGCACGGCTCTTGATGCCACTGTAGGGTAACGCAGCAGAAAACGAAAATTTTCCGACCTACGCACCAGCCCAGGACCACTATGAAGACTGCATACAAGGTTTGATCTGTTTCGTTACCGACTCGTAGCGCAGCGGAAGTAGAGTCGATGACGATCGTCGGTGCAGATCCCCGCAGCTAGGATTTACAACCTCCCAACCGCGAGGATGTATACCCTCATCTTCTCCTCGGACAGCCCTCCGGGAGACGGTCGAACAGTCCCCCGGACGGTGTCGCGGACAGCCCTCCGGGAGGACCTTCGAAACTCGAACGGTCACCCGGACAGCCCTTCGGGAGGACTCACAGAACTCGAACCGTCACTTGGACAGCCCTTCGGGAGGCACTCACGAACAGCCCCTCAGGGCACTAAGATCGAAACTACGACCTCTCTACAGAGTTGCACACATACGGTGTCATCTATCCGGCAGGGCTTCGCCGTCCAGAACTAGTTCCCACCGGAACCCAGACAGCCTTTCGGCTCTACGAAACTATTTCGTGGGAGGGAGAGAGAAGCCAGATCATTGCAATGGCATGTATGTGAGCAAGGGATGAAGGTTTGGGCAGCCCCTCACCTCCTATTTATAGGAAAACCAAGGGGTAGTGTGCCTCCACAAATACCCAAAGTGCCCATGCTTTATGTCATACATAAGGGCAAAATGGGGAGGCAAGTGGAGCACCAAATGGTGGAAGGAAGCCACATGGGGGCCCCCCCAAGGCCACCAACGAAATTGGCTGCCCTCTTGGGTGGCTCCACCACCTTCCTATCCATCCATGTCATCCCAAAAGATCTTGGGACAAAGCCCAAAATAATGGCTTTCCAAAAAGTAACCCAAAAAGCACTTTCACTATTCATGACGACATTTTTCGGCGTCCGTTCGAACTGAAAATATTCATGTGGGCTTAGAACATTTCCAGTACCCACCATAATAATTTTCAACGCGTTCTGGAACAATTCTAGTTTAGTGATTTTCATCTGCAAAAAGCATCTGAAGCGGTTCCGGCAGCTCCAGAACATTTCCGGTTTTCATCTCCGAAAATTCCAGAAAGTTTCCAGAATGATTCTGGCATCCTCCAAGAATTATCAGGCATGTGCCAAAACCAATTTGACTTTATGGTATCCTCTGAAACAACTTTTCAGTTTCACCGGAACTCATCCGGTGACCTCTCTCTGCGGAACTTTTCCGCTGTCCGAAACTTTTTCGGTGTCCGAAACTTTTTCGGTGATTTTCTCTCAGACTCCCTGTCTAGTATTCAGCAGATAGATGACCCTTAAGCGTGTGACCCTATAGGTTCGGTGAAGTATAGACATGACCCGGAACCCCTTCCGATCAATGATCAACATCGGAGCCGTGGACACCCATATTGACCCCTATACCCACATGAATGAATATTCGAGTGAACCTCCAGTTGCTGTGAGCTATTCCTTTTGCTTCATGATATGTCACAAACACCCGAGGTGAGATTTATTGCATCCCCGTGGGCAAACACTTTGTCCACTATGCAAGTTACCTCGTTACCGGTTTTGTTCTCTTTTCTCGTTTTCGTGTTTCGGCATCCCAGTGATCAAATCACCCTGTGTCTGGCCAGACGATGATGGATACCGTTACACCGAGAGGGCCCGAGTATATCTCTCCATCGACGGAGGAGCAAATCCCAATCTTGAGCTATCAAGTTACTTGCCATACTTTCCCATGAACCCGTAAGCCGCCGTAATAGCCATCCAGTTACGGATGACGTTTAACAAACCCCAAAGTTCATGAATCAAGCATGAAGGAACTCGATACTCTCATGGTCTAAGGAATTATGCAAACATTAACTTCCTGTGTTATTAACCATAAACTTGTGACGAAGGTATCTCATAGCATAACATCAATTCGGGTCGATTCAACACAAATGTTCCTATAACATTGTGCCCTCAAAATTGCTGGCATAGACATGCCCATGATTGGGAAAACATAATCATCATGCAACACTTGAGCTAGTCTTAGAGGCATGACTAGGAATACTTTTTACCGTTTATTATTCCACACGTGCACATGGGTTTTCCCCAGAGCCTTTATGGATATACGGGCTCGGGAACCATAGCAGTTATAGCATGGAACATAAACCTAATTATGAACAGTGAGATAAATAATAGAATTTATTATTTCCTCTAGGGCATATCTCCTACATGTATTCCATTATGTAATTGAACTGAAATGTAGTATTCCCTATATTCATGTGTACCATGGTTTTTGAAACCTCAAAATGTGGTTTAAATTTTATTTTTATTTTTGAAAAACTGAGCTCCATGGAACCGAGGAGCAAAAAATGTCGTTATGTTATCTGCTTCTTCAGAATTATGTCGTGACTTCTTTACTATTTTATTTCCGCCTCATGGCTTGCAACTAAACAATGAACTTGTAATAGTTTTTCATTTGGTTCTGATTGGTGTGATTTTCAAAAATGGATCTAAATGGAATTGGCATTCCAATGCATGCTTTTTATGTTCTTGTGTTTATAAATCCTATGAAACAAAAGGCCATTAGAGTTATTTTTTTCCACGGCTCAGCCATCATGTTTGGTTCATTAAAAAAAGTAGCATAGTTTTTACTTAGAACTATAATCTCTAGTTTCGATCATCATTATTTTCATAGCCATGCTTATATCTGTAATCTCTATTTTTTATTCAAAATTTGGTAAGTACTCATTTGAAAATAGAGCAAAAGAAAAACACAACTTAGGTATACAACTGTAGAACAAATGATTAAAAATCAAAGAAGTTCGGTTGCCTTGAATGTTTATTAAATGAATTAGAAAACATGCAAATGCCACTGAATATGGTATAATCAAACTCAAACCATAAGGCAAAGTAATGTCACAGTACTATTATTTACTATATATTGCTGAAATTTCTTTTAATAACATATAATTTTCTTTTGGTGTAATATTGAATCAAAAAGACAAATAGTACAACCAAAGAAAGTTGTTCTACTTGGACATGGAGTATGTGAGCTCGAGCTCACATGCTCTCAGATAAATAGTAAAACCCCAAAAAATAGTAAGAAATTTTTAAAAAAATGACATGAAACATTGATGATTTCTCTACACGCGTGAAAAGTTTCATGATGAAATCACATTTGCGGAGGTGCCCGCAAAAATATAAAAATTGATGCTCCAAAAAGAGTGTTTTTGGAAGCATTTTGGAGCATCGATTTTGTTTTTTTCCTAACACATCCACAAATGTGATTCCATTATGAAAATTTTCAGGCATGGAGAAAAATTATCAATGTATCTTGAAAAAAAAATCAGATTTTTTTGTATCTTTTTACTATTTTTTCAAATATTACTGTTCATCCGACAGCCTATGATCTCAATCTCAAAATAGCACTTTTGGTTCTACTTTTACTTTTTACTTTATTTTCTACAAGCTTTTGGTTTATTTTTTTCCCGTGAATCAATGCCTTTGCACATTGTGCTAAGAAATACTAAAAATCTGGCACACGCCTGCAATTAAGACACATGAGAGGTTAAGAGCTCAGACGAGGAAAGAATGTACTAGTAGTACCAAGTTCGCTCTGAGGCTCCAGTTACTTCCAGGACTTCTCTCAAATCACATCATTGACTCTCCCACACCAATCCAATGGAGGGCAACGAATGGACTTAACTCTTACAAGGGGGATTCGGAGATCGACCGAGAATGGAGGGGAGAGCAGGCCGAGCATCCGGTAGTGGATCAAGGCCATGGAAACACAAAATCATGTATTTCTAGCACATGCACTATTCACTATAAAACTTCATGATTTCTTACGTGCAGTCCACACCAAAATGTATTTCATAATGAAATTTTACTGCATTATATTATTCCGTGTATTCATGTGAACCGAAATTTTGAAACATCAAAATGTGGTCGTCAATTATTATTATTTTTAAAAACGAGTTCCATTGAGCCCGGGAACAAGAATTCCACACTTAACATACATGGTACTGCAAAAAAATGGTCGTGAATTAAAGATGGCTGAGGAAGTCTGATGTTGGTGGCCCTGAAGGATTATATCGATGTAGCTAGGGGACTGAAGTTACTGTGCGACCTTGTGGTTACAGTAAGTAACAAGCAGCCGCGCTGCATTGTTGTATATTTAAGCTTTCGGTGGACATGTAATCGAGCTTAGGACAGTTTAGTAGCTGTTTTTTTCTTTTGTCCTTGTAATATAATGGATATCTATGGTTACATTAGTAAAATGGGGGAGGAATCCCTTCTCTTAGAACTAAAAGAAAATCACAAAGTGATTAGCTACTACCCAATGAGTCACAAGGAAAGGAAGCATCGAACACAAAACTTCAAGAGAGCCATAGCTTAAACACTAACGCAAGAAAATTAACGTCGCCGATGTTAGGATGAAATAGTTCACACCACATAGATAGTGCTTTTGTGTGTGTGTGTGCGGGTGTGTTGATGGGGGCGCTGAGTTGCTCAGTGACCAACACCATCTTGGAAGATGCAAGTGACTCGGGTGAGGATGGCCAAATGTTTCGCCTTTGATTATGATTTTTTTTCTCCTACCTAGGTGGCCGTAATTCGACTATTTCAAAAATTTCAGAAATATCTTAGACGGAATAAGGAAACCAAAATTTGAATTTTGAAAAAAATATGACATAAATTTGCCCCTTTTGTAAAATCAAGTGGAACATAAGTTAACATTCCAATGGAAGCCACACAGATTAGTTCAAGACTTACAATCCACAACGATCACACATTAATTCAAAGTTTAGACAGCCAAGTACAACCGACAAATTTCGATTTGATTTTCTCAGCCCACAACGACATTATCTGGCCAAGGCGACATATCCAAAATTTGGCCGAAATTTAATTTTCTCAACCGACGTTTACCAGGGCCATGTGAGATGGACTGACAGCGGTCTATGGGCATAGTGCTGTAGACGGTGCTCATTGTTGTGTCTAAGGCCCATTTATGGCATCAGACCTGGTGCGTGCTTGCAGCCTCTTCGCCTGCAAGTTTTTCAACAACTCGTCACGAACCTTCACATGTTCTGAGCACATGGTTGAGCCGGATTGTGCTGGCTTGCCACAATTCCAGTTACGAGCATTGCACCGCCGCTCTGCTTGCATTATCAAGGCGTCAGGTTCAACCTCTAGTTCTTTAACTTCTGCCTCCGGCCATTCTCCAATGCTTTCCCCGTCTGGCTCCTCATCAGTACTGCCATATCAAAGCAGAAGTGCACAACCATTTATACTCCCAAAACACAACATATTTGTAGTGCAATGTAAATACATACAAAACCAATACTTTTTTCAAAGTTGATATTAACCTGGATTCTGTTATCATGTTAAAGCAATAGAGTACAATATCAATTCAAAATACAAAATGTAAAGGAAAAAACACTTCCACGAGCATGCTTTTTTTTGCACCTAGTTAAAATGGGTCAACAAGTTACTTGTATCTGTGAGTACAAACATCAACTGTGTTAAACAATATGGTCCATAGATATAAAATTATATAGCACCAATGTGCATGGTTTACGACCCCATTTATATATCTATCCATTCTTCTTTAAGGACCATTTTCACCATATGTAGGAAAATAAACATGTTCACCACCAAGTTCCATGTCTATGTCCCCATAGGGTTGGGAAAAGGTAAAGCACATCTGTGCGACTATATTCAAAGAAAATCATATCATGTTGCTAGCAAAATACGTAATAGACTATGAACTTCCGATTTATTTGTTTCTCATAAAATACAAAAATGTCAGAATAAAATTATACTACTACATGGACTTCAAATTTTAAAATTGTATACCAACATTTTGAAAATTAATCATAACATCTTGCCCGAAGAAAGGGAACAAAATTCAACCATGCTGCACTTGATGGACACAAATATTGACCCGTTTATAATTTGTCCTATCCATATACACTAGCAAAATAAAAACTTCAATTATGCAAGTGAGTCACCAATTGTTTAGGTAAAACAAGTAAAATAAATACTTCAAGTATGTAATGCAGAACTTCAATTTATTTCTTCCTTTTTGCGAATATATTTCTGTCTTTCTCATCCTTTTATCTAAATCATTTATCTCTTAATCGTCCCCGTGTGCTTTATTACGTGTTTAACCCTTTCACGAGACCTCCAACAGGTTAAGCTGACCCCTCATGTTAATAACGGCCAAGCATTTTGGGAGGTTCACAAATTTTTACTATGGTAGATTGTAGGATTAACAATATATGTATGCTTATATGTTTGATAACCAATTTTGGTAGTTCAAAAGACAAGCTCTTGAAAGTACATTCATGTGATGTACATATTTTGAAACTGTGAAATTTATATTTTTATCTCGTAGCGGCATAGTTAGTTTTGTGCACATATTGCATTACACACTGTGTAAAATACAAATCAACAAGTATAAATGTAAAATAAATTTTTTAAGGGTAAATGTAAAATACATTTTTTTAAGTTTTAATGTATTTTTTAAAATGTAAAATACATTGAAATCTAGGACCACCAGAATGATTGTTTGTGGGAAAACAAATTCACTTTAAATAAGCGTTTATGGGAAAATAAAAGTTGCTTCATTTTGTATGGCTGGGGACATGACGGGTCGGACTTGTTTTCTACTCTGCCGTGGAATATACAGTGAATATTCTGGAAAATACTGGAAAGCTGGGAGCAAGAGAGAAACCCATACGCACGTGAGTGCACTGGATGAGCAATGGGTCCTATACTGCCATATGTCACATCATCAACTTTGGGCAGAAACGATTAAATAAAAATATTGCACAGGATAAGAAATGGGTCCCATACTCCCCCATATGTCACCCAACCGGTCCTATGGGTAGAGGAGTAGAAGTAGTATAGATACCTGTCCTCTGGGTCCTTCACCATATCATCGTCCAAAGCTACATTGTTCACATACACGGACGCCTGACAGGAAGACACGGCGAATCAAATTTAAATTCCGGCTAGCCGAATCAACAGATCAACCAAGAAATATGGCCGTATCTTGGAAAATAGGAACCAGCGCAAAAATACAGAGTATACTTGTATTGTACCTTGATATTGCTGGACGAGCCAGCTGAAGAAACTGGAGATTGGACGGCATGGTCTTCCTCGTCCGCCCGATCAAACTCCTCTTTGAAGCCGACGGCTTCCGCCAGCATCAGCAGCGACGCTGCTGCTTCCTCTTCGGCGCTCTGCCAAGGACTTGCTGGGCCTGGGATTTCTATGGTGGCCGGGAAGGTGGACGGCCGAGAAGCAGGGTTGCTCGGGTTCATCTCTGTCGTGGTATAGTGCGACGAGAAGAGAGAGACGGCAGTACAAAAATGTGTGAGAGGGGTTATGGGAATCTGGATGGAACGATGGGGCAGTAGATTATTTAACATGGTGTATAAATCACTAGATCTGTAGATCAGGCTGTCAATGTTAGAGAAGATTGGCAGCGTTTCACTAAATTTATTGTGGTATATTTGAAGTTTCTTTCAGGGATATAGAAAACATATCTAATAATGAATTAAGAGGATCTAAATAACAATTGAAGTATTAGACTATGCCTTTTTTGGTTGTGAAATAAAGGAAAGAAATATATGCCCAGTTAGTGTCGCCTAGCAAATTGCCTATGTATCCAGTCTGTTAGCTGGAACAATCTTGCCTATGTTCACACTCAAGTCTATCCACCAATGGTTTATTTTGAGATAAACTCTTGCCTTTTATAACAAAGCCTTGTATTTCAAAGCTTTCCTTTTTTTTTTTGAATTTGTATTTCTAGCTTTCCAGTTTTCATGAAATAATGGGCCGATTGTTTTGGAGGTTTGCCCATCTACGTTGGCCCATAAATGGAGCCTTTTGAAAAGAAGCCTACCTACACAAGTATGACAAAGTTTTCTAAAAAAAATAGGCTTACTGGGGAATCTAAATTCCATTTGGAAAATAAATTAGGAGTTTTAAATTTCAAATGCGTTGACTACTACTCCCTCTGTTCCGAAATAATTGTCGTTTTAGAATCTTAGTACAATTTCAATCACGTAACAAGTTTTCTTTGCTTTCCTAAATTGCCCTTCCACTCGCACGCACTCTGGCTCATTCCCCACTCACTCGCTCTCTCCGCCGGCCACTCACTCTCTCGCTTGTTCCCTAGTCGCCGTCCTCTCACTCTCGTCGGTGCCTTCCTCACCCCACCTTGCTCCTCACCACCCCGATTCGTACCCCTAAACCTAGCAAACCGCCTGCTAGCTCTTGGTCAAAGGTGACATTTTTACAGCCGTACTGCTCGATCTGTGGGCGGAGGTGCTGGATCTGTGGGCGGCGGCGGTCGATCTGTGGGTGGCGGTGCTCGATCCGTGCTGGAGCAGCGGGAGGAGGACGACGGTGCTGGATTGGAGACCGAGGCAGCGGGATGAGGAGAACGGCGGTGCTGGATTGAAGATCGAAGCAGCGGGCTTCTTCTGCTCGTCTTGGACGTGGCCGCTACCTGAGCTGCCCGCGAGGCGGCGCAGCATGTCGGGGTGTGCTCTGGCCTTGGCTCGCTTGCCTCCGGTGCCGCTGCTTCGCCTCAAAATGTGGCGCAGGAGGTGCACCTGGCTCCGGAGGAAGGAGGCGTGAGTCTGACCGAAGCAGATGGAGGACACCGCCTGTCTGTCAAGGTAACATTCAGAAAAATGGCTGTTTAATGAAGGTTGCTCGGATCAACTGTGCCATCCGCCTCTCTTGCTAGCAGTACCTCCGCCTCTTCCCCCGGCGCCATGGATGAAGTAGCAGTTGGAGGTGGCGCTCCCCCCTGCTTCCTGGTTTCTCGCTGGAGGTGAATCGACCATGTAAATAGTCAAATTGGTACTCGAGGACCAAGGGGGAGACAAGGAAGCAAATCTTCAGTGCCGAGGAGGAAGAGCAGCAAACCAGGTGACCATCTTGGTGCCTGGAGGCGCAGCTCCCTCGGCCTCGGCTAGCTTCAAGCTGCAGGGCGTGAGGGAGTGGCCTTCAAGATGAGGGGGGAGCGACGGCGCGGTCGACGGGAGCGGCTGCACTTGTCCACGGTGGACGGCACGGTGGCCAGGGAGAAGGCGGGGGCGGGGGCTGGAGTAGCTGATCTTGTCTGCCTGACAAAATAAGCGGCCACGCTCTAGCTGCGTCTGCCTGACCACAGAAGCGGCACCGTTGTCCTCTCCATGCCTTGTGTCAGGTATAAATCTGATCTTCTCTACTCCTATGAAGACGATCTTGTCTTCTCCATGCCCTGTGTTAGGATGACTGAATTTACAGTAGTCAATTCTTTGTTGTACTCCTGATAACATAATTTACAGTGGAAGCTGATCTTGACTACTCCTGATAAGATGGCACTCCTCTCCTGATTTGTTGTAAATTTACAGTAGAAGATGATAACTGAATTTAGGATAACCGAATTTAGGAGTAGAAGCTGATGTACTGTAGTTAGCTTCAAGTGATGGTAGAAGCTGATGTAGTCAATTCTTTGGAGTATTTTCTTTGATCATCTTCAAAGCGATGGTAGAAGTTGATGCTAGGAGTAGAAGCTGATGTAGTCAGCTTCAAGTGATGGCCATCTTTGATCCTTTGACACGGATTCAGGAAAGCCGCCATCCATTGTAAATATAGCTCTTCATCAGCAGAATAATTATGAGAATGTACTTAGTCAGCAAAAATAGGTTGCCTCCAAATCTCTAGAATTACCACCACTTAGACCAAAGGACCAAAGGAGTAGATGTAGTTTCAGTTAAATTCAGTTAATTCAGTTATGCACACAAATTTCAGTTAATGGCTTAATGTTTTAGACTGATGATGTTGCTGAAATTTCTAGTACTGAAAATTAAGAAAATATACTCCTTTAATTAACATTGATTAATCATCATAACATTGATTCATTGAGATGGTGGTATGATCAAATTAAGAAAATTCAGTACCTTTTCTGTTACTGTAGAGTACTTAAAATTAGGAGTAGCGAGGAGCAAAATTAAAATTAGGATTAGGAGTAGGATTAATAGGATTAGTAGGAGTAGGAGCAAAATTAAAATTAGGATTAGGAGTAGGATTGATAGGATTAGTAGGAGTAGGAGTAAAATTAGAAGTTTCTCTTCTTCTCTCTTCTTGTCTCTTCTTCTCTTTCTCATCTCTTCTCTTTCATTTAAATGGAGTACTCCACACAAGAAAAAGAAACTTTTGAAACAATTTTTTTTCTCTTCTTGTCTCTTCTTGTCTTTCTCATCTCTTCTCTTTCATTGAAATGGAGTATTCTCTTCTTGCTTTCTTATCTTATCTTGTCTTCTGAAACTTAAAAGCAGCAGCAACAACAACAAGTCCTTTTACTCCAGAATTAAATGAAACCTTTCCTTTAATTAATTAAATGAAACCTTTCCTTTAATTAATTAATTAATTAAAGCAAAACATTTCATTTAATTAATCAAACCGAAAACTAAAGAATTAGACATACAAGTCTCACAAAATGCAGAAAAAATATATATGAAGTAAAAATGACCACAAGCCTCATCTCACAAAATGGAGTGTTAGACATACGGAGTAATTTTACATGGGATGCACTACGCACAATTCTCATCTCAAGGAACTACACATAGTCTCATCCCAAGCATCTGAAGAAGCCTCATCACAAGCAACAGAAGCATCATCACGAGCATTAGAGCCTCATCACTAGCATCACAAGCATCACAGCCTCATCACAAGCAACACAAGCATCATCACAAGTATCAGAGCCTCATCACAAGAAACACAAGCATCATCACGAGCATCAGAGCCTCATCACTAGCATCACAAGCATCACAGCCTCATCACAAGAAACACAAGCATCATCATGAGCATCTGAAGAAGCCTCATCACAAGCAACACAAGCATCCTCACGAGCATCAAAGCCTCATCCCTAGCATCACAAGCATCACAGCCTCATCACAAGAAACACAAGCATCATCACGAGCATCAGAGCCTCATCACAAGCAACACAAGCATCCTCACGAGCATCAGAGCCTCATCACTAGCATCACAAGCATCACAACCTCATCACAAGCAACACAAGCATCATCACGAGCATCAGAGCCTCATCACTAGCATCAGAGCCTCTCCATTAGCCCTAAGTTGTGCAGGGCATTTGCGTAAACCTCTTGAGGGCAGGATAGTCTTGGAGGTAGTTTCCCAACAACCTCAAGCCTTTCCTTGTTTACATGGGGTATTTTGTATCCATTTCCCCCTGCATGGTTCAGGATCTCGACCATGCACGTCTGCAGAGTTAGGAAAATTCTGTTGAGCTTGTAAACCTCGTAGCCTTCAAATTCCTCCAAAACACCCTTAATAAGGTCTTGTAGTGTTTTAGGACTCAGACAATCTGTCAGTGATTGCAGTGAGTTGAAAAACCCAAGGTCAAGCACATTCAAGTCAGGACTGTTGGCCGGTTGTTGTATTATTCTGATGTCAAGTCCAGTTTTTGCGACAACTTCTAGAAATTCCGGGTCATCTGGCAAGATATGGGGCTTAGCATTATCCTGCTGAATGTAGATGGTCTGCCCAGCATCACCTTCGGGCCAAACAGCTTGTATTGCTGGCAAGACCTTCTCTATCAGGAACTCCCTCATAACTTTTCTGTCGACCTTTACTGACTTTGTCTCTATTGTACCTCTGGGCCTATTGTCGCTTCTCCTCTGAGCAGGAACTTCTTTCACGAATGGCCAGATACCAATTTTTCCAGAGAAGGTCACGTTTCCTTCCCTATCCCACCTTGGCCTCCCGACGGCCGTCAAGAACATCACCTTGCCAATGCAATTGCCATGTATAGGCCTCATAGGCTCTTCCTCTCCATCCAGCAGATAATATGTTATATTCTTCTTGGTCATGTCAAACCACTTCTTATCGATATGGATAACATTATGCATAGCCTTGAACTTAGGCCTTGGTGTTGTAGTTGTTGCCTCATCAAGCATCGACAAATAAAATTTCATCCTATCCTTCTTATTCTGGTCCTTTAGAGCTGGCTTCACATGGTTTGTATGCCTCCTTATCATGTTTAACATGAACTTTCTATGAAGTGTAGTAGGGCTACATCCTAGTTGCCAGGCAAGTGATCTAATGTTTGACCTTCTGTTTAATGGGATCGTTAGGATTTTTTCTAGGTTAATGTCCTTAGGCTTTCTTCCGCAATTTCCTTTTTTTATTAGAAACATCCACCTCTAGACCTTCTCTAATCTGCTTCATTGCTCTCCTCCAAATTCTTTGTATATTCCAAACACCCACTCCAAATTTTTTTGCAATGTCTTGCATATCAGTTCCCAAAAAAGTGCCTCCTCTACTCATACACAGTGTATGCAATGCTACATAAGCAGCAATTTTTTGTTGGTCATTGAGGGTTTTATATTTCCTAGCAACTTGCCCAACACCTGCACCAAGACATACAACAAATAAATGATTAAATGAAATGATGAAGTGATGAAGTGATAGAATGATCAAGTGATGAAATGATGGAATGATCAACTGTAACTGTACCTGGATTTTGAACAATTTCATCTCCTTCCATTCCCTCTCCTGCATCTCCTTCCATTTATTCTCCTACATGTCCTTCCATTTCATTTTCTGCATCTTCATCCATTTCATCCACATCTTCTGCAAGTGGAGTGAAGTTGAGGTCTGGGAGATCCATTTTCTCCTAAAGATATGAATATGTAAGATGAAGTAGAAGTGGAATTAGAAGTAAAACATGCAGAAAAGTGCTTTCAAAAGCACTTTGCTGAATTAATATGCACCTATGTGCACTAAAATTCAGCAAAGTGCTTTCAAAAGCACTTAACTGAATTTTGATGCACCTATGTGCATGAAAATGCAGCAAAGTGCTTTCAAAAGCACTTTGCTGAATTAATATGCACAGATATGTATTAAAATTCAGCAAAGTGCTTACAAAGCACTTAACTGAATTTTAATGCACCTATGTGCATGAAAATGCAGCAAAGTGCGTTCAAAAGTACTTAACTGAATTTTTATGCACATATATGCATTAAAATTCAGCAAAGTGCTTTCAAAAGCACTTAACTGAATTTTAATGCACCTATGTGCATGAAAATGCAGCAAAGTGCTTTGAAAAGCACTTAACTGAATTTTTATGCACGTATGCATTAAAATTCAGCAAAGTGCTTTCAAAAGCACTTAACTGAATTTTTATCCACCTATGTGCATTAAAATTCAGCAAAGTGCACTTAACTGACAACAACAGTAACTACAAGTGGTTTTCTGTCTATGTTTTTTTGGCTTAAAAATTTAGTAAAGTGCACTTAACTTAATGAGTCTACATAGGTGGACAGATGGACAGTGGTTATTGAAACTTGTTAACTGAAAATGTTCAGTACTCCTACATCTTGAAGCAGTAGTATAAGATGCACCATTACGCATCAGTAGATCAGGAGCAAACCTAGTTTACTCCCAGGCTGCTTTGTGGGACATGATTATTCTGCGATTTTCAAGACAGCTCGGAGATATGGTATTATTTGAGCCCATTGATCAACTTTGCATGAACATTATAAACTACAGGCTCATCACCAGTTACATTCCATTTATTTATTCAAGAGAAATACTACTGCATGCAGAATTTATTTGCTCAAGAGGAGCATACACAAGTGAGTTTTCATTCATATACCAAGCTGCCTTTGAGTGCCCGAGCTTGTTTATTTACTCATGAAAATTTATTTACTCAAGATCTGCAGAAAAGGGTGTCATGACGAGCTTGTTTATTTACAAGAGACATCCCTTCAATTATTTCAGCGCAAAAGAAAGCTCATCTGCCGCAAGAGCTTGCAAGACATGGGTAACAATTCTTGAACCCGCCACTTTTCACCTAGTGTACCTGTATTTTCCAAAATTGTCGGTGTGGTCCTATGTTCTACACATTCTAATGCTATGATAAAAAACAAAACAAATCACAAGAGTTAAAACAAACATTAGTTAAAACAAGAAACAAAACAAAGGGAGAGAGGGAGGCGTGGGATAGATGTGCTTGGTCACAGACATAAATAGGCTACTTCTCTGTTCATGTCCAACTGAACTTTTCTGCAAATTTGCATTCTTATGAATGTAACCAATAGTTTTATTTATGCATCTCAAAAGAAATCTCGGATATGCAAATTGTTTCTGGCTTTCTTCTCCTTCTACTCCTGTACTGATGTTCACATTTCATCCCACAAACTACTCCTGTAAATTCAATGAGAGTACTGTGTGTTTTCTCATCGAACTACCGTTGTTCATCAAACTATTGTGTGTTTCCTAATCAAACTATTGTTCATAGTACTCCTGTTCAATCAAGATGTTTCCAAAATTACAGGAAATTCACATTTATACTCCTTCAAATCTGTGAAGATTGATTGATTGAAGTGTACTTTGAAATCTGTGATCTGTTGAAGATTCATTACACAGCAGAGTAATTATGCACAGTACTCTGAAATACTCCATCATTAAGGCTTTCTTTGATTGAAATCCAGGAGCAGAAAGGAGCAGCGAGCAACAGCGGCTGACCTCGAGCTCTCGATTGGAGTGGAGGGAGGCGGCCGACGAGGGATCTGCAGCCGGCGGGGAAGGATCCTGTGCTGCGGCGGAGCAGGCAGCCGATGGGGAAAGGCGGCCGCCGGTGAGGGAGCTCCGGACCACGGCGAGGGAGATTTCGATCGCAGCAGGGAAGGGGCGACCAAAGAGGGGATCTGGCTCTCAATTGGAGCGGCGCAGGCAGCCGGCGGGGAAGGACGCCGGAGATGTGGACGGCGGAGGAGCCTGGCGAAGGGGAGGAGCGACGGAGTCCTGGCAGAGGGAAGGAGCGACGGAGGAAGACGACGACCCGAGCAATTTCAAATTGGAGGCAGTTTTGTCATTTGACTAGTTTTCACCTGGTCGGAAATGACCCCCAGCGACAATTATTTCGGAACGGAGGGAGTACTTGACAAGTTATTGGAGCAACTATGACATATCCGTCTTAAGATGCATTTGAGAAATAGTTATATAAAGGACGAACAACCAAAGTAAGGTAGGTCGTGTGGGTACTTAAATATATCTGGTTGAGCAGGAGCATGCTGTTGTTGTGTATCTATGTACCACAAATTAATGTCAAGCATGTGTGTGATTTGTTCCGTAACTTGTTCGTCGAGTGATTTGTTTCTAAAAACAAAAAGACACCATGTACCAGATCACCGTCATATCTTCTGAATAGTATTAATAAAAAATATAATACCAAAAAAATGTACCTCATCCGCATAATAGAAGAAGTGTGTGTACAACACATACAATGCTAATTACCATCAACCAAATAAAAGAAGTGTGTGATACATTCTTCACAAAGTTCATTCCACTAAATTTCCTCTTTAGTTCTTTTCCTCCACTATTTGTTTTGTCCTATCCTATTTTGAAATAAACAACATTCGCCTCTTATATCCCTCCAATTGTCTGAACTTTTTAAATCTCATGCATGGTCCATTTTTGAATCAACACACACATCTTATATTTAGTGAAAGGTTGTTAACCTTGCTTATTATCGTAATTTCACTTCCGAAGAGATCCACTGATTTCAACTGTGCCCCTCTTGCGATAAAATCAATAGTGTTAAGTCAAAAAGAGTGTTGGGAAATTGGCAGACCGGCCAAAATGGAGGGGATAGTAGGATGAACAGCCATAAGAGGATCAAGGCCTTGGAAGAACAAATCATGCATTTCTAGCACATTTTCTTAGGGAGTTCACACAAACAAGTATTTCATAATGAAATTCTACAGCAATGTAGTATTTGTAACACTCCAATTTTTGGTTTGGTTTTTCTTCCAAACTTTTGGTCTTTTGGAAGGGGGATGTTTGATCTTCTCTTAAAACCCTTATAAAATTTCTTCTGTCCAAAGTTTGTGTGTTATTCTCAAGCATGGTCTTTGGTCTTAAAAGTTTCTTCTTGTGTTAGCTCAACACAAGTTGTTTCCATAGGGGTTTATTTGATTCTTTTCCCTTCTTGTTTTAAACATCTTAGGTTTAACCTTGGGCTTATTTTCCCCTCCAACTATCATTTTGCCATGACACCCAACAGAAATATTTCTCTCCAAGACCTCCTCTACATCTTAGGACAAGCCTCACATTAATTCCAGTGAGTTTCAACCTTATTGGAATTTTTCCTCTATTTATTTTACTCCTAAAACAATTTATGTTCATCAAAGTGAACCTTGGTGATTTACAAAGGAACCACCATGTCCATCTTGTTATTTGATTCCAAACTAACTTCTCTAGATAGTTCTTAGTACCCACAACCTAGATCCATCTTGTTTCACTGGTCCACAGTTCAAAATTATCAAATTTCACCTGCTGCAAGTTTGGACCAGAATTGCAAAATTTGGTGAAATTCATATTTATCTTCTTCCAAAATTCTGTGAAAATTCAGGCAGCCTTTAGATGCAGCAAGAGGCTACTCCACCAAATATCAGCCCTAGAAACATTTCCCACATGCTAGAATCATTTCATCGAACACCTGGCATGCACTGTTCTGTCAGTTTCAGAAACAGCTTACTGAAGATCACAGTCGACAGTGCAGTTCGTCAGTTTCGTCAGAGTCGCAGCGTCAATCTCGCCAGTGCTCGCCTTGGAACGATGCTCACTGCACCTCCTTCTTATCCAGCACGCCGCACGCTTGCTTGGCTGCTTCTTGGCGTCGGTGGCGCCCTGGCCCGACCACGCCGGCGTCTTTCACGGAGACAGAACCCCCCGTGGCGGCCGACAGGAGGCATCCTGCGGCTCGACGCCGTTTGGCACCGCCCAAGCCACCCCGAGCTCCGCGTGGCCTTCTCCACTGCCAGCGCACGCCTGCAGCACCGTCGTTGTGGCCTGGCGCGCACAGAGCGCGTTCTCTGCCGCCGATGTGCCGCACGGCCGTTCCGTCGAGGGCAGACCGTAATCGCCCCTCCCCTGCTGAGTTAGACACGGGAATGGAACCAGTACATCTCCTAGTCGATGATCAAGCCCCTAAACCCACTGTCCCGCCACTGCGCCGCCGTAATAACTCGCCGGACTTATCCCGTTCACGGCAACCGCCTCGGGCCGGCTATTTATAGTGCCCCCGAGCTCACTCTCGAGCCCGCACACCTTCACCGTCACCCTAGACCGCGCCCAGCCTTTGGAAGAGCCTCGAGGGGCCCTTCATACTCAACTCCGGCCAACTCCGTCCGCCTCGGGATCCAGCAACGTTCTCTCCGATGAGAACTCCTCCGCCGCCCAGGACTCGAACGTAACCCCCTGACACCTACCTAAACCTAACCCCCACTCCAATTTGACCCCAGGAGCTCTCTTCGACGAGGCCCACGACCACCCGAGCCACCGTCCGCCGGAGACAGGGTCGCCGTCGACGTGGGGCTCACCGACGCTCAACTCCACCACCAACTGACGCGGAAGAACACCAGGAAGCTGTACGTACCACTCCCTTCCCCTACCTCGCCGTGGATCGGTGCTGGCGACCATCGCAGCTTCTGGCGCCGGCGCGGCTCTGCTTCAGCATTTAAACCCGACGAGTGGGACCCCCTCGTCAGCCTCTCGTTTCCCTCCGAAACTTTTTTCTGGAAAGCATCTTCGGGCAAAGTACGTCTCCGTATTCAGTTGGCGTACTGCGTACCGGTTCGTTTTTCTGTTTTCTATTCTAGCCCCTGGAAACTTTTTGTTTCATTACAGATGAGTCACTGGACAGAAACTCTGATATCTTTTTAACTAAAGATGATTTTGAGTTGATTCTTTTTCTGTCCTCTTTAGTTTTCTGTCTAGTTTTTTGTCATATTTTTGTGAAAAAATTTGGAGCAACTTTCTTTGCACGCGCGGTATTTATGTTAGTATCCGTTTTGTTTGAATACATAGATACCGAAGGACGTGACGGAACCGCGAACCTCACCGAGTTAGACTCCGACTACTCCGAACCAGGCAAGCATGTTTGAACCTTTTATATGATGAGTGTGTTGCATGTTTGCTCGAGTAGTTCTTTTCATAGCATGGTCATATAAGCATTTGTGTATGGTTATATTTCATGCAAGCAAGCTTCGGGTGAGCCCCGTATGAAAAAGGTTGAACCACCTCGATCATGTGGTGACATGATGGGTGGTTTACTGGTATTGTTGGAGCATGCCAGTAGATGGTTAACTTAGTATCAGCGTGTATCAAGTCGGGATCCCGCTCACCTCCTTTTTGGTACTGTCATATGCCGTCTGTTATGATTTGATGTCTACACACGCTTCTATTCTTGTAGACTATGTTGGGCCTCCAAGCGCAGAGGTTTGTAGGACAGCAGCAATTTCCCTCAAGTGGATGACCTAAGGTTTATCGAACTCAGGGAAGTAGAGGTCGAAGATGGTCTCTCTCAAGCAACCCTGCAACTAAGATACAAGAAGTCTCTTGTGTCCCCAACACGCCTAATACAACTAGGAGTTGTATAGGTGCACTAGTTCGGCGAAGAGATGGTAAAATATGGATGATAGGAGTGGCAAAGCAAAGTAATATAAATCTGTAATAAAAAGTGCAGCAAGCAAACAAGTGGTAAACGTGAGCACAATTGGTATTGCAATGGTGGAAACAAGGCCTAGGGATCATACTTTCACTAGTGGCAACTCCCAACAACATTAACATAATCGAATCACATGATATTTCCCATAAAACATGCAATGGAGACGCACCCGGAGGTCATTCCTTTGTGGTCAAGAGAGGACGAGAATTATGTAGGGCTACAAAAGCACACCTCAAAGTTCGTAGTTCTCAATCTATGGATTTCCCAATGTCACCGCGGCCATCCAAAGAGAGTACCACAATCACCACAACATATCTAAAGGATAGTCAAAGACAAGCACCAAGAGACTCTCAATCTTCAATCAACACACAAAAGAGGAAATCACTCATGAAAATATTCTTCTAATCCATGTCCAATAGACCGCTGTCACCTTGGTCTCGGGAATTATACTAGATAAAGACAAGTGAGTACATCAATCCAATACATAGAGGAAGGGGAAGTATCATGGGATCACCCAAGATTAACATAGCCTATGATCACAACGAAGATCACATCATGGGAGAGAGAATTGACCACATAGCTACTGGTAGAAACCTCAGCCCCGAGGAGGAACTACTCCCGCATCATGGAGGGAGGAAGCAACGTCGATGGAGATGAATCCGGGGGCACTTCCCCGTCCCGGCAGGTAGGGGTGGATTTCGAGTCTAGTCGAGCCAGCTCGACTCGACTCGCTAAAGCTCGTTTCATTAACGAGCTAGCTCGACTCGACTCGTTACAATAACGAGCTCAAATCCAAGATTGGCTCGACTCGTATAACTCGCGAGCTGGCTCGTTTAGCTTGTTAAGCTCATTAAAGATATGAACATAAAACCTTACAAAAATGATAAAAAATAGATTAATTAGGAATTTAACATGTAGATATATGGACATGTACATGAGAGTCTCCAGAGAGGCCGGGCCTTGAGCGGTCTGGCCTTATGCTGGGACACAAGGTGTTTAGTGGCTGTTTTTACTACCCCTAGAAAACCACTGGGGTTTTACCAAGCCTAACGAGTTACGCGAGTACTCGTTAGATCGGCTTGTTTAACTTGGTATTTAAACGATCTCAAACTAAAGCTCGGCTCGACTTGTTATTGTTCGAGTTCGAGTCGATTCGAGCCGAGTCACGAGCTACTCGTTTAGCTCGCGAGTTTTGAGCTTTTTTTCCAGCCCTACCGGCAGGGTGCCGACACAGGAATTCTGGTCCCCCGAAACTTGATGGCGATGGCGGCGGAGATCGGAATTGCATCTGGAGAAAAGGGGTCTGGAATCAGGGTTTCTGCGACGGGTGTTAAATATATGCCAAAGGGGGGCACCAGCGGAGGTAAGGGGGGCCCAGGCAGCCTGGCCCGGCGGCCAGGGGTGCGGCCGCCCCCCTCAGGGCGCCTGGAGCCCCTCTGGCCCCCCTCTGGCCCTACTTCGGCCGCATGGAAGCTTCCGGAACACTGATTTTTTATATATTTTTCCCGGATTTTTTTTGGTAATTTACGTAATGGGAAAACCTGAGATACAAAAACAGCAGAAAACAGAAACTGACACTGGGGTGCACTAAGTTAATAGGTTAGTCCAAATATGATCAAAAGTGTATGGAAGTGCATAAATATCATAGCAATATCACACAAAAGAGGCATGGAGCAAGCAAAAATTATACGTTTTGGACGTATCAACATCCCCAAGCTTAATTCCTGCTCGTCCTCGAGTAGGTAAGTGATAACAAGCATAATTTCTGTGGTAACATACTATTAACCATATAAGAACTTTTCACAGTCACATGACAAATGCTTACTAAGATAATGAATCTGTAGTAATTAAGTTGCCTCATGAGAATATCACAAAAACTGAAAGTTTTACAATATGATACTGAAACACTCAATAGATTTGTAGTGAGCATGGTGTGCAAACATGACAAAGTGGTACCTCGCTTGCCCCCTTTAGTGAAGCAAAACATAAATGCAGGGGCACCTCCAAAGTTTAAGTGACGACTAGATACAATGATTTCAGAATAAACGATATCATAATCATGCAGAAGACAATGGTACTTTGGGACAATGCACATCACACTCAGAATGACAATCATGCTCTCAATAGTTGGCGCTTTAAAGAAAGAAGGTGGAGACTCTCGAACCGTGGCTTTTGATGGCAAGGTTGAAAACCCGTGGTCGGAAACAAAAACTAAACATGTACCGGAGCTCTTGGTTTTTAAAAACAGAGGAAAAAATTATTTTTGGGATATGCATATTTCGTCAACGAATGCTAGTAGATAACTCAATTACTTCTCGAGCTGGACAAGTTTCGAGGAACGGCTCCCGCACGAGGACGATCACATACTCTTAATCTCCTTTGTTTATCACTGCCAAAGTATTCTGATTTCTCATGAACAAAGCGTGAAGGAGGGTTTGTTTGTTGTATATTTTTTAATGAGCCGGGCGCACTCTTTGCCAGTTCCTTCTCGTATTAGGGGTTTGCACATTAGACTTGCAATCCCGGGGTGAAGCTTGTCCAACCTAAAAAGATCATGAATTAACTACTACTTCCTCATGAGCTAAAACAGAGGCCCAAAATAGAAATGCTTTTGAATAATTTCGAGATGGTACAAGATAGTCTTCGTTAGGAATGGCAAGTAAATACCATGTATAGGAAGGTATGGTGGACTCATATGGCATAACTGGTTTAAAGGATTTTGGATGCACAAGCAGTCAGTCCGCTTAGTACAGGCGAAGGTTAGCAAAAGACTGGGAGCGACCAACTAAGAGAGCAATGACGGCCATAATCATGCAGAGCGACAAAGCAACATTGAATCGGGCATGGAAGTTATATCGCTACTCAGAAATTAAAGATCATCAAGGCTTGATAGACTTTCTTTAGAGTCTTAAATATGCGTGAGCATATGCCAAGTCAATCAAAATAAATTCTTGGAGGAAGATATCACTAAACCATACCACATCATTGTTGGGGAACGTAGTATTTTAAAATTTTCCTACTATCACGCAAGATCTATCTACCAGATGCATAGCAACGAGAGGGAAGAGTGTGTCTACGTACCCTCGTAGACCGGAAGCGGAAGCGTCAAGTGACGCGGTTGATGTAGTCGAACTTCTTCGCGATTCAACCGATCAATCACCAAACGTACGGCACCTCCGCGTTCAGCACACGTTCAGCTTGATGACGTCCCACGAGCTCTTGATCCAGTTGAGCTTCACGGGAGAGTTTCGTCAGCACGACGGCGTGGTGACGGATATGATGTATTCACCGGCGCAGGGCTTCTCCTAAGCACTGCAACGGTATGACCGAGGTGTGTTTCTGTGGAGGGGGGCACCGCACACGGCTGGAACAATTCAACTTGTGTGTCTTTGGGTGCCCCCCTGCCCCCGTATATAAAGGAGCAAGAGGGGAGGGCCGGCCGGCCTCCTATGGTGCGGCTAGTGCAATCCTACTAGGAATAGGATTGCAATCCTATTCCTAGTAGGAGTCCACCAAGAAGGAAGAGAGGGAAAGGAAAAGAGGGAGAGGTGGCGCCCCCCAATCCTAGTCCAACTAGGATCCCTAGGTGGGGCGCCGGCCAGCCTCTATGGGCTGCCTCTCTCCTTTCCTCAAGGCCCACTATGGACCATCCCCCCTCGTAGGGGGTTCCGGTAACCCCCTCCGGCAATCCAGTTAAATCCGAAACTTTTCCGGAACACTTCCGGTGTCCGAATATAGTCGTCCAATATATCAATCTTTATGTCTCGGACATTCCGAGACTCCTCGTCATGTCCGTGATCTCATCCGGGACTCCGAACTACCTTCGGTACATCAAAACTCATAAACTCATAATACCGATCGTCATCAAACGTTAAGCGTGCGGACCCTACGGGTTCGAGAACTATGTAGACATGACCGAGACTCATCTCCGGTCAATAACCAATAGCGGAACCTGGATGTTCATATTGGCTCCTACATATTCTACGAATATCTTTTATCGGTCAAAACCGCATAACAACATACGTTGTTCCTTTTGTCATCGGTATGTTACTTGCCCGAGATTCGATCGTCGGTATCTCCATACCTAGTTCAATCTCGTTACCGGCAAGTCTCTTTACTCGTTCCGTAACACATCATCTCGTGACTAACTCATTAGTCTTTTGCTTGCAAGGCTTATTGTGATGTGTGTTACCGAGAGGGCCCAGAGATACCTCTCGGACATTCCGAGACTCCTCGTCATGTCCGTGATCTCATCCGGGACTCCGAACTACCTTCGGTACATCAAAACTCATAAACTCATAATACCGATCGTCATCAAACGTTAAGCGTGCGGACCCTACGGGTTCGAGAACTATGTAGACATGACCGAGACTCATCTCCGGTCAATAACCAATAGCGGAACCTGGATGTTCATATTGGCTCCTACATATTCTACGAAGATATTTTATCGGTCAAAACCGCATAACAACATACGTTGTTCCTTTTGTCATCGGTATGTTACTTGCCCGAGATTCGATCGTCGGTATCTCCATACCTAGTTCAATCTCGTTACCGGCAAGTCTCTTTACTCGTTCCGTAACACATCATCTCGTGACTAACTCATTAGTCTTTTGCTTGCAAGGCTTATTGTGATGTGTGTTACCGAGAGGGCCCAGAGATACCTCTCCGACACTCGGAGTGACAAATCCTAATCTTGATCTATGCCAACACCACGAATACTTTCGGAGACACCTGTAGAGCATCTTTATGATCACCCAGTTACGTTGTGACGTTTGATAGCACACAAGGTGTTCCTACGGTATTCGGGAGTTGCATAATCTCATAGTCATAGGAACATGTATAAGTCATGAAGAAAGCAATAGCAGTAAAACTAAACGATCATAGTGCTATGCTAACGGATGGGTCTTGTCCATCACATCATTCTCCTAATGATGTTACCCCGTTGATCAAATGACAACTCATGTCTATGGCTAGGAAACATAACCATCTTTGATCAATGAGCTAGTCTAGTAGAGGCATACTAGGGACATACTGTTTTGTCTATGTATCCACACATGTACTAAGTTTCCGGTTAATTCAATTCTAGCATGAATAATAAACATTTATCATGATATAAGGAAATATAAATAACAACTTTATTATTGCCTCTAGGGAATATTTCCTTCAGTCTCCCACTTGAACTAGAGTCAATAATCTAGCTCACATCGCCATGTGATTTAATACCGATAGTTCACATCGTTATGTGAATAACACCCATAGTTCACATCGCCATGTGACCAACACCCAAAGGGTTTACTAGAGTCAATAATCTAGTTCACATCGCTATGTGATTAATACCCAAGAGTAATAAGGTGTGATCATGTTTTGCTTGTGAGAGAAGTTTAGTCAACGGGTCTGTCACATTCAGATCCGTATGTATTTCGCAAATTTCTATGTCTACAATGCTCTGCATAGAGCTACTCTAGCTAATTGCTCCCACTTTCAATACGCATCCAGATTGATACTTAGAGTCATCTGGATTTAGCGTCAAAGCTTGCATCTGCGTAACCCTTTACGACGAACTCTTTATCACCTCCATAATCGAGAAACATTTCCTTAGTCATCCAGTTACTAAGGATAATTTTGACCGCTGTACAGTGATCCACTCCTGGATTACTTTGGTACCTCCCTGCTAGACTTATAGCAAGGCACACATCAGGTCTGGTACACAGCATTGCATACATGATAGATCCTATGGCTGAGGCATAGGGAATGACTTTCATTTTCTCTCTATCTTCTGCAGTGGTCGGGCATTGAGTCTTACTCAACTTCATACCTTGTAATACAGGCAAGAACCCTTTCTTTGACTGATCCATTTTGAACTTCTTCAAAATCTTATCAAGGTATGTGCTTTGTGAAAGTCCAATTAAGCGTCTTGATCTATCTCTATAGATCTTGATGCCTAATATATAAGCAGCTTCACCGAGGTCGTTCATTGAAAAACTCTTATTCAAGTATCCTTTTATGCTATCCAGAAATTCTATATCATTTCCAATCAACAATATGTCATCCACATATAATATTAGAAATGCTACAGAGCTCCCACTCACTTTCTTGTAAATACAGGCTTCTCCAAAAGTCTGTATAAAACCATATGCTTTGATCACCTCATCAAAGCGTATATTCCTACTCCGAGATGCTTGCACCAGTCCATAGATGGATCGCTGGAGCTTGCAAACTTTGTTAGCACCTTTTGGATCGACAAAACCTTCTGGTTGCATCATATACAACTCTTCTTTGAGATATCCATTCAGGAATGCAGTTTTGACATCCATTTGCCAGATTTCATAATCATAAAATGCGGCAATTGCTAACATGATTCGGACAGACTTAAGCATCGCTACAGGTGAGAAAGTCACATCGTAGTCAACTCCTTGAACTTGTCGAAACCCTTTCGCAACAAGTCGAGCTTTGTAAACAGTAACATTACCGTCTGCGTCGGTCTTCCTCTTGAAGATCCATTTATTTTTGATGGCCTGCCGATCATCGGGCAAGTCAACCAAAGTCCACACTTTGTTCTCATACATGGATCCCATCTCAGATTTCATGGCCTCAAGCCATTTTGCGGAATGTGGGCTCATCATTGCTTCCTCATAGTTCGCAGGTTCATCATGGTCTAGTAACATGATTTCCAGAACTGGGTTGCCGTACCACTCTGGTGCGGAACGTACTCTGGTTGATCTACGAAGTTCGGCAGAAACTTGATCTGAAGTTTCATGATCATCATCATTAGCTTCCTCACTAATTGGTGTAGGAATCACTGGAACTAGTTTATGTGATGTTCCACTTTCCAATTCGGGAGAAGGTACAATTACCTCATCAAGTTCTACTTTCCTCCCACTCACTTCTTTCGAGAAAAACTCCTTCTCTAGAAAGGATCCACTCTTAGCAACAAAGACCTTGCCTTCAGATCTGTGATAGAAGGTGTACCCAACAATTTCTTTTGGGTATCCTATGAAGATTTACTTCTCCGATTTGGGTTCGAGCTTATCATGTTGAAACTTTTTCACATAAGCATCGCAGTCCCAAACTTAAAGAAATGACAGCTTAGGTTTCTTGTCAAACCACAGTTCATACGGTGTCATCTCCACGGATTTAGATGGTGCCCTATTTAACGTGAATGTAGCTGTCTCTAATGCATAACCCCAAAAGCGATAGTGGTAGATCGGCAAGAGACATCATCGATCGCACCATATCCAATAAAGTACGGTTACGACGTTCGGACACACCATTACGCTGTGTTGTTCCGGGTGGCGTGAGTTGTGAAACTATTCCACATTGTTTCAAATGAAGACCAAACTCATAACTCAAATATTCTCCTCCACGATCAGATCGTAGAAACTTTATTTTCTTGTTACGATGATTCTCTACTTCACTCTGAAATTCTTTGAACTTTTCAAATGTTTCAGACCTGTGCTTCATTAAGTAGATATACCCATATCTGCTCAAATGTTGGACTAGGATCCGCGTTCAGCACACGTTCAGCTTGATGACGTCCCATGAGCTCTTGATCCAGTTGAGCTTCACGGGAGAGTTTCGTCAGCACGACGGCGTGGTGACGGATATGATGTATTCACCGGCGCAGGGCTTCTCCTAAGCATTGCAACGGTATGACCGAGGTGTGTTTCTGTGGAGGGGGGCACCGCACATGGCTGGAACAATTCAACTTGTGTGTCTTTGGGTGCCCCCCTGCCCCCGTATATAAAGGAGCAAGAGGGGAGGGCCGGCCGGCCTCCTATGGTGCGGCTAGGGCAATCCTACTAGGAATAGGATTGCAATCCTATTCCTAGTAGGAGTCCACCAAGAAGGAAGAGAGGGAAAGGAAAAGAGGGAGAGGTGGCGCCCCCCCAATCCTAGTCCAACTAGGATCCCTAGGTGGGGCGCCGGCCAGCCTCTATGGGCTGCCTCTCTCCTTTCCTCAAGGCCCACTATGGACCATCCCCCCTCGTAGGGGGTTCCGGTAACCCCCTCCGGCAATCCAGTTAAATCCGAAGCTTTTCCGGAACACTTCCGGTGTCCGAATATAGTCGTCCAATATATCAATCTTTATGTCTCGGACATTCCGAGACTCCTCGTCATGTCCGTGATCTCATCCGGGACTCCGAACTACCTTCGGTACATCAAAACTCATAAACTCATAATACCGATCGTCATCAAACGTTAAGCATGCAGACCCTACGGGTTCGAGAACTATGTAGACATGACCGAGACTCATCTCCGGTCAATAACCAATAGCGGAACCTGGATGCTCATATTGGCTCCTACATATTCTACGAAGATCTTTATCGGTCAAACCGCATAACAACATACGTTGTTCCTTTTGTCATCGGTATGTTACTTGCCCGAGATTCGATCGTCGATATCTCCATACCTAGTTCAATCTCGTTACCGGCAAGTCTCTTTACTCGTTCCGTAACACATCATCTCGTGACTAACTCATTAGTCTTTTGCTTGCAAGGCTTATTGTGATGTGTGTTACCGAGAGGGCCCACAGATACCTCTCCGACACTCGGAGTGACAAATCCTAATCCTGATCTATGCCAACACCACGAATACTTTCGGAGACACCTATAGAGCATCTTTATGATCACCCAGTTACGTTGTGACGTTTGATAGCACACAAGGTGTTCCTACGGTATTCGGGAGTTGCATAATCTCATAGTCATAGGAACATGTATAAGTCATGAAGAAAGCAATAGCAGTAAAACTAAACGATCATAGTGCTATGCTAACGGATGGGTCTTGTCCATCACATCATTCTCCTAATGATGTGACCCTGTTGATCAAATGACAACTCATGTCTATGGCTAGGAAACATAACCATCTTTGATCAATGAGCTAGTCTAGTAGAGGCATACTAGGGACATACTGTTTTGTCTATGTATCCACACATGTACCAAGTTTCCGGTTAATACAATTCTAACATGAATAATAAACATTTATCATGATATAAGGAAATATAAATAACAACTTTATTATTGCCTCTAGGGAATATTTCCTTCAATCATAGGCAAACAAATCATGCTGGTACTTCAATAACACATTAAGAACCCCCCAGCTGTTTGAGACTAACCATAAGAAAACATGAACTACTAAGCACCATTATGCACATAGCATTTTTATCATAGACATATCAACCAGTGCCACAGAAGCCAACTCTCTTTACAAGATAAGCATGATAACTCAAGAGAGTTCAACAACCAACTAAACAAAAGCTCTTTAAAAAGAAAAGCATGAAAACTAAGAGCTAAACATGACAGTAGCTATGGAAAGACAAAGAACACACACAGCAAAGGTAAGCATGAAAATCCTATGTTGTGTTCTAAGTTGAAGTGGAGCGTGTTTCTCTCCCAAACAATGAAGGCTAGGATCTAACTTATTATGAACAGCAAGCAAAGCTAAAGAAAACTAGAAAGGAAACTAAGAGCAAGACGCTCCAAGCATAGCACATAACGCATGAAGTGATTAAAATATAGTGGAACGAAAGACGAACTGATAATTGTTGATTGAGAAGGGGATGCACGGGGGCATCCCCAAGCTTAGACGCTTGAGTCTTCTTGAATATTTCTCGGGGGTGCACGGGGGCATCCCCAAGCTTGAGCGTTTGACACTCCTGAATCTTTTTATCATCTTCCCTCGCACACTTGAAAACTCCCTTCATACATAACTCATCATAATCTGATTAGCGAGGTTAGTACCCATAATAAAATAATTTTTCCTTGCTGGAAATAAAGATAATCTTGAAGGTCTACTGTTTCTCAAGATTGCCAAAAGGTTTTTGCAAAGAAAAAGCAAGCTCAAGGTTTGCAAAACGAAGGAAAGGCAAAACAGGACATAATCTGTGAAAAACAGACCAGCATGTAGTAAATAATTTTTTTCGGGGTACTTCTGCAACTCAAATCAAAAAACTCAGAACAGACGCCCGAAAGCCAATTGTATAGAGCACGCTGTCGAAAAAATTCAGACCAAAAAGATGATCTGGTGATGTTATACGAATTTTTCTGTCCAAGGACATAATCTGTTTCCTGGACAGCGCGCCACAACTTTTGAACTTTCTTGCAATCGGAGGCTAAACTTGGCACAAAGCATTAAAATAAAGATACAATGATGTTGCTACAGTAGTAACAAACAATAAGACAACTAAAAACTGAAAGAACACACTGAAAGCAAAGATAACAAGGGTTGTCTCCCTAGAGCTCTTTATTTATAGCCATAAAGATAGGCTTAAGACTTTAATGATGCTCTCATAGGAATAAGAGTTGAAGAGCAAAAGAGAGCATCAAGAAGCAAATATCAAACACATTTAAGCCTAACATGCTTCCTATGCATAGGAATATTGCAATAGAATAATTCATTGAAGCACAAAGCAATAAGCATAGGAAGACAAAACAAGTGCAGCTTCAAAACTTTAAACATAAAGAGAGAGAACTTGATATTATTGAAATATCTATAAGCATATGTTCCCTTCTCATAATAATTTTCAGTGGGATCACGAATAAACTCAACAATATAAACATCACATAAAGCATTGTTACCATGATCCACATGCAAAAAGGTACTCTTACTCTCCACATAAGCATCTTTTGGGAGCCCATGGTTAGGACTTTTTAGCATTAACGTTTTCAGTCTCCCCCAAGCTTGAGCTACGCTCTCTCCGTCATGAGGATAGAAATTACAAACATAATTCCTATTCTCATGGACTTCATGAAGAGGATAAAACTTGGAGTAAAAGAGAGAGTGGATCTCTTCCCAATCCAGCAGGTGAGAGTCATCTAGTAGCCTATACCATTCCAATGCTTTTCCTTTCAGGGACAAGGCAAATAATTTCCTCATGACTCCATCTCTTGTCAAACCTAAAATCTTAAACAACTCACAAAGTTCTGTAAGTTTCAACAAATGAATACTAGGATTGACTGTCCCATCATAACGATCATTCATAATCATTTCAATTATCCCAAGTGGTATTTGGAACGGGATACATTTAGCAGGTGGAGGAGACTTCTCTATTACGGGTGTGGTAAAGCGGCCTTCCCCAAGCAGCGAACTAAGAGTGCGGTTTTCCATGAACATAACTAGTGAAACTAAAAACAAGAAACAAAAAGATTTAATTGCAAGATCTAGAGAAGGTACCTTCATTTACCTCACTTCCCCGGCAACGGCGCCAGAAATAGCTTGATGTCTACACATGCTTCTATTCTTGTAGACTATGTTGGGCCTCCAAGCGCAGAGGTTTGTAGGACAGCAGCAATTTCCCTCAAGTGGATGACCTAAGGTTTATCGAACTCAGGGAAGTAGAGGTCGAAGATGGTCTATCTCAAGCAACCCTGCAACTAAGATACAAGAAGTCTCTTGTGTCCCCAACACGCCTAATACAACTAGGAGTTGTATAGGTGCACTAGTTCGGCGAAGAGATGGTAAAATATGGATGATAGGAGTGGCAAAGCAAAGTAATATAAATCTGTAATAAAAAGTGCAGCAAGCAAACAAGTGGTAAACGTGAGCACAATTGGTATTGCAATGATGGAAACAAGGCCTAGGGATCATACATTCACTAGTGGCAACTCCCAACAACATTAACATAATCGAATCACATGATATTTCCCATAAAACATGCAATGGAGACGCACCCGGAGGTCATTCCTTTGTGGTCAAGAGAGGACGAGAATTATGTAGGGCTACAAAAGCACACCTCAAAGTTCGTAGTACTCAATCTATGGATTTCCCAATGTCACCGCGGCCATCCAAAGAGAGTACCACAATCACCACAACATATCTAAAGGATAGTCAAAGACAAGCACCAAGAGACTCTCAATCTTCAATCAACACACAAAAGAGGAAATCACTCATGAAAATATTCTTCTAATCCATGTCCAATAGACCGCTGTCCCCTTGGTCTCGGGAATTATACTAGATAAAGACAAGTGAGTACATCAATCCAATACATAGAGGAAGGGGAAGTATCATGGGATCACCCTAGATTAACATAGCCTATGATCACAACGAAGATCACATCATGGGAGAGAGAATTGGCGACATAGCTACTGGTAGAAATCTCAGCCCCGAGGAGGAACTACTCCCGCATCATGGAGGGAGGAAGCAACGTTGATGGAGATGAATCCGGGGGCACTTCCCCGTCCCGGCAGGGTACCAGCACAGGAATTCTGGTCCCCCGAAACTTGATGGCGATGGCGGCGGAGATCGGAATTGCGTCTGGAGAAAAGGGGTCTGGAATCAGGGTTTCTGCGACGGGTGTTAAATATATGCCAAAGGGGGGCACAAGCAGAGGTAAGGGGGGCCCAGGCGGCCTGGCCCGGCGGCCAGGGGTGGGGCCGCCCCCCCAGGGCGCCTGGAGCCCCTCTGGCCCCCCTCTGGCCCTACTTCAGCCGCATGGAAGCTTCCGGAACGCTGATTTTTCATATATTTTTCCCGGAATTTTTCTGGCAATTTACGTAATGGGAAAACCTGAAATACAAAAACAGCAGAAAACAGAAACTGGCACTGGGGTGCACTAAGTTAATAGGTTAGTCCAAATATGATCAAAAGTGTATGGAAGTGCATAAATATCATAGCAATATCACACAAAAGAGGCATGGAGCAAGCAGAAATTATAGATACGTTTTGGACGTATCATGATTACGGTCTAGTCAGTTGCAAACCACTTTTCGAGTACATACCAAGTAGAGGTGCCGGGATGAGGGTTCCATGGTCGTGGATTAAAGCCCGTCATCCGGTCAGGGGGCATGGGTGTTTCCGGTTGGGACCGAGAGGGAGGCACCCCTTAGAGCGCGCATATATATATATATTTGATCCCATGCTATTCGAGGTAGTAGCCTCCCCGTCTTAATGTTTTTCGTGAATGTTGTCGCGGGTGATTCCGGACAGCAGGATGTGAAATGGGTGTGTACTGGTCAGTTGGGTTTCTGCTAAAACACCGTAGACGGAACTAGTCCTTGTGGCTAGTAGAATCCGTTGGCTATGATTTAATAGTACAAGCTCTACAGAGTAAAATCTTCCGAGTAGCTATGGTTATGGCCTAGGGTCAATCTTCGTGTCAACCCGGTGACCGTCTCTAGTAAATTCTTGATAGTAGCAAGAGTAGTGATTTTGTCAAGTTCATTTGGTAGATGAACTAACCAATTATCTCTGTACTGATTTACTTCCTGAAGTATTCCACTGTTATACTATTGTTTATATAAGCCCTTTCTGTGATGTCGGTCAGACGTCCGACTGTGGCATTCTAGTTATTTATTTACATTATAAGCCCTTTATGTGATGTCGCTCAGACGTCCGACTGTGGCATTCTTGTTATTTATTTTCATTATAAGCCCTTTATGTGATGTCGCTCAGACGTCCGACTGTGGCATTCTTGTTATTTATTTTCATTATAAGCCCTTTATGAGATGTTGCTCAGACGTCCGATTGTCGCATTCTTGTCTTTTATTTTCTTATTAAGCCCTTCATGTGATGTCGCTCAGACGTCCGACTGTGGCATGTTTCCATTTATTTATTCCTCACGAGGCGTCACTCAGACACTCGTTTGGTTTCCTTTTATTTATCTTATGGATTTCGGGAGGATTACCGCCCGACTTCTATTTTTACATACAACACAGAAATATTATTATCCGGTTGCATTTTTGCTAGGATACTCATATGCATCATGTTTGCATTTATTATATCTTATGTCCGAACTGTCTTTCGAGTACATTCAAAGTACTCACCTGGCTTGTTGATTTGGCCAGATGTGGACGAAGGCGATCTCATGGATGAAGAGTTCGATAGCGAGTCCGACGTCTAGTGGAGTCCCAGTCAGTCTCTTGAGATCCTGGAGTTGAACACTGTTATATAACCGCTTCCGCCAACCACCAAATAAATTCATCGGGTCTCACTCCGACACTCGATGAACTGTATTATATTGGAGTCACGCCACCCACTACACGGTGACATATCCACCACCTTTGTATTACGAGTAGTAGTATGCCACCCTACCATTGTGTCATATCCGCCTTTATATACTATATTGGCGCGCTTGTAATAAAATTGTTGAGCTATCCCAGCTCAACCTTGTATAATATTCAGTACTCTGGAATTCTGTATCAAGGAATTGTCTATCGGCAAGAAGTATTCTTCCTTGCTGGTTTATTAAAAAGGTCGGTCTTTCGGTAATTATTATACTGAAAAACCGGTCCTGACAACCTTGGTACCAGAGCCAGGATGACTGTAGGAAGCCACTAGGTGCGATCGCTAATCGGTTATTAGCGTAATCACTGCTATTTAGCATTTTTGCATCTGTAGCAATTTTCTGTTAGTCATCATAAATTTATGACTTGACTATTCGGAATTTTTGTCTACTTTTGTAGATGGCCAGCAACGACTGTGATGCACGAGTGTTCGCCAACATCCCTGAGGGGTTTGTCAAGCTCCTCTTCGCCATCACCAAGGTCGTGATTGGGTCATCAACCCATCCAGAGTTTACACTCTACCGTCACAAACTCAACGACATTGTGTCAATGCACCAGGCCGTGGTGCACTTCAAGGGATGGCGTTCAGAAGCACGCCACCTCTGATTTGTGGGCAGGGCCATGCCTACGGAGAGGCATGCCATGCAAATGGCTACCCGTGAGGCGATAGCTCCTCTCCGGGATATTCTTCCTTCAATGAATACTCGTCGCTACCGTTACCTCCCATGCCACGTGCCCTACACGTGCCACTATGCGTTTGCTTGCGCAAATGGGGAACGTGATGAAGCCATCGAATCAATGGTTGAGTACCTCAAGGCACTTGAGGCAGCCTTTGATAATCTTGTGGACGACTTGGTGGCTGCTCGTATGGACTTGGTCCAGAGTGGTTCCGCCAACAGGAGGGAGCTACTCCATACTGCGCCACCACTGACGTTTGTCTCATCCGCCGGGTCCTATGCACCTTCCATCTTAGCCACCGCTCGCCGTCTGCCTACAACTGAGGAGTTTGACCAGGTCATTGCTCCTACCCCAGTCAGAGCTGCACCACCTGCCGCACCCGCATCAACGCCTCGTACCCATACTCCGCTCCTGGAGCCAATTAGTGAGGAGGAAGTTGAGTCTCCATCACCACTGGGCCTTACCCTCGGCAGGCCGAGGGAAATCTTCAACTTCTCCGAATAGTGCGTCTATCCACGACGCGTTATGCTCGCTTCTATGATGTGTGTGATATGTAAAATAGGTTGATGGCAAGTAGTCTGTTTGCACATCATGTTAGGGACTTGGAGAAGTGCACTAGCATAAATAACATGTCAGGAATGTGTACGCACATCCTTGACATATGTATAATTACGACTCGCCTGTAAGATATGTACTAAGCGGTCCTCCTCCGTGCGCAATCTAGTTTATTTCCAAAAAAAATCTTTGGAGCTCGTGTTTTGTTGCTTTTGCAAATCTTGGTTTATTTTGCTGTTCGGTTCTTCTCATGATTTCTGCAATAATACCCCAGAGTAAGAAATGACTCGTCCCTGGACGCGTTCCATGCCAAGTCCGCCAGAGGAAAATAATGGCACACAGACAGGTAACAATTTCATGCAAGGACAGTCAAGTCAGCAGGGCAGCGAAACAACATTTTCTCAAGTATGCCGTCTTTACGAGCAAAGTCAGCAACAGCATCAGGAAATGATGAACCATGTCATTAACATGGGAAATCACCGTGAGCCATACCAGCAGCACTCAAAATTATCTGAATTTCAGAAGACACGTCCGCCAACATTTTCTCACACAGACAGACCTCTTGAGGCCGATGATTGGCTTCGAGATATTGAAAGGAAATGAATTGTGGCACAATGCTCAGACCGTGAGAAGGTACTCTTACTGGAGCAGCCACGTCATGGTGGGAGAATTTTCTGTATGTGCACCCCAACATAAATGATATCACCTGGGAAGATTTCAAAGAAGGTTTTCGTGGGGCGCACATCCCTAAGAGCATTATGAAAATCAAGAAAAGATAATTCGATGACCTCAAGCAAAGGGGCATGACAGTAACCGAGGACAACAGTCAGTTTATGCAATTGTCCCTCTATGCCAACGAAGAGCGTATGACTAAAAATAAGAAGATGGAAAAATTCCTGGACGGACTGGCACCAGCACTTAAATGCCAGTTAGTCGTACACACTTTTCCAGATTTCAAGACACTAGTGGACAAAGCTATTACGTTGGAAAATGAACATCGTAGTCTGGAAGACATTCGCAAGAGAAAAATGGATCAGACCAACCACCCTCGCAACAACAGGAATAAGATAAATTTCAAGAATGGGGCGAACAAACCCATGCCAAATGACACACGTCCAAACAAGAATTTTCATGAAAGGGACAAGGATTTCACCTATCGCCCAGGTGTTACTTGCTACGCATGTGGAGAAGAGGGACACTATGCTAAACAGTGCCCAAAGCCAAGAAACTCAGCACCGAAGCCACACAACAACGGAAACAATTCCGCGCCCAAGCGTAACAACTTCAACCCCAATAACAATCACAAGAAAGGCCACCTAAACCATGTGACCAAGGAGCAAGCACATGATGCCCCGGATATCGTACTCGGTATGTTCCCTGTCAACACAATACCTGCCACGGTTCTGTTTGATTCTGGACCTTCTCATTCGTTCATTTCGAAGAGTTTTGCTTTGCAGCATGGTTTTTCGATGCTTCCTTTGGGAAAGTCAATGACCATCAAGTCCCCCGGAAGTAAGCAGATCACTCAGAATTACTGTCAAGGTTTGACCATTGAAATTGAAGGGTTAAAGTTTCACGCAAACCTCATCATGTTGGAAAACAAGGGGCTGGATGTTATCCTGGGTATGGACTGGCTAACCACCAACAAAGGATTTATCGACTGCTTCAACCAGACTGTGATTCTTACTCATCATCACGGAAAGACAATAAGATTCGCAGCTCAAGAAAGACCAGTGTCGCGGCAACCAAAATTAAACAAGGTAGACACTTCTGAGTTAAGCAAAGTCCCAGTAGTATGTGAATTTCCGGACGTATTTCCCGAAGAACTACCAGGCATGCCACCAGACAAAGAAATAGAATTTGTTATTGAACTAGCGCCTGGAACCACCCCCATATACAAGAAGCCATACAGAATGGCACCATCCGAGTTAGTTGAACTAAAGAAACAAATAAAGGAATTGCTGGACAAAGGATTTATACGGGCCAGCTCCTCACCTTGGGGTTTGCCGGTATTGTTTGCCAAAAAGAAGGATGGGACTATGAGATTGTGTATAGACTAACGGGCACTCAACATGATCACTATCAAGAACAAATATCCGATGCCACGGATAAATGATTTATTTGACGAGCTCGCGCAAGCCAAGGTTTTCTCAAAAGTCGATCTAAGGTCGGGTTAACATCAATTAAAAGTACGTACAGAAGATATCCCAAAAACAGCATTCACCTCCAGATACGGACTATATGAATTTACAGTAATGCCGTCTGGACTGACCAACGCCCCCTCATATTTTGTCCACCTCATGAACAAAGTGTTTATGAAATTCATGGACAAATTTGTGGTGGTATTTATTGATGATATCTTGGTATATTCAAGGACACCAGAAGAGCATGCTGAACATCTCCGTATTGTACTGGGAGAATTAAGGAAACATCAACTCTACGCCAAATTCAGCAAATGTGAATTTTGGTTAAGACAAGTTGGTTTTCTAGGCCACGTATTGACATAAGAGGAAGTTGATGTGGACTCGGAAAAGGTTAAGGCTGTACTTGGTTGGAAGTCACCAGCCAATGTAACTGATATACGAAGTTTCCTCGGAATGGCTGGATATTATACAAGGTTTATTAAAGGATTTTCCACCATAGCCAAACCAATGACACAGTTACTCAAGAAGGATAAGAAATTCATATGGACCGAAGTGTGTGAGAAAAGCTTCCAGGAACTCAAAAAGAAATTAACCACAGCCCCAGTATTGGTTGTACCAGACATACACAAGAGTTTTGAATTATATTGCGACGCATCCCGGAAAGGTCTCGGATGCGTACTAGTGCAAGAAGGCAAAGTAGTCGCCTACGCTTCCCGGCAACTACGGAAACATGAAGAAAATTATCCTACTCACGATTTGGAATTGCCAGCAGTCATTCATGCACTCAAGGAGTGGAGGCACTTTTTGCTTGGGAATCGTTGTGCAATATATACGGACCATAAGAGCCTCAAATATATTTTCACGCAACCAGAACTCAATTTACGACAACGACGCTGGCTGGAACTGGTAAAAGATTCTGACGTTGGCATCCACTATCACACAGGAAAAGCAAACGTGGTAGCCGATGCTCTCAGCCGTAACCCCAGCCCGAACAACGACAGCCTACAGAGCCTGAGACCCGAATTTCAGCAAGAATTCGCCAAGCTCAACTTAATGATGGTCACTGAAGGCGAAGTGTCAAATCTGGATATACAGCCTACGCTAATAGAACATATAAAGAAGGCTCAGCATGGACACCCCGGCTTCGAAGGAATAAAAAGAAAAGTAAGTCAGGGCAAGGCCTCAGAATTTACCATAGACGGTGAGGGAATATTATGGTTCGGAGACAGGCTTTGCGTACCAAATAGCGAAGACCTTAAACAACAAATTCTAGCAGAGAGCCACACCGCTCCGTACTCAATTCACCCTGGAGGGACAAAAATGTACAAGGACATTCAGGAAAGATTTTGATGGCACGGCATGAAGAGGGATATAGCCACATATATTGCATGCTGCGATTCATGTCAACGCATTAAAGCCGAGCACCAAAAACCCGCAGGACTCTTACAGCCAAACAAGATACGAGAGTGGAAATGGGACGATATTGGGATGGATTTTATTGTTGGACTGCCACGGTCACAGCACGGAAATGATGTCATATGGGTCATCACGGATAGATTGACCAAGGTGTCACACTTCATTCCAGTTAAGACAACCCACACCACCCAAAAGCTTGCCAAGCTTTACCTCGGCCGTATAGTATTCCTACATGGGGTCCCAAAGACTATAATATCCGACAGAGGCACTCAGTTCGTCTCCAAATTTTGGGATCAGTTGCAGCAAGCCCTCGGGATGCAACTAGCGTTCAGTACAGCTTATCACCCCCAGACTGGAGGACAAACGGAACGAGTAAATCAAATACTAGAAGACATGCTAAGGGCATGTGTCCTCACCTATGGGACCAGTTGGGAGACAAGCTTACCATATGCCGAGTTTGCATACAACAATAGTTACCAAGCCAGCCTGCGGATGTCACCTTTCGAAGCCTTATACGGACGAAGATGCCGTACTCCATTAAACTAGTCAGAAACAGGGGACAGTCATATCTTCGGCCCAGACATGTTAAAAGAAGCTGAGGAAAAAGTTAAAATAATACGGGATCGACTCAAGACAGCCCAAAGCCGACAGAAGAGCTACTATGATCAAAAACATCGGGAAGTAAGTTTTTAACCTCGTGAAGTCGTGTACCTACGTGTATCTCCTATGAGGGGACTACAGAGATTCATTGTCAAAGGGAAACTAGCACCACGATTTATCAGACCCTTCCGTATAGTTGCACAGAGAGGCACAGTGGCCTACCAGTTGGATCTTCCCAAGGAACTATCAGACTTCCACGACGTGTTCCATGTTTCGCAACTACGGAAGTGTGTAAGCAACCCAGAGATGCATGTGTCGCATGAAAATCTCGATGTGCAACCAGATCTCACCTACCGGGAACACCCAATAAAAATATTGGAGGAGTCTGAAAGGAGAACCCGTCAGAAGACAATAAATTACTCAAGGTTCAGTGGAGTAATCACACAGAGGATGAGGCAACGTGGGAAAGGGAAGATTTCTCCGTACAGAACACCCACACCTATTTGAGGATCAGCTGAAATCTCGGGGACGAGATTTTTCTTAAGGGGGTAGGTGTTGTAACACTCCAATTTTTTGGTTTGGTTTTTCTTCCAAACTTTTGGTCTTTTGGAAGGGGGATGTTTGATCTTCTCTTAAAACCCTTCTAAAATTTCTTCTGGCCAAAGTTTGTGTGTTATTCTCAAGCTTGAGTTTTGGTCTTAAAAGTTTCTTCTTGTGTTAGCTCAACACAAGTTGTTTCCATAGGGGTTTATTTGATTCTTTTCCCTTCTTGTTTTAAACATCTTAGGTTTAACCTTGGGCTTATTTTCCCCTCCAACTATCATCTTGCCATGACACCCAACAGAAATATTTCTCTCCAAGACCTCCTCTACATCTTAGGACAAGCCTCACATTAATTCAAGTGAGTTTCAACCTTATTGGAATTTTTCCTCTATTTATTTTACTCCTAAAACAATTTATGTTCATCAAAGTGAACCTTGGTGATTTACAAAGGAACCACCATGTCCACCTTGTTATTTGATTCCAAACTAACTTCTCTAGATAGTCCTTAGTACCCACAACCTAGATCCATCTTGTTTCACTGGTCCACAGTTCAAAATTTTCAAATTTCACCTACTGCAAGTATGGACCAGAATTTTAAAATTTGGTGAAATTCATATTTATCTTCTTCCAAAAATTCTGTGAAAATTCAGGCAGCCTCTAGATGCATCAAGAGGCAACTCCACCAAATATCAGCCCCAGAAACATTTCCCACATGCCAGAATCATTTCATCAAACACCTGGCATGCACCGTTCTGTCAGTTTCAGAAACTGCTAACTGAAGATCACAGTCAACAGTGCAGTTCGTCAGTTTCATCAGAGTCGCAACGTCAATCTTGCCAGTGCACGCCTTGGACCGATGCTCACTGCACCTCCTTCTTATCCAGCACGCCGCACGCTTGCTTGGCTGCTTCTTGGCGTCGGTGGCGCCCTGGCCCGACCACGCCGGCGTCTTCCGCGGCGACAGAACCTCCCGTGGTGGCCGACAGGAGGCATCCTGCAGCTCGACGCCGTTTGGCACCGCCCAAACCACCCCAAAGCTCCGCGTGGCCTACTCCACTGCCAGCGCACGCCTGCAGCACCGTCGCCGTGGCCTGGCGCGCACAGAGCGCGTTCTCTGCCGCCGACGTGCCGCACGGCCGTTCCGTCGAGGGCAGACCGTAATCGCCCCTCCCCTGCTGAGTTAGACACGGGAATGGAACCAGTACATCTCCTAGTCGATGCTCAAGCCCCTAAACCCATCGTCCCGCCACTGCGCCACCGTAATCACTCGCCGGACTTATCCAGTTCACGGTAACCGCCTCGGGCCGGCTATTTATAGTGCCCCCGAGCTCACTCTCGAGCCCGCACACCTCCATCGTCACCCTAGACCGCGCCCAGCCTCTGGAAGAGCCTCGAGGGGCCCTTCTTCCTCAACTCCGGCCAACTCCGTCTGAATCGGGCTCCAGCAACGTTCTCTCCGGTGAGAACTCCTCCGCCGCCCTGGACTCGAACGTAACCCCCTGACACCTACCTAAACCTAACCCCCACTCCAATTTGACCCCAGGAGCTCTCTCCGACGAGGCCCACGACCACCCGAGCCGCCGTCCGCTGGAGACAGGGTCGCCGTCGACGTGGGGCTTGCCGACGCTCAACTCCACCACCAACCGACGCGGAAGAACACCAGGAAGTTGTACGTACCACTCCCTTCCCCTACCTCGCCGTGGATCGGCGCCGGCGACCACCACAGCTTCTGGCACCGGCGCGGCTCTGCTTCAGCTTTTAAACCCGATGAGTGGGACCCCCTCGTCAGCCTCTCGTTTCCCTCCGAAACGTTTTTCTGGAAAGCACCTTCGGGCAAAGTACGTCCCGTATTCAGTTGGCGTACTGCGTACCGGTTCGTTTTTCTGTTTTCTATTCTAGCCCCTGGGAACTTTCTGTTTCATTACAGATGAGTCCCTGGACAAAAACTCTAATATCTTTTTAACTAAAGATGATTTTGAGTTTATTCTTTTTCTGTCCTCTTTAGTTTTCTGTCTAGTTTTTTGTCATATTTTTGTGAAAAATTTTGGAGCAACTTTCTTTGCACGCGCGGTATTTATGTTAGTATCCGTTTTGTTTAAATACATAGATACCGAAGGACGTGATGGAGCCGCGAACCTCACCGAGTTAGACTCCGAGTACTCCGAACAAGGCAAGAATGTTTGAACCTTTGAGTGTGTTGCATGTTTGCTCGAGTAGTTCTTTTCATAGCATGGTCATATAAGCATTTGTGTATGGTTATATTTCATGCATGCAAGCTTCGGGTGAGCCCCGTATGAAAAAGGTTGAACCACCTCGATCATGTGGTGACATGATGGGTGGTGTACTGGTATTGTTGGAGCATGCCAGTAGATCGTTAACTTAGTATCAGCGTGGATCAAGTCGTGATCCCGGTCACCTCCTTTTTGGTACTGTCATATGCCGTCTGTTATGATTATGGTCTAGTCAGTTGCAAACCACTTTCCGAGTACACACCAAGTAGAGTGGCCGGGATGAGGGTTCCATGGCCCTGGATTAAAGCCCGTCATCCGGTCAGGGGGCATGGGTGTTTCCGGTTGGGACCGAGAGGGGGGCACCCCTTAGAGCACGCTTATATAAATTTGATCCCATGCTATTCGAGGTAGTAGCCTCCCCGTCTTAAAGTTTTTCGTGAACGTTGTCGCGGGTGATTCCGGACAGCAGGATGTGAAATGGGTGTGTACTGGTTAGTTGGGTTTCTGCTAAAACACCGTAGACGGAACTAGTCCTTGTGGCTAGTAGAATCCGTTGGCTATGATTTAATAGTACAAGCTCTGCAGAGTCAAATCTTCCGAGTAGCCATGTTTATGGCCTAGGGTCAATCTTCGTGACAACCCGGTGACCGTCTCTAGTAAATTCTTGATAGTAGCAAGAGTAGTGATTTTGTCAAGTTCATTTGGTAGATGAACTAACCAATTACCTCTGTACTGATTTACTTCCTGAAGTATTCCACTGTTATACTATTGTTTATATAAGCCCTTTCTGTGATGTCGCTCAGACGTCCGACTGTGGCATTCTTGTTATTTATTTTCATTATAAGCCCTTTATGTGATGTCCCTCAGATGTCCGACTATGACATTCTTGTTATTTATTTTCATTATAAGCCCTTTATGTGATGTCGCTCAGGCGTCCGACTGTGGCATTCTTGTTATTTATTTTCATTATAAG
>LR738711.1:36344287-36437802 GCA_902687465.1 Secale cereale
GTGATGTCGCTCAGACGTCCGACTGTGGCATTCTTGTTATTTATTTTCATTATAAGCCCTTTATGAGATGTCGCTCAGACGTCCGACTGTGGCATTCTTGTCTTTTATTTTCTTATTAATCCCTTTATGTGATGTCGCTCAGACGTCCGACTGTGGCATATTTATTCCTCACGAGGCGTCACTCAGACACTCGTTTGGTTTCCTTTTATTTATCTTATGTATTTCGGGAGGATTACCGCCCGACTTCTATTTTTACATACAACACAGAAATATTATTATCCGGTTGCATTTTTGCAAGAATACTCATATGCATCATGTTTGCATTTATTATATCTTATGTCTGAACTGTCGTGCGAGTACATTCAAAGTACTCACCTGGCTTGTTGATTTGGTCAGATGGGGACGAAGGCAATCTCATGGATGAAGAGTTCGATAGCGAGTCCGACGTCTAGTGGAGTCCCAGTTAGTCTCTTGCGATCCTGGAGTTGAACACTGTTATATAACCGCTTCCGCCAACCACCAAATAAATTCATCGGGTCTCACTCCGACACTCGATGAACTGTATTATATTGGAGTCACGCCACCCACTACACGGTGACATATTCACCACCTTTTTATTACGAGTAGTAGTATGCCACCCTACCATTGTGTCATATCCGCCTTTATGTACTATATTGGCGCGCTTGTAATAAAATTGTTGATCTATCCCAGCTCAACCTTGTGTAATATTCAGTACTTTGGAATTCTATATCAAGGAATTGTCTATCGGCAAGAAGTATTCTTCCTTGCTGGTTTATTAAAAAGGTCGGTCTTTCGGTAATTATTTTACTGAAAAACCGGTCCTGACAGTATTCCCTATATTCATGCGTACCATGATTTTTGAAACTTCAAAATGTGGTTTAAAATCAACTATTATTTAAAAAAACCAAGATCCATGGAGCCGATCGAGGAGCAAAAAATCACACTCGGCATATAGGGTACTACAAAAAAAACTCATGAATTTAAGATAGAAGAGGAAGCTTGATGATTACGGTGCTGAAGTGGCTATTGGTGTAGCTAGGCAACTGAAATTACTTTGCGACCTTGTTCTTCAATAAGTAGCAAGTAACCGTGCTGCTTTGCTCTTACATTTAAGCCTTCGGTGGAAGTGTAATGGATCTGCAGAGATTAGTTTTTAGATATGGTGAACATTGGGAAGATTCAATATCACATGATAGTCACTCAATAGTGCCTCAGTGAGGGCATTATTTCAGTTCCCTCCATTGATATGCAAGAAGATGATGAGGTGCCTCCGTTCATAGGGCATGTCTAAATGTTCGTGACTTATGGTTTGCTTTATCCATGGATTTTTGACATGTCATTTGTTTTTAAATCTTCCTACTTAGGGCTACCAGTAGAGCATGCCATTTTGGATGGTTCCGGACTTGCAGTAGCATTTCATATATTTCCATCTATGTTTGTTATTGTGTTTTAGTCATTGAAATAGTTATTTAGTATTTCTCCTTTCAAGGCTACAGGTAGTTTATCTTTGTTATTCATAATGAAATTTGGTCGAAACACTCGGGTACTACTAAGTTTAATTCTTTTTGTTCAAAAAAACAATTTAGTCAAAGCTATAAGAGTAGTACTACTTCTTGCTATGCTTGCTTAGTTGTGTACATTATGTCCCGTAATCAGCACAAATTTTATGTTGTCGAAATTGTCCTTGATTTTTACTTTAGTGCTACTATGATTAAAGAAAGAAACTTGGTACTTCGGTAGCAATTTGTTGCTGCTTTTTTGCAACCAATATTTTTGGTACTTTTATGGTAGAAACGGGTTGAAAATGCACTCACCTGGCGCAAGATAGGTCTGTTGGTTATTGGTTCATTATAGCCAGCTAAGGATTTTTTTCCATGCTTAGTATGGCCGATATAAGACTCGTAATTAATTCTTCTCAAGTAGATAATCCTTCCAATGAAGATATGAAACTAGAAGTCCACAATTCTATTGTTTCAAGCATGTTACTAAAGTGACGAATAGAACGCCTAGCAATGGAAATTTAGTACTATAACCTTCTCTTGTTTCCACAGAGGAATGTATTTGCCCCTTCCCGTACCTGAACCCCGGCTCCCCAAGATTGTCCCTCTACGGTTGCACCCTAGCTTTTTAACTAGTTGTGGCACCAATTCGGTTAGCCAACTGATTGCAGCAGGAGAACACAACATCATGGATGTCGCCGAACTTCATGTTAGGTTAATGAGATAGATGATGAAAAATCATTAGATCCAGAAACTGACAAGGTCGAGAAAATGAATTGTTGCATGTGAAGAATTCAAGGCTTACTCTTAGATTTGAGCTTATTGTTATGGACATGTTCAGTTGGAATATTTTGTTGATCTGTGAAGAGGGATTGTTATATAGGATGAAAATGACTTGTTTAATTTTATACTACGGAGTATACAACTTATGTTTTGGAAATCCAATGTGGCTCCTAGGTGCACATGATCCTGTGCGGGAAAAGGATTTTTGATATGTCAAAAAGATTGCAACAAAATTTTGATGTGTTCATAGTCACATCCGAATGCTACCTGCAATTTTGTAGGTAAAATGGTGGGAAAAGGTGTTTTGAAATGTCAACAAATTTTTTATTTTTTTGTACAATTTTTTAGGTAGGAAGGTCTTGTGGGTACTTAAATATATCAGGATGAGCAGGACCATGCAGTTGTGGTGTTTCTGTGTACAACAAATTAATGTCAGACATATTTGTGATTTGTTCCATAACTTCGTCGTTGAGTGATATGTTTTTTTAAAGAAAGGCACCATGTACCAGATCACCGTCATATTTTCTGAATGGTATTAATAAATAAAATATACCACAAAGTGTACCTCATTAACATATTATAAGAAGTGTGAAAAACACATACAATGCTAATTACAATCAACCAAATAATTAAAAGAAGTGTGTTTTACATTCTTCACAAAGTTCATCCCATTTAATTTCCTCTTTAGTTTTTTTCCTCCATAATTCCTTTGGTCCAATTCCTATTTTGAAAAGAAAAAACTCAGTTGCATCTTAGATACCTAAAATTATCTGAACTATCAAAATTTCATGCATGGTCAATTTTTTAGTCAACACAGACATCTTATATTTAGTGAAGGGAACTTAATATTGCTTATTATGATAATTTCACTTCATAAGAGATCCAGTGATTTCAACTATGCCCCTCCCGCGAGAAAATCAATAGTGCTAAGTCATAAAGAGTGTTGGGAGATTGGGAGACCGACCGAGAATGGAGGGGGAGTGGGACGAGCAGCCATAAGAGGATCAAGGCCTTGGAGAAACAAAAGCATGCATTTCTAGCTCATGCACTATTCACTATAAAACTTTATGATTTGTTTAGTGGAGTCCACATAAAAGTTTATTCCATTATGAAATTGAACTGAAATGTAGTATTCCCTATATTCATTTGTACCATGGTTTTTGAAACTTCAAAATGTGGTTTAAAATTTGTTTTTATTTTTGAAAAACTGAGCTCCATAGAACCGAGGAGCAAAAAATCACACTCGGCATACAGGGTAATGCAAAAAAAACTCGTGAATTAGTGATGGCTGAGGAAGCATGATGTTGATGGTGTTGAAGGATGCTATCGATGAAGCTAGGCGATTGAAGTTACTTTGTGACCTTGGGCTTCAGTAAGTAACAAGTAGCCTTTTGCTTTGCTTTTACATATAAGCTTTCGGTGGATGTGTAATGGATATGCTGAGCTTAGACAAGTTTAATTGTTGTTTTTACTTTGGGCAATGTAATGGATGTCTTTGGTTACATTACTAAAATCTGGGAGGAATCCCTTTTCTTAGAAAAAAAAAAGGAAAATCAAGGTAGAATAATAATTTTGTAATCAACACGGATTGACACAAAGAAAAGAAGCATCAAACTTAAAACTTCAAGAGAGCCATGCCTCAAACACTAACACAAGAGCATTAACATCAAGGATGTTAGGATGAAATAGTGCACACCAGATAGATATTTATTTTGTGGGTTGGTGGATGGGGCCGGGGCGTTGTTTGTTTCTTAGTGATGAACACCATCTTTGATGATTTCTTAGTGATGAACACCATCTTTGATGATTTCTCAGTGATGAACACCATCTTTGATGAATTGAATAGGGAAGGCTACATCATGTAGCACCGCCAAAGACCTACCTTACCCAACTTTCCAGAGGCAAGTGACTCACATGAGCATGGGCCCACGTGTTGCCATCAGGTTTGTGATTTTTGTTTCTGGCTCTTACCAAGATGGCGGTAATTAGGATATTTCAAAAAAAAGGAAAAATATCAGTCGAAATAGTAAAACCAAAGTTTGAATTTTGCAAATAATATGGCTGAAATTAGCCCCAAAAAATCAAATCAAGCAAAACAAAAGTTAACAATCCAACATAACCCTCATAGATTAGTTCAAGACATACAGTCCACAACCATCACACATTAGTTCTAATCCAAAACAATAAGGTACACACAAGGGGCGTTCTCTCGCGATGGACACGTCGATTTTACTGTGCCGAAGGGAAAAGTTATAAACGCGTACATCCATCGATCCCTGCTCTTTTCATATCCCACATGCAAGCCTCCTCTCTCGCGAGCTCTTTTCCCCGTGGCTCCTCGCTGCCGCCACCACCGATGCTGGCCGATTCCGGTGTGTCCCGGTGGCGTGTGGCACATCAACGATCTCCTCTGCCCCCGCTCCTTCCTCCCATCCATTCAGATCAGCCACTGGAGGCCTCCCGCGCTCGCTCCCGACCCTCAGCCGTGTCTAGGGTTTCAGGCGCGGTGTCCTCTTCGTCGCTGGCGAGGCTCTGGTCCCTCGAGCCCTTCGGCGACTCGTCTCCGTCGTGTTCCCAGCCCACCGCATAATGGACGGTCCTCCCGTGCCCGATGGCCATGAGGTGCATGCTGTACGTCGGACTGTGCCTCCTTTGCAGCATTGGGTTCATTTCCCCCTCCTCTCTACTACGCTCACGTCTACTTCCTTCTCTCTCAAATTTGGTGTAGCAGCCGCCTGTCAACATCGACGAGGTGGGTACTAACAAGGAGCCAACCATGCCGATGCGATGCATCTGATGCTGCCTGGCAGCCAGCCCCACATCTCCACTCAGGTATAGCTCGCCACTCCCTTATCCTCACTGGTAAGGATCGATGGCGAGGATAAATAGTTGGGATGTAGGTAATGTTCAGATTTGTGAGTATTGATGCTTGTGCTTTCTTGTTCATGTTCTCGTGAGGGAGAAGGGATAATGCTGCAGCTAATGGATGTTTAGTGGGGCTAAGTTCTGATTTGACAAAGCTGAAGGAAGCACATGCCACAAATTTCTCACAGTCATTATTTTATATACCCGATTGCTTCTTTGGATGGTGAGAAATTACCCTGCCTTGGTTTAGTCAATTGAGATTAGCTTCTTCTGATACTTTTCTCAGTGTAAATATTTGGCAGTTGTAAAGCAGTTTATATTTTCTTTTATGTGATGTTTCTATGATAGTATGATACCATAGGTCTTCCTCTGATCAACTGTCAAACAATGTCAATTTCATGGTTCAAAAAATTGTAAGGAAATTTATTAAATGGAATTAGAAATGAAAAGGGTGTCGAATGCAAGTGATGTTACTAAATGCATGTCTTCTCCTGTTATGATACACATATTGATCTTCTACTTCTTGTCTAATAAAATGGGGAATCATAATATTCTCTTTCGTCCAATAAGCCCCATTAATTAGAAGTAATTAGAAGACTAGAAAGTTTGCTACAATTCCTTAGTTTAATACTTTAGTGTTTGGTTACAGATATAGAAGAGAGTATTCCCTTGAACAAAATGATATTGAAGTTCCAATAGATACAATATTTACACTATTGGACTTGTATGGAATTTTTTGCTTCCATCTGATCTTTGTTATTATCATGGTTTATATCATTTTGTCTTTTAGCCTAACATCCTCTGCATGGTCATGTTTATCTCTTTTGCTGCAAATATTACAATTTGGTTGTCATTAGTTATTGCCTACCAAATTGATGAGTTCTCAGTTTTCTATTTCGAATGCAGAGGAACAGGCCGATACTTTGTGCAGAAAGGGAACTGCCTTCTTGGTTTAATCAATTGAGATTAGCTTCTTCTAATGTTAAACAACTTAATGGTAATTTTGGTTGTCTGGTATGTCGGTTTCCATTATATGAGGTGGTGTTCTTGTTGTTTCTAAAAAGATATAAACTTCGAATTGTGGTTTTCTGTACTTGTGTTCTTGCGGGTGTCACCCTTCTTGTTACATATAGTTTAGTGTTGCAGCCTGATATTGTGGAGAGGAGAAGTTAGCACGGCAGATGCTTGCTTCTCTTTCCCTGTTGATATCTCTTTTCAATAGATGTGAATATCAGACATTTATAGAGTTCACGAATGTCTGCAGTTTTTTTCCATCTATGGAATTTTATTGAATATTCTTGAGTCTTCAGTTCTTACTGTTAATTGAGCATATATTTGATGTCAAATTTCCAGGTATGTACTGACCTTACATTTATTAGTGTTTATGTGTTAGTGCTTGTTGGCAACTCCTATCTTACTGATGACTCACCCTTTGGTAAATCTGATCAAGACTACTGGATGATTCATATGGCGAACTATCTCACATTGTAATTGTATATCATATTTTTGTTGTCTTGCCGTGAAAATTTAGGTTGCCATAGCATCCAGGATACCAACTTTGAAACTTGTCTCTCAGAAAAAGGCATAAGGGGATTGGTAACTGCAGTTCAGAGCATAAAATAGTTCTCATTGGCATGTGTAATGTATTGACTACACGACCTTGAGAGAGGAATACGTACCACTTTTTCATCAGCATTTTGTTAGCCATAACCATCTACTTACAAGTAGTTGTGCCTATGCTAAGTTGTTCTTATTTTATCATAGATAGATAGATGAGCAAGGGGCCATCAAAGTTGCCTTGCATTGTTCTCTTAGGGACCCTGAATTATTGCTAATAGTGATTTTGTTTGGATAAATCAATCCTCTACTTCTGGCTTTCTCGACTAATTAATGCAAATTCGTATCAATGTGATACAATTTTTTTCCAGGAACTTTTGTTGCTGAGTGTTATGTGCGGGACAAGTACGTGTCATGAACTAACTTCAGATTTTTGGTTTATAAGTGTCAAGCATAACAATCCAAGGTGGTATATATACAATTGACAGACTTGTATTAGGCTTCAAAATTGAATGCAATAAAACTGATTAAGGTCATCTTTTTTTCCTGTTAACATACTGTACTAACCTCATAATTTTTGTGGGCTCTATCCTGATTACTCAATTAGATTTTTCCTGGTTGATGGTATAAATAGATAATCACGTTACTGGCACTAAATCACAATTACTACTTCCAAATGACACTCGCAACCATCCCTATCTAAAACATTTGGTTGTCCATTTGTGGAGAAGCTGCTCCTGCTACATTGTATAAGATTCTCCAGTCTTTGTTTTCAAGATGTGGCATCGGGCAAAGTTTTAAGCTCTTTCTAAAGTTAGGATCATTTGTTTTCTCTATGATGATAGCCTACCATGCACAATGAAGGTGGAGTAAGACCCCTTGAGTATGTATGATGTTAGGGCCCTAAATAGATTTGTACCTAGGTTCAATTCTCCTCTCCATTCATGATACCGGTGATTTATTCCTGGTTCTAGAGAACATCACTAGAAATTTTAGCTAGGTATAAAGCACAAGAAACAAACATTTAGATATGTAAGCAATTATCCATAAAATTATGCGTGTACCGAACTATCGAAGAAATTATCATTTTTCCTTAATACAAAGTACTTCCTATGATGTGCAGTTGGCCTGCGAATTTGTGGACATGAGGGAATTTTCAGCGATGGCTTTGTTTTCTCAACATTCTCATTGCACATTTTCCTATTTAACTTCTTAGACGGTCTAATCTATACCTATACTAATTAGAGACTCCCAAGAAATTACCACGTTAATCAGTAAATATGAGCCGTTAATCTTGGTGGGACCCAGTTATTACGGTTTAGATCAGACGATATAAATCTATATCTATACCTATACTAATTAGAGACTCCCAAGAAATTACCACGTTAATCAGTAAATATGAGCCGTTAATCTCGGTGGGACCCAGTTATTACGGTTTAGATCAAACGATATAAATATCCTTAGTTAATAAAAAAACACAAGTCATTTAGCTTGTGGGACCGTGTTATTAGGTGCAGATCAAGCCACTTAAACTTCTGTTGTAATTTTATTCAATTGTGTGAAAATAAATAAGTATTTTCTTCAAAGTCTCCCGTACGATCTCTCAAATTTGTAGCTAAAGAGATTGGATCATAACTGCCATCTCATTCCATCTATCCACCGATATCCCTCCTAACTGACCTCTCATTCCATCTATTATTCCACCGACCCCTCATCCCTACGTGTTCAAAAAAAAAAACCTCCTCCCTATTATTTCTCTTTTATCCCGATGGAAAAGATCGATCCTTCCTCTCAAAAAACACTCATGCAATGCGTATCTTCTTATGCCTTCTCCTCCCAATCCTCATCGATACCCCAATGTCGATCCGGCGATTCAATCCAAGTACAAGCCTTTCGGTGCCCCTCAACTTGGGCATGGCTTGCTGCGCTGAAACTACATGTAATGCAGTTCTCACCAAGCGATTATCCCTGCATAATCTGACCTATGCCTCCTTGACCCTGGTCGACAAACCCTGGCTGGCGCCGCACCGTCTATATCCATAAGCGAGGCTGCGAATTCATGATTAATCATTCTACTCATCTACCCCCGGCTTCAAAGTTTCATCAAGGCTTCTGATCTAAAGAAAGCCAACTACTAAATCCATGTCTACCTAATCTCTTGACTTCCATGCTCTCACCAGGGTGCAATCTAATTCAAATAGGGTAGGGTATGGTCTACCGATGGTGTTCTAAAGTAGATGGTGTTGCTGCCATATGTGGTGCATTGAGAATTTGAGAACCAATGATAGGACGGGTGGTACATACCAGTTCATCCTCGGTTGTCCATCTCCACTGGCAAGTTAACTATCCGCAAGTTTCATTGAATATCCAGCCTGATTTTTCTCTAGCACTGACACCACATATGTGTTTTCATTTTATAGAAGCACCACGAGCACAACCAAGCCGCTGATTTCAAGGTGGCTAGATCGTAGAGGTAGCTAACTGGTTTGATTTTTATTTCTGCATATGTTTGCACAATGAATTGCTTTGTTTTAGTGTTGGCCATGGTAGATGATTCCCAGGTGGTATGGTTCAGACGGCGCTGTAGAAGAATTACGATATGTTGTCTTTCCCATGTCCCAAGGGCAACCTGGGCCTCCTCTGTTTGCCATGTCGGCCAGATCATTCTTTCCATGCATCCAAGGCATTGGCGGCAGCTAACCGACTGTATTCATTGACACAAGAGAACAGCCATCAGAGACAACGAATGCAAATCGAAGGAGGGAAGCAGGAGTGCAGGACAAAGGAAATTGCAAGCAAGTTGTACGTGCAAGAAAGAGTGACCTGCACGTACATGTTGCTCCTCACATTCTTAATTAATCCAATGAAACTAACAGGTTGCTTCATTCTTAATTCCGTTCACGGCTGGGCTGAATCTTGCCTTTGTTGCCATTCATCCGTACATTTAATTTATCTTTATCAGAGGAACTAATGTCCCCCTAATATTTTATACAAATAAATTCAGAACATAATAGTCTGTTGAAAAAGGTGTGTTATGCAAAATTCAGGTGTATATGCTATGTTTTCTTTAGAAAAACTTTTAGTGCGTTATTGGTTCATATACTAAATAGTTATAAACAAAAAATATCCAGAAACATGCTGATATTCGAGGGGATGAAAAACTGAAGTTTCGAACACTTATTTTGTTTTGCAAGTACTAAGTAGATTTTTATTAATATAGAATAACTTTCCATACAGTTTGAAATTGCTTTGATTTAGGGACACATGCATACATAAACCTACTTTAAGGTGGAGGTTATTATAACAAGGAACGATATATAGCTAATTGATCTTTTGCTGTTGCTGACGTATCTGTACAACATATTCATGGCCACTCTCTATCGGAAAACAAAAATATACTATATCTAAATAGATGGTATATAGTGGACAAAAGACTCAACTTCAACATGTTGGCAGTAAATAAAAAGTAGTTTCTAGATCTTAATAACTAGCCTCATAAGTTGTTGGCTTCTTCATGGTGGTATCGGATGGTTGTTTTCTGATTTTTTTTTTCAAATGGTGCATATGGTAGCAAGCGAGTAAAGGCGATGCCTTACGAATGAGCAATTCGATCGGTAAAAAAGGGACTATGATCTATGACGAAAGTACAAGTTTAGAGATGTATTTGGAGTTGTATTAATGCTCCTTAGAGGAGAGACAATTTACTCACGTGAGAAAAACAAGAGTCATTTTCGAGGAAACAAGTACACTAAAATAAATATCTGAATTTCATTTAAATAATCAATGGGAAGTTCAACGGGAATTTTTTTTATAGAGCTACTTTACGGGGTCAGACATGGAGAAGACAACACTTGGTAATTTTCTTTCCAATATTTATGACGTCGTGCATACTTTGATAGTTACCTTTTGTGTAGGTCTTATGTGAATTCAAATTGAAACATGCACAATGAAGCACCTAAATACAATAAAAAGCAAAAGCAATGACCAAATTGGAAATTAAAATCGATGGATATTTTGTCGATTTAATTTTAAACATGAAAATATAGTGGTGTAGCAAAATCACTATGGATAAAAGCATATATTTGTAGCAAGCAATTGTCACGTTAATCAGTAATAATGGAACAAAAATCACAAAAAATCATCAATATTCTGTAGACTAGCCCGTGCGAATGCACGGGTTAACGACTAGTTATAATTTAATTCCTTTGCCTTGCATCGTTCAGGCTGCAGGCAGGATATGGAACACCATGACTTCAATTTACAAGATCTAAAATAGCTTGGTGAGCTTTCTTCCCACATCATGTCAGATTCTGTATGGAGTCATCTTAGCACAGTTATCCTCATCATAGTAGTAAACGGCAAAAGAGAAATGTTCATGTCTCGGTACATTTAAATTTCAAGTACCACCACTATATTGCAAATGATGGATTAGATTCTTATAAGCTTAGTTTTTTGAAATATTTGTGCTTTAATAATGGATGCGGGCTTTTTCAAAGTATAATAAACATTTGGAATTATTATTAGCGATTATTACACAAGGACATTCTAAAGGAAGTTTTCCTTATTTAAATATTTCTTCAGCTCAAAATGTTACTGTACTACTACTATGTCTATCTTTTTTAATTGAAAAGTTTCAGATCGCAAGTCTTCCTTATTTAAAAATTGCTTTAGCTCAAAATGTTATTGTACTACTATGTCTTTTTGAACTGAAAAGTTCCCAGGTCGCTAAGGATTGTCCCCTTGTTTGTTTAGAGAACTCACTGTTCGACCTCGCCGGCCCCGCCTTAGATGGGCTTGCTGCTATTTTAGTCTGGTCATATGCATATTTGTTATCTTCAAGCAAAGCTAAATGTGAGCCACACCAGCTTGCTTTAGTTCTTGAGAACTTTGCTGTTGTCCTGTGGATTGACAATCTGCCACAATGCTAACACTAAATTATAATCATATGATGAACAGAGTGAAGAGGATGAGCATCCAGAGTACATCATCCGCGGTAAGCACATACCTTACTTTTAATAATTTATATATGAAACAGCAAACTAGTAGCATCATAATCCAGCATGCATCTGCGTATTTCTTTGTCTACTACATCCAGCTATTCACTACGTGTGCTACATCGTTTTTTATTTCCTTCCGTACAGATTGATCAAAGCATCCTTGTCCCACAAACTTTGCAATCGCACTGCTCTGCTCTACTCTTCCTTAGTCAATCTTTGTATCCTTTTGTGCTGATACTTTCAGCATGCCTGTCTGATGACTTCCAATGACATTGCTGGTCTCAATCTTTTAAAACTCATTTCTGCTCTCTCAATTTTACAAACCAATTTGACCATCTACTATGTTTTAGAACTTCAACTTGTTTGGTTTTCAAAAATAATCTTTAGCTCACCTATATGACTTCATGCCTAAGCCCCAGCCTACTGTGTTATATAACTGAAATTTTTATTCCCAAACAAACAATGATATTTCACTAGTAGAAAACAGGGCTTTGGTTCGGGCCTTGCCAGCCCATTAGTCCCGGTTCACTCACGAATCGGGACCCATGGGGGGCATACGTCCCGGTTCGTGCGCCCAGGGGGCCGGCCGGGCCTTGTGGGGCATCTGTCCCGGTTGGTCTGGACCCATTTGTCACGGTTCCAGACACGAACCGGGACCAATAGGCCTCGCTCCTGGCCCACACCCATTGGTCCCGGTTCGTGACTGGAACCATACTAAAGGCACACCTTCTGTCCCAGTTCCAGTAACAAACCGGGACCAATTTGTTGCTTATATATACCCCATCGCCGGCGAGCCCACACTGCTCTGTTTTTTCTGGCCGGCGAGGGGAGAGCTTTGTGTGGTGCTCTAGCTCACCTCCCATATATGCACATGAGGTGTTTGATGAAATGCCCGAGCCACACTAGTTAAGCTTTCTCCTCTCGAAGCTCGAACTCGCAGCTCCATTTTCTCCGAGATTTAGCTAGGTTGAGCGGTCCGTCACGTCCCGTCCCCGTCTTCACCGCTGTCGATCGCCCGCGCCGATCTCGTCGCCGGCACCACCGTGGTGAGCTATGCATGTATTTTGAATATAATGTGATGATGAACTTATATTAATTTGATCACTTATCTATCCATGATGTTCTGTAATGGTTTTTGACACATTTAATTATATATAAATGCAAGCAGATGAACCGGCAATGGATGTACGGTGATAGACGCACCTTCGAGTACATTAATAGCGTGCATAATTTTCTCGAAGTGGCTAAGGCAAACAAGCAGAATGGTTTTATGTGATGTCCATGCACTATCTGTGGGAATACAAGGTTTTCTCCGACTCGAAAACCCTTCACACCCACCTGCTTTATAAGGGTTTCATGGCACACTATAATGTTTGGACCAAGCACGGAGAAATAGGGGTTATGATGGAAGACAACGAAGAAGAAGAGGACGATGACAACTATGTGCCCCCGGAATACGGTGATGCTGCAACGGGGGAAGCTGATGAAGGTCAAGAGGAACCAGACGATGTTGTGCCCGACGATGATCTCCGTCGGGTCATTGTTGATGCAAGGAGACAGTGCGAAAGTGAAAAGGAGAAGCTGAAGTTCGATCACTTGTTAGAGGATTACAAAAAAGGGTTGTACCCAAATTGCGAAGATGGCAACCAGAAGCTCGGTACGGTACTGGAATTACTGCAGTGGAAGGCAGACAATGGTGTGCCTGACAAAGGATTTGAGAAACTACTCAAAATATTAAAGAAGAAGCTTCTAAAGGATAACGAATTGTCCGACAGTACGCATGCAGCAAAGAAGGTCGTATGCCCTCTAGGATTGGAGGTGCATAAGATACATGCATGCCCTAATGACTGCATCATGTACCATGGTGCGTACGAGCATTTGAACGCATGCCCGGTATGCGGTGCCTTGCGGTATAAGATCAGACGAGATGACCCTGGTGATGTTGACGGCGAGCGCCCAAGGAAGAGGGTTCCTGCCAAGGTGATGTGGGATGTTCCTATAATAGCACGGTTGAAACGTCTGTTCAGAAACAAAGAACATGCCAAGTTGATGTGATGGCACACAGAGGACCGTAAAGAAAGACGGGAAGTTGAGAGCACCCGCTGACGGGTTGCAATGGAGAAAAATCGAGAGAACGTATCGGGAGGAGTTTGCAGGTGACGCAACGAACGTATGGTTTGCTTTAAGCACGGATGGCATTAATCCTTTTGGGGAGCAGAGCAGCAATCACAACACCTGGCCCGTGACTCGATGTATCTATAACCTTCCTCCTTGGTTGTGCATGATGCGGAAGTTCATTATGATGCCAATACTCATCCAAGGCCCTAAGCAACCCGGCAACAACGACAATGATGTGTACCTAAGGCCATTAGTTGAAGAACTTTTACAGCTGTGGAATGGACAAGGTGTACGTGCGTCGATGAGGCCAACCAGGAGGAATTTGACCTACATGCGTTGCTGTTTGTAACCATCAATGATTGGCCTGCTCTCAGTAACCTTTCAGGACAAACAAACAAGGGATACCACGCATGCACGCACTGTTTAGATGACACCCAAAGTATATACCTGGACAGATGCAGGAAGAATGTGTACCTGGGGCATCGTCGATTTCTTCCGACCAACCATCAATGTCGAAAGAAAGGCAAGCATTTCAAAGGCGAGGCAGATCATCGGAAGAAGCCTGCCATGTGTACCGGTGATCACGTACTTGCTATGGTCAATGATTTATAGGTAATCTTTGGAAAGGGTCCCGGTGGACTATCTGTTCCGAATGACGCTGAGGGACGCGCACCCATGTGGAAGAAGAAATCTATATTTTGGGACCTATCCTACTGGAAAGACCTAGAGGTCCGCTCTTCAATCGACGTGATGCACGTGACGAAGAACCTTTGCGTGAACCTGCTAGGCTTCTTGGGCGTGTATGGGAAGACAAAAGATACACCGAAGGCACGAGAGGACCTACAACGTTTGCACGAAAAAGACGGAATGCCTCCAAAGTAGTATGAAGGTCCTGCCAGCTACGCTCTTACCAAAGAAGAGAAGGAAATCTTCTTTGCATGCCTGCTCAGTATGAAGGTCCTGTCTGGCTTCTCGTCGAATATAAAAGGGATAATAAATATGTTAGAGAAAAAGTTCCAGAACCTAAAGTCTCATGACTGCCACGTGATTATGACGCAACTACTTCCGGTTGCATTGGGGGGGGGTTCTAACGGAAAACGTGTGATTAGACATTGTGAAGCTATGTGCATTCCTCAATGCAATCTCTCAGAAGGTGATCGATCCAGAAATCATACCAAGGCTAAGGAGTGATGTGGCGCAATGTCTTGTCAGTTTTGAGCTGGTGTTCCCACCATCCTTCTTCAATATCATGACGCATGTCCTAGTTCATCTAGTGAACGAGATTGTCATTCTGGGCCCCGTATTTCAACACAATATTTTGCCCTTTGAGAGGTTCATGGGAGTCCTAAAGAAATATGTCTGTAATCGCGCTAGGCCAGTAGGAAGCATCTCCATGGGCCATCAAACAGAGGATGTCATTGGGTTTTGTGTTGACTTCATTCCTGGCCTTAAGAAGATTGGTCTCCCTAAATCACGGTATGAGGGGAGACTAACTGGGAAATGCATGCTTGGAGGGGAGTCAATAATATGCAGGGCCGGGCATTCTTGGTCTGAAGCACACTACACAGTTCTACAAAACACTACCCTGGTGACCCCGTATGTCGATGAACACAAGAACAGTCTGTGCTCCAAACACCCGGAGTGGTGTGACGACTGGATTACATGTGAACACATCAAGACTTTCGGCAGTTGGTTGGAAACACGTCTCAGAGGTGACAACACTGTTTGTGATGAGCTGTACTCGTTGTCCAGGGGACCATCTTCGACTGTATTGACTTACAAAGGATACGAGATAAATGAAAATACATTTTACATGATTGCCTAGGATAAAAAGAGCACCAAACAAAATAGTGGTGTCCGCTTTGATGCAGCAACCAAGAAGGCAAAGGACACATATTATGGTTAAATAGTGTGATATCCCTTTGTTTAAGTGCAAATGGGTCAATCTGTCAGGAGGCGGGGTACATGTTGACCCAGATTACAGAATGACAACAGTGGATCTGAACAATCTTGGTACACAGACGAACTGTTCGTCCTAGCCAATGATGTGGCGCAGGTTTTCTATGTCAAGGACATGTCTACAAGAACCAAAAAAAGAAAATATATGGAAGCGAACACATCAAACGATGAACCAAAGCGCCACATAGTTCTTTCAGGAAAAAGAGACATCGTGGGAGTGGAGGGCAAGACAGACATTTCCGAAGATTATGAAAAGTTTCATGAAATTCCCCCCTTCAAAGTCAAGGCTGACCCAAGCACCCTGATAAACGATGAAGATTATCCATGGTTACGATGCAATAAGCAAAGGACACAATCGAAGAAAAAGTGAAGACTTTCTCTCCACAGCTATTGTGATGATGCCTTTAATCTAGAGTATCACTTTGTAATGGTGCATTTTGAACACAGAAGTAGTCTGTAGTTCAAATAAGTTAAAAATTTGAAATCCCTTTGTAACAGATGAGTTTTCGTCTGAAACCCTGATACCTCGAAACAGATAGTCCGTTTTGTAAACGAAGTGCATCCAGTTTTTGTTGTAACCCTCTCAACTTTTTAGCACATGCTATGTGGGTGAAATGATGATGCCATGCCAACTTTCAACCTTTTCAGAGTTCATTTGAAATGCTTTTCAATTTCAGGGTCATTTAGCTCAAAGAATGAACTAATATAAAAAAGAATGAACAGGGAAACTTTTATGAAACTCTAATAGCAAATATAATTAACTAGAAAACTTTAATGAAACTCTAATAGAAAAAAGAATGAACTAGAAAACTTTAATATAAATAAATAAATAAAGCAAAAAAGAAAATAAAATAAATAAATAGAATAAAAGTAAAATAAATAAGTAGAAACAAAATAAACTTTAATAAAGTAAAATAAATAAACATTAATAAAATAAATAAAAATAGCAACCGTAAGTATTTTGTTGAAAGTTGAGACAAAACTAAAAATAAAGCAACAAAGAAAAAAATGGGAAAAAATAAAAAGTAGAAAGTAGAAACAAAACTAAAAAATAAAGCAACAAAGAAAAGAAATGGAATAAAAAATAAAAAATGCCACCTACTGGGCCACCACGGCCTGAATACGACTAGAAACCCAAGCATGGGCTAGGATTCAGGCCCGTAGAAAGCCCAGCAAGCCCACAGGCATAGCAGTGTCAGTTTAGGCCCATAGGCCTGCAGTTCAGAGGAGTTCAAGATGGAAGAGACAGCGGGGCTTATAAACAGGTGCTCGTCGCTCTCAGCTAGCGAGGTGGGACTAAACTCCCACCACCACGCCGCTGTGCACAGGCTATTGGTCCCGGTTGGTGGCTCGAACCGGGACCAATACCCACCTTTGGTCCCGGTTCGTGGCACCAACCAGAACCAATGCCCCCCCTTTTAGTCCCGGTTGGTGCCACCAACCGACACCAAAGGCCTCAACTTCCCGCCCTTTGGGCTGCTGAAAATTCTCGTGAGCTGCTTCCCGGTTTTTTGACAGATTCTTTTTTTCGTGTATTGTTTGCTTATTCTGATGCATCTATGAGTAGTATTGGAGGATATGAACCATAGATAAGTTGGAATACAGTAGGTTTAATACCAATATAAACAAAGAATGAACTCATTGCAGTACCTTTGAGTAGTAATTTGTTTTCTTATACTAACGGAGCTCACGAGAATTCTTGTCTAAGTTTTGTGCTGTGAAGTTTTCATGTTTTGAGTATTGCTTTGATGGACTATGGAACAAAGAGTAGCAAAGGCATAAGCTTGGGGATGCCCATGGCACCCCAAGTAAATTCAAGATAATCAAAAGCCTAAGCTTGGGCATGCCCCGGGAAGGCATCCCCTCTTTCGTCTTCATCCATCGGTAACTATACTTGGAGCTATATTTTTATTCGCAACATGATATGTGTTTTGCTTGGAGCGTCTTGTATAATTTGAGTCTTTGCTTGTTAGTTTGTCACAATCTTCTTTGCTGGACACACCTATTTGAGAGAGTTAAATATGGCCTAGAAATTGTTAGAACACTCTATATGCTTCACTTATATCTTTTGAGTTGAATAGTTTTCGCTCTAGTGCTTCACTTACATCTTTTAGAGCACGGTAGTGGTAATACTTTGTAGAAATTGTTGAACTCTCATGCTTCACTTATATCCTTTTGAGAGTCTATTAAAACAGCATGGTAATGTGTTTAGGCTAAAGAAACTAGTCTTCACATGATAGATATCCAATGTCAATGTAGTAAAAAATTTCACACCAAGTACATTGAATATGATGAGATGTTGGATGCTTGATAATTGTTTTGAGATATGAGGATAGTGATATTAGAGTGATGCTAGTGGAGTTATTATGAAATTGAGAAATACTTGTGTTAAGGTTAGTGATTCCCGTAGCATGCACGTATGGTGAACCGCTATGTGACGAAGTTAGAGCATGAGGTATTTGAAGAGTGCCAACCTTTGTGTGGAGGTCGGGGGCGCGCGATGGTTAACTCCTACCAACCTCCCCCCTAGGAGCATCCGTTGATTGCTTTGTTTTGATGACTCGTAGATTTTTGCAATAAGTATATGAGTTCTTATGACTAATGTTGAGTCCATGGATTATACATACTCTCACCCTTCCACCATTGCCAGCCTCTCTTGTATCGCGCAAGTTTCGCTGGTACCATAAACCCACTATATATCCTTCCTCAAAACAGCCACCATATTGTTCCTCAAAACAGCCACCATACCTACCTATCATGGCATTTCCATAGCTATTCTGAGATATATTGCCATGCAACTTTCCACCGTTCCATTCTTATGACACACATCATATTGTCATATTGCCATGCTTGATCATCTAGTTGACATCGTATTTGTGGCAAGGCCACCATGCATAATTTTATACATGTCACTCTTGTTTCATGCACATACCGGTACACCGCCGGAGGCATTCATATAGAGTCATACTTTGTTGTTGTAATATCAAGTTGTAATGAAAGTGTGATGATCATCATTATTAGAGCATTGTCCCGTGGGAGGAAAGGCTAAATCTATAAAGCCCCTCCGCAAAAAAAGAAAAAAAGGGGAAAAGGCCAAAGAAGAAAGAAAGGCCCAAAGAAAAAAAGAAAGAAATAAAAAAGAAAAAGAAAAGAAAAAGGGACATATGCTACTATCTTTTTTCCACACGTGTGCTTCAAAGTAGCACCATGTTCTTCATTGTAGAGATTCTCATGTTTAGTCACTTTCATATACTAGTAGGAATTTTCATTATAGAACTTGGCTTTTATATTCCAACGATGGGCTTCCTCAAATGCCCAAGGTCTTCGTCAGCAAGCAAGTTGGATGCACACCCACTAGTTTCTTTTGTTGAGCTTTCATTCATATTTAGCTCTAGTGCATCCGTTGCACGGAAATCCCTACTCACTCACATTGATATCTATTGATGGGCATCTCCATAGACCGTTGATACGCCCAGTTGATGTGAGACTATCTCCACAACCACCTCTATTCCACCCATAGTGCTATGTCCATGGCTCACGCTCATGTATTACGTGAAAGTTGAATGGTTTGAAAAGATAGATTATGAAAACAAATGCTTGGCTAAAATCGGGGTTGTGCATGATATGAATATTTTGTGTGATAACGAGGGAGCATAGCCAGAACTATATGATTTTGTAGGGATAACTTTCTTTAGCTATAGTATTTTGAGAAGACATGATTGCTTTGTTAGTATGCTTGAAGTATTGTTATTAATTATGTCAGCATATACTTTTATCTTGAATCTTTCAGATCTGAACATTCATGCCACAATTAATAGAATTACATTGAAAAACTATATTGGTTAGCTTTCCAGATCAAAATTTCTTTCTTTATCATTTACCTACTCGAGGACGAGCATGAATTAAGCTTGGTGATGCATGATACGTCTCCAACATATCTATAATTTTTTATTGTTCCATGCTATTATTTATGAAGTCTGGGATGTTTAATGGGCTTTATCATTCACTTTTATATCATTTTTGGGACTAACCTACTAACCCAAAGGCCCAGTCCAAATTGTTGTTTTTTGCCTGTTTCAGGGTTTTGCAGAAAAAGAATATCAAACGGAGTCCACACGGAATGAAACCTTAGCGAGAGATATTTTTGGAGAAAATGACGCACGCGGAGCTTGAGAACCACGTCAGGGGATCAAGATATGGCCCACGAGGGTGGGTGGCGCGCCCCCCTTCCTAAGGCGCGCCCCCTGCCTCGTGGCCCCCTCGAGCGTCCCCCGGTGCCCTCCTTCTTCCTATATAAGTCTATGTACCCCAGAACCTCCGTGAACAGAGAGAAAACCCTAATTCCACTTCCGTACCTTCTGTTCCCGTGAAGATCCCATCATGTAGCCTATTCCGGAGTTCCACCGGAGGGGGATCCATCACGGAGTTCTTCATCATCATCATCATCGCCCACACCATGAGTTGTGAGTAGATTACCTCAGACCTTCGGGTCCATAGCTAGTATCTAGATGGCTTCTTCTCTCTCTCTGAATCTCAATACAAAGTTCTCCTCGGTCTTCGAGGAGATCTATTCGATGTAATCTCTTTTTGCGGTGTGTTTGTCGATATCTAATGAATTGTGAGTTTATGATCAAGGTTATCTATGAAAGATATTTGGTTCTTCTCTGAACTTTTTGTGTGTGCTCATAATATCCTTGCAAGTCTCTTCGAATTATTGGTTTGGTTTGGCCTACTAGATCTATAGTTCTTGCGATGGGAGAAGTGCTTGGCTTTGGGTTCAATCTTGCGGTGTCCTTTCCCAGTGGCAGTAGGGGTAGCAAGGCACATATTGTATTGTTGCCATCGAGGATAAAATGATGGGGTTTATATCATATTGCTTGAGTTTATCCCTCTACATCATGTCATCTTGCTTAAGGTGTTACTCTGTTCTTATGAACTCAATGCACTAGATGCATGCTGGATAGCGGTCGATGTGTGGAGTAATAGTAGTAGATGCGGAATCGTTTCGGTCTACTTGTCTCGGACGTGATGCCTATATACAATGATCATGCCTAGATAGTCTCATAATTATTCGCTTTTCTATCAATTGCTCGACAGTAATTAGTTTACCCGCCGTAGAATATCGCTATCATGAGAGAAGCCACTAGAGAACACTGTGGCCCCTCGTCTATTCTCAACATATGAATCTACATATACTTTACTTTTATCGCTTTTATTTGTTGTTCTTATAAACCAAAAATACCAATAATATAAACTATCATCTCTATCAGATCTCACTTTTGTAAGTGACCGTATAGGGATTGACAACCCCTTATCGCGTTGGCTGCGAAGTTCTTATTTGTTTGTGCAGGTGCGAGGGACTCGCGCGTGGTCTCCTAATGGATTAATACCTTGGTTCTCAAAAACTGTGGGAAATACTTACGCTATTGTGCTGCATCTCCCTTTCCTCTTCGAGGGAATACAACGCAAGCTCGAGAAGTAGTAAGAAGAGTTTATGGCGCTGTTGCCGGGGAGGCTTACGCAAAAGTCATATACCAAGTACCTATCACAAACCCTTATCCTTCTCATTAAATTTATTTGCCTCTCGTTTTCCTCTCCCCCACTTCACCCTTGCCGTTTTATTTGCCCTTCTTCCGCCGTGTGTTTATTTATCGCTTGCTTCGTGTTTGCTTGTGCGTGTTGGCGTGCTTGCTTGTCATTATGGCTAGCCCCTTATCCGCTCCTTTGTCTCCTGAGTTTGAAGTGCTTCACTTCAAACAAAAGCAAGGAGAAAATTTAAACGATGCTTGGTTTAGGATGATGGAATCTTATCGTAAGTGCACCTTAGAGGTGAATTTTAGAATCTTGTTTCGCAATTTTTATGTTGGGTTGAATATGTCTCACAGACAACTCTTGGATTGCATTGCCAAAGGGAATTTTATCGAAGTTGATCCTAGTATTGTGCATGAAATTATAGAGGGAATAGTGGGAACACAACCTCCCCAAAAAGGGTCAAATTCAATCCTGGAAGGGACGCAAGTTTTTGAGAAAATTTGCGAAGTAACAAAAATATTACAACAGTCTCTTGAACCTCTTAAAAGTGTTAGTGGGAATCTCCACCGCATGAATATGTTGATTACTCTTTGTAATAAGCGGTTGGATGCTTTAGATCTAAGGATTTCCGAATATGAAGGGAAACGTAAAGAACCTCCCAGATTCTAGCTTGACACCATTAAAAGGGTGAAGATCAAAGATGGCAATACCTAGATTTATCTTGTATCGTGCCTAGCTAGGGGCATAAAACTATAGCGCTTGTTGGGAGGCAACCCAACTTTAATTTATTTTTTTCTGTTTTTGTTGCTGTTAGGGAATAAATATTGAATCTAGCCTCTAATTAGATGTGGTTTCATGTTTTGTTTAGTGTTTGTGCCAAGTAGAACCTTTGGGAAGACTTGTGTGAAGTTTATTTGATCTTGCTGTGAAAAACAGAATCGTTAGCGCTCGCTAAAGTAGTCCTCAGATTTCACTGGAGCGTGCTTTTTAGTTGATTCTTTTTGCAGATGATTGGTAGACAAATTCCGCAAATTTACCAATTTAGTTTTTTTTGGAGTTCCAGAAGTAGGCGAAACCTGCAGATTACTAGAGACTCTTTTGTTTTTGACAGATTCTGTTTTTCGTGTATTGTTTGCTTATTCTGATGCATCTATGAGTAGTATTGGAGGATATGAACCATAGATAAGTTGGAATACAGTAGGTTTAATACCAATATAAACAAAGAATGAATTCATTGCAGTACCTTTGAGTAGTAATTTGTTTTCTTATACTAACGGAGCTCACGAGAATTCTTGTCTAAGTTTTGTGTTGTGAAGTTTTCATGTTTTGAGTATTGCTTTGATGGACTATGGAACAAAGAGTAGCAAAGGCATAATCTTGGGGATGCCCATGGCACCCCAAGTAAATTCAAGATAATCAAAAGCCTAAGCTTGGGCATGCCCCGGGAAGGCATCCCCTCTTTCGTCCTCATCCATCGGTAACTATACTTGGAGCTATATTTTTATTCGCAACATGATATGTGTTTTGCTTGGAGCGTCTTGTATAATTTGAGTCTTTGCTTGTTAGTTTGTCACAATCTTCCTTGCTGGACACACCTATTTGAGAGAGTTAAATATGGCCTAGAAATTGTTAGAACACTCTATATGCTTCACTTATATCTTTTGAGTTGAATAGTTTTCGCTCTAGTGCTTCACTTACATCTTTTAGAGCACGGTGGTGGTAATATTTTGTAGAAATTGTTGAACTCTCATGCTTCACTTATATCCTTTTGAGAGTCTATTAAAATAGCATGGTAATGTGTTTAGGCTAAAGAAACTAGTCTTCACATGATAGACATCCAATGTCAATGTAGTAAAAAAATTCACACCAAGTGCATTGAATATGATGAGATGTTGGATGCTTGATAATTGTTTGGAGATATGAGGATAGTGATATTAGAGTCATGATAGTGGAGTTATTATGAAATTGAGAAATACTTGTGTTAAGGTTAGTGATTCCTGTAGCATGCATGTATGGTGAACCGCTATGTGACGAAGTTAGAGCATGAGGTATTTGTAGAGTGCCAACCTTTGTGTGGAGGTCGGGGGCGCGCGATGGTTAACTCCTACCAACCTCCCCCCTATGAGCATGCGTTTGTTGCTTTGTTTTGATGACTCCTAGATTTTTGCAATAAGTATATGAGTTCTTATTACTAATGTTGAGTCCATGGATTATACGTACTCTCACCCTTCCACCATTGCTAGCCTCTCTTGTACCGCGCAACTTTCGCCGGTACCATAAACCCACTATATATCCTTCCTCAAAACAGACACCATATTGTTCCTCAAAACAGCCACCATACCTACCGATCATGGCATTTCCATAGCCATTCCGAGATATATTTCAATGCAACTTTCCACCGTTCCGTTCATATGACACGCATCATATTGTCATATTGCCATGCATGATCATGTAGTTGACATCGTATTTGTGGAAACGCCACCATGCATAATTTTATACATGTCACTCTTGTTTCATTGCACATACCGGTACACCGCCGGAGGCATTCATACAGAGTCATACTCTGTTGTTGTAGTATCGAGTTGTAATATCGAGTTGTAATGAAAGTGTGATGATCATCATTATTAGAGCATTGTCCCATGGGAGGAAAGGCTAAATCTATAAAGCCCCTCCACAAAAAAAAAAAGGGGAAAGGCCAAAGAAAAAAGAAAGGCCCAAAGAAAGAAAAAAAGAAAAAAAAAGAAAAAAGAATAGAAAAAGGGACAATTGCTACTAACTTTTTTCCACACTTGTGCTTCAAAGTAGCACCATGTTCTTCATTGTAGAGAGTCTCATATTTAGTCACTTTCATATACTAGTGGGAATTTTCAATATAGAACTTGGCTTGTATATTCCAACGATGGGCTTCCTCAAATGCCCTAAGTCTTCGTGAGCAAGCATGTTGGATGCACACCCACTAGTTTCTTTTGTTGAGCTTTCATTCGTATTTAGCTCTAGTGCATCCGTTGCATGGCAATCCCTACTCACTCACATTGATATATATTGATGGGCATCTCTATAGCCCGTTGATACGCTAGTTGATGTGAGACTATCTCCCTCATTTTTGTCTTCTCCACAACCACCTCTATTCCACCCATAGTGTTATGTCCATGGCTCACGCTCATGTATTGTATGAAAGTTGAAAGGTTTGAAAAGATAGAGTATGAAAACAAATGCTTGGTTGAAATCGGGGTTGTGCATGTTATGAATATTTTGTGTGATAACGAGGGAGCATAACCAAAACTATATGATTTTGTAATGATAACTTTCTTTAGCCATAGTATTTTGAGAAGACATGATTGCTTTGTTAGTATGCTTGAAGTATTGTTATTTCTTATGTCAGCATAGACTTTTATCTTGAATCTTTCAGTTCTGAACATTCATGCCACAATTAAGAGAATTACATTGAAAAACAATATTGGTTATAATTCCACATCAAAAATTCTTTCTTTATCATTTACGTACTCGAGGACGAGCAGGAATTAAGCTTGGTGATGCTTGATACGTCTCCAACGTATCTATAATTTTTGATTGTTCCATGCTATTATTTATGAAGTCTTGGATGTTTAATGGGCTTTATCTTTCACTTTTATATCATTTTTGGGACTAACCTACTAACCCAAAGGCCCAGTCCAAATTGTTGTTTTTTGCATGTTTCATGATTTTGCAGAAAAAGAATATCAAACGGAGTCCAAACGGAATGAAACCTTCGCGAGAGATATTTTTGGAGAAAATCACACACGCGTAGCTTGAAAACCACATCAGGGGATCAAGAGGTGGCCCACGAGGGTGGGGTCACGCCCCCCTTCCCAAGGCGCGCTCCCCTGCCTCGTGTCCCCCTCGAGCGTCCTCCGGTGCCCTCCTTCTTCCTATATAAGTCTAGGTACCCCAGAACCTCCGTGAACAGAGAGAAAACCCTAATGCCACCGCCGTACCTTCTGTTCCCGTGAAGATCCCATCTTGGAGCCTATTCCGGAGCTCCACCGGAGGGGGATCCATCACGGAGTTCTTCTTCATCATCATCATTGCCCTCACCATGAGTTGTGTGTATTTTACCTCAGACCTTCGGGTCCATAGCTAGTATCTAGATGGCTTCTTCTCTCTCTCTCTGGATCTCAATACAAAGTTGTCCTCGTTTTTCGAGGAGATCTATTCGATGTAATCTCTTTTTGCGGTGTGTTTGTCCAGATCCGATGAATTGTGAGTTTATGATCAAGGTTATCTATGAAAGATATTTGGTTCTTCTCTGAACTTTCTATGTGTGCTCATAATATCCTTGCAAGTATCTTCGAATCATTGGTTTGGTTTGGCCTACTAGATCTATAGTTCTTGCAATGGGAGAAGTGCTTGGCTTTGGGTTCAACCTTGCGGTGTCCTTTCCCAGTGAAAGTAGGGGCAGCAAGGCACATATTGTATTGTTGCCATCGAGGATAAAAAGATGGGGTTTATATCATACTGCTTGAGTTTATCCCTCTACATTATGTCATCTTGCTTAAGGAGTTACTCTGTTCTTATGAACTCAATAATCTAGATGCATGCTGGATAGCGGCCGATGTGTGGAGTAATAGTAGTAGATGCAGAATCGTTTCTGTCTACTTGTCTCGGACATGATGCCTATATGCAATGATCATGCCTACATAGTCTCATAATTATTCGCTTTTGTATCAATTGCTCGACATTAATTTGTTTACCCGCCGTAGAATATCGCTATCATGAGATAAGCCACTAGAGAACACTATGGCCCCCGGGTCTATTGTCAACATATCAATCTACATGTACTTTACTTTTATCGCTTTTATTTGTTGTTCTTATAAACCAAAAATATAAACTATCATCTCTATCAGATCTCACTTTAGTAACTGACCGTAAAAGGATTGACAACCCCTTATCGCGTTGGCTGCGAAGTTCCTATTTGTTTGTGCATGTGCGAGGGACTCACGTGTGGTCTCCTACTGGATTGATACCTTGGTTCTCAAAAACTGAGGGAAATATTTACGCTATTGTGTTGCGTCTCCCTTTCCTCTTCAAGGGAATACAACGCAAGCTCGAGAAGTAGCACCAATCGATCCCTGCACTCTGTGAGCCTCACCGCGCCGTTCCCCCTCCTCTCCCCCTTCCCCCCGCGCCCCAAAGCCGCCGCGAGGCCGCCCCAACGCCGCCGTCCGCCCCGACGCCGCCGACGAGCTGTGTATAGATTTTTTTTTCTGTTTATATTGTAGTGTATATGATGATGATGTAATTGTTGGAAATATGCCCTAGAGGCAATAATAAAAGTATTATTATATTTCCTTATTCATGATAATTGTTTGTTATTCATGCTTGAATTGTATTGTACGGAAACAGTGATACATGTGTGAATATATAGACCACAATGAGTCCCTGGTAAGCCTCTAGTTACCAGCTCGTTGATCAACAGATGGTCACGGTTTCCTGACCATGGACATAGGATGTCAGTGATAACGGGATCACATCATTAGGAGAATGATGTGATGGACAAGACCCAATCCTGAGCCTAGCACGAGATCGTATAGTTCGTAATGCCCAAGCTTTTCTGGTGTCAAGTATTTATTCCTTAGACCATGAGGTTGTGCAACTCCCGGATGCCGTAGGAATACTTTGGGTGTGCCAAACGTCACAACGTAACTGGGTGGCTATAAAGGTAAGCATCGGGTATCTCTGAAAGTGTCTGTTGAATTGGTACGAACCGAGACTGGGATATTGTCACTCCGTGTGACGGAGAGGTACCTCAGGGCCCACTCGGTAAGACATCATCATAATGAGCTCAAGGTGAATAAGGAGTTAGTCACGGGATGATGGATTACGGAACGAGTAAAGAGACTTGCCATGACGAGATTGAACAAGGTATCGGGCATACCGACGATCGAATCTCGGGCAAGTACCGTACCGATAGACAAAGGGAATAACATACGGGATTGAGTGAATCCTTGACACAGTGGTTCACCCGATGAAGATCATCGAGGAACACGTGGGAACCAACATGGGTATCTAGATCCCGCTGTTGGTTATAGACCGGAGAGTCGTCTCGGTCATGTCTACGTGTCTCCCGAACCCGTAGGGTCTACACACTTAAGGTTCAGTAACGCTAGGGTTGTAGAGATACATGCACGTGGAAACCCGAATGTTGTTCGGAGTCCCGGATGAGATCCCGGACGTGACATGGAGTTCCGGAATGGTCCTGAGGTAAAGAATGATATATAGGAAGTCCAGTTTCGGCCATCGGGTGAACTCCGGGGGTCACCGGGAGTGTCCCGGGACCACCGGAGGGGTCCCGGGGGTCCACCGGGTGGGGCAACCCATCCCGGTGGGGCCCCTAGGCCGCAAGGGGAAGGGGGCCAGCCCCTGGTGGGCTGGTGCACCCATATGGGCCCCCCTCCATGCTCCTAGGGTTGAAACCCTAGGGGGAGGGGGCGCCCCCTATGCCTTGGGGGGCAAGTCTGCCCCCCTGGCCGCCGCCCCACCCTGGAGATTAGATCTCCCAGGGCCGGCGCCCCCCTTGGCCCCTATATATAGTGGGGGTGAGAGGGCAGCCACACCCCAAGACTCTGGCGCCTCTCCCCCCTCCCGTCACACTTCCTTCTCCTCCGGAAGGCGCCGACGAAGCCCTGCAGGTTTTCCAGTTGCATCCACCACCACGCCGTCGTGCTGCTGGATCTCCGACGACCTCTCCTCCGCCCTTGCTAGATCAAGAAGGAGGAGACATTGCTGTACCGTACGTGTGTTGAACGCGGAGGTGCCGTCCGTTCGGCGCTGGGATCATCGGTGACGAAGAACGCGAAGAGTACGACTACTTCATCCACGTTCCTTTGAATGCTTCCGCACGCGATCTACAAAAGGGTATGTAGATGCACTCCAGTATGCTCGTTGCTAGATGACTCCTTAGATTGATCTTGGTGAAGCGTAGGAAAATTTTGAATTATGCTACGTTCCCCGACAGTGGTATCAGAGCTAGGTCTTTGCGTAGCATCTTGCACGAGTAGAACACAAACAAGTTGTGGGCGTTGAGTTTGCTCAATTTTCTTGCCGTCACTAGTCCAATCTTGATTTGGCGGCATTGTGGGATGAAGCGGCCCGGACCGACCTTACACGTACGCTTACGTGAGACTGGTTCCACCGACAGACATGCACTAGATGCATAAGGTGGCTGGCGGGTGTCTGTCTCTCCCACTTTAGTCGGATCGGATTCGATGAACAGGGTCCTTATGAAGGGTAAATAGAAATTGACAAATCACGTTGTGGTTTTGGCGTAGGTAAGAAACATTCCTGCTAGAAAACCTATAGAAGCCACGTAAAAACTTGCAACAACAATTAGAGGTCGTCTAACTTGTTCTTGCAGCATGTGCTATGTGATATGGTATGGCCAAGCAGATGTGATGAATGATATATGTGATGTGAGATTGATCATGTTCTTGTAATAGGGAATCACGACTTGCATGTCGATGAATTTGACAACCGGCAGGAGCCATAGGAGTTGTCTTAATTATTGTATGACCTGCGTATCACTGAATAATGCCATGTAATTACTTTACTTTATTGCTAAACGTTAGCCATAGTAGTAGAAGTAATAGTTGGCGTGACGACTTCATGAAGACACGATGATGGAGATCATGATGATGGAGATCATGGTGTCGAGCCGGTGACAAAGATGATCATGGTGCCCCGAAGATGGAGATCGAAGGAGCAAGATGATATTGGCCATATCATGTCACTTTATTTGATTACATGTGATGTTTATCATGTTTATGCATCTTGTTTACTTAGAACGACGGTAGTAAATAAGATGATCTCTCACTAAAATTTCAAGAATTGTGTTCCCCCTAACTATGCACCGTTGCTAAGGATCGTTGTTCCGAAGCACCACGTGATGATCGGGTGTGATAGGTTCTAACGTTCGCATACAACGGGTGTAAGCCAGATTTACACACGAGATACACTTAGGGTTCACTTGACGAGCCTAGCATGTACAGACATGGCCTTGGAACACGGAAGACCGAAATGTCGAACATGAGTAGTATAGAAGATACGATCAACATGAAGATGTTCACCGTTGATGACTAATCCGTCTCACGTGATGATCGGACACGGGCTAGTCGATTCGGATCATGTATCACTTAGATGACTGGAGAGATGTCAATCTGAGTGGGAGTTCATTAAAATTTGATTAAGATGAACTTAATTATCATGAACTTAGTCTAAATTCTTTACAATATGTCTTGTAGATCAAATGGCCCACGCTCATGTCACCCTCAACTTCAACGCGTTCCTAGAGAAATCCAAGCTGAAAGACGATGGTAGCAACTATACGGACTGAGCCCCGATCCTGGTTCCTAAAGAAAACTAATGTCCTAGAAGCACCGCTAGGTGACGCTCCCGCCCCGGCAAACTAAGATGTTATGAACGCTTGGCAGTCGCGTTGTGATGATTACTCCCTGGTTCAGTGCGGCATGCTCTACAACTTAGAATCGGGGCTCCAAAAGCGTTTTGAGCACCACGGGGAATATGAGATGTTCCAAGAGCTGAAAATGGTTTTCCAGGCTCATGCCCGAGTTGAGAGATATGATGTCTCCAACACATTCTACAGCTGTAAGATGGAGGAAAACAGTTCTGTCAGTGAGCACATCCTCAAGATTTTTGGGTTGCACAACCGCTTGTTTCAGTTGGGAATGAATCTCCCGGACGAAGCGGTCGTAGACAGAATCCACCAGTCGCTCCCACCAAGCTACAAGAGCTTCGTGTTGAACTTCAATATGCAGGGGATGGAGAAGTCCATTCCCGAGGTGTATTCAATGCTGAAATTAGCGGAGGTGGAGATCAAGAAAGAGCATCAAGTGTTGATAGTCAATAAAACCACTAAGTTCAAGAAGGGCAAGGGTAAGAAGAACTTCAAGAAGGACGGCAAGGGAGTTGCCGCGCCCGGTAAGCCTATTGCCGGGAAGAAGCCAAAGTATGGACCCAAGCCTGAGACAGAGTGCTTTTATTGCAAGGGAACGGGTAACTGGAAGCGGAACTGCCCCAAATACTTAGCGGACAAGAAGGCCGGCAACGTCAAAGGTATATGTGATATACATGTTATTGATGTGTACCTTACCAGCGCTTGTAGTAGCTCCTGGGTATTTGATACCGGTGGAGTTGCTCATATTAGTAACTCTAAGCAGGAGTTGCGGAATAAGCGGAGACTGGCAAAGGACGAGGTGACGATGCGAGTCGGGAATGGTTCCAAGGTCGATGTGATCGCCGTCGGCACGCTGCCTCTACATCTACCCTTGGGATTAGTTTTAAACCTTAATAATTGTTATTTAGTACTAGCTTTGAGCATGAACATTGTATCTGGATCTGGTCTTATGCGAGATGGCTACTCATTTAAATCTGAGAATAATGGTTGTTCTATTTATTTGAGAGATATGTTTTATGGTCATGCCCCGCTGGTCAATGGTTTATTTTTTATGAATCTCGATCGTAATGATACACATATTCATAGTGTGAATGCGAAAAGATGTAAAGTTGATAATGATAGTCCCACATACTTGTGGCATTGTCGCCTTGGTCATATTGGTGTCAAACGTATGAAGAAGCTTCATGCTGATGGACTTCTGGAGTCTCTTGATTATGAATCATTTGACACGTGCGAACCATGCCTCTTGGGCAAGATGACTAAGACTCCGTTCTCCGGAACAATGGAGCGAGCAACCGACTTATTGGAAATCATACATACCGATGTGTGCGGTCCAATGAGTGTTGAGGCTCGCGGAGGCTATCGTTATGTTCTCACCCTCACAGATGACTTGAGTAGATATGGGTATGTCTACTTGATGAAACACAAGTCTGAGACCTTTGAAAAGTTCAAGGAATTTCAGAATGAGGTTGAGATTCAACGTGACAGAAAAATAAAGTTCTTGCGATCGGATCGTGGGGGTGAATATTTAAGTCATGAATTTGGCACGCACCTTAGGAACTGTGGAATTGTTTCACAATTGACACCGCCGGGAACACCTCAGTGGAACGGTGTGTCCGAACGTCGAAATCGTACTCTGTTGGACATGGTGCAATCTATGATGTCTCTCACCGACTTACCGCTATCTTTTTGGGGTTATGCTTTAGAGACTGCCGCATTCACTTTAAATAGGGATCCGTCGAAATCCGTTGAGACGACACCGTATGAACTTTGGTTTGGCAAGAAACCGAAGCTGTCGTTTCTGAAAGTTTGGGGTTGCGATGCTTATGTCAAGAAACTTCAACCTGAAAAGCTCGAACCCAAATGGGAAAAATGCGTCTTCATAGGATACCCAAAGGAAACGATTGGGTACACCTTTTACCACAGATCCGAAGGCAAAGTCTTTGTTGCCAAGAATGGATCCTTTCTGGAGAAAGAGTTTCTCTCGAAAGAAGTGAGTGGGAGGAAGGTAGAACTTGATGAGGTGACAGTCACCCCTCCCGAACCGGAAAGTAGCGCAGCGCAGGAAATTGTTCCTGAGGTGCCTGCACCGACAAGAGAGGAAGTTAATGATGATGATCATGAAGAAACAGATCAAGTTACTACTGAACTTCGAAGGTCCACAAGGGCATGTTCCGCACCAGAGTGGTACGGCAACCCTGTCATGGAAATCATGTTGTTAGACAACGGTGAACCTTCGAACTTTGAAGAAGCGATGGCAGGCCTGGATTCCAATAAATGGCTTGGAGCCATGAAATCCGAGATAGAATCCATGTATGAAAACAAAGTATGGACTTTGGTGGACTTGCCTGATGATAGGCATGCCATAGAAAATAAATGGATATTTAAGAAGAAGACATACGCGGATGGAAATGTGACCATCTATAAGGCTCGGCTTGTCGCTAAGGGTTATCGACAAGTTCAAGGGATTGACTACGACGAGACTTTCTCTCCCGTAGCGATGTTGAAGTCAGTCAGAATCATGTTAGCAATTGCCGCATTCTATTATTATGAGATATGGCAAATGGACGTCAAAACGGCATTCCTTAATGGCTTCCTCAAGGAAGAGTTGTATATGATGCAGCCAGAAGGTTTTGTCGATCCAGAGAATGCTAACAAGGTGTGCAAGCTCCAGCGCTCAATTTACGGGCTGGTGCAAGCATCTCGGAGTTGGAATATTCCCTTTAATGATGTGATCAAAGCGTTTCGCTTTATACAGACTTATGGAGAAGCATGTATCTACAAGAAAGTGAGTGGGAGCTGTGTAGCATTTCTCATATTATATGTAGATGACATATTGCTGATGGGAAATGATATAGAATTCTTGGAAAGTGTAAAGGCCTACTTGAATAAGAGTTTTTCAATGAAGGACCTTGGAGAAGCAGCTTACATATTAGGCATCAAAATCTATAGAGATAGATCAAGACGCCTCATTGGTCTTTCACAAAGTACATACCTTGACAAGATATTGAAGAAGTTCAATATGGATCAGTCCAAGAAGGAGTTCTTGCCTGTTTTGCAAGGTATGAGATTGAGCAAAGGCTCAGTCTGCGACCACGGCAGAAGATAGAGAAAAGATGAGTGTCATTCCCTATGCCTCAGCCATAGGTTCTATCATGTATGACATGCTATGTACCAGACCTGATGTGAACATTGCCATAAGTTTTGTAGGGAGGTACCAAAGTGATCCCGGTATGGAACACTGGCCAGCGGTCAAGAACATCCTAAAGTACCTGAAGAGGACTAAGGATATGTTTCTCGTTTATGGAGGTGACGAAGAGTTCGTCGTAAAGGGGTACGTCGATGCTAGCTTCGACACAGATCTGCATGACTCGAAGTCACAAACCGGATACGTGTATATTTTGAATGGTGGAGCAGTCAGCTGGTGCAGTTGCAAGCAAAGCGTCGTGGCGCATTCTACATGTGAAGCGGAGTACATAGCTGCTTGTGAAGCAGCACAAGAAGGAGTCTGTATGAAGGAGTTCATCACCGACCTAGGAGTCATTCCAAGCGCGTCAAGCCCGATGACTCTCTTCTGTGACAACACTGGGGCTATTGCCATTACCAAGGAGCCCAGGTTTCACAAGAAGACCAAGCACATCAAGCGTCGTTTCAACTCCATCCGGAATTATGTTCAAGATGGAGACATAGATATTTGTAAAGTGCATACAGATCTGAATGTTGCAGACCCGTTGACTAAACCTCTTCCACGGGCAAAACATGATCAACACCAGAACTCTATGGGTGTTTGATTCTTCACAATGTAACTAGATTATTGACTCTAGTGCAAGTGGGAGACTGTTGGAAATATGCCCTAGAGGCAATAATAAAAGTATTATTATATTTCCTTATTCATGATAATTGTCTGTTATTCATGATTGAATTGTATTGTACGGAAACAGCGATACATGTGTGAATATATAGACCACAATGAGTCCCTGGTAAGCCTCTAGTTACCAGCTCGTTGGTCAACAGATGGTCACGGTTTCCTGACCATGGACATAGGATGTCAGTGATAACGGGATCACATCATTAGGAGAATGATGTGATGGACAAGACCCAATCCTGAGCCTAGCACGAGATCGTATAGTTCGTAATGCCTAAGCTTTTCCGGTATCAAGTATTTATTCCTTAGACCATGAGGTTGTGCAACTCCCGAATGCCGTACGAATAATTTGGGTGTGCCAAACGTCACAACGTAACTGGGTGGCTATAAAGGTACGCATCGGGTATCTCCGAAAGTGTCTGTTGGATTGGTACGAACCGAGATTGGGATATTGTCACTCCGTGTGACGGAGAGGTACCTCTGGGCCCACTCGGTAAGACATCATCATAATGAGCTCAAGGTGACTAAGGAGTTAGTCACGGGATGATGTATTACGAAACGAGTAAAGGGACTTGCCATGACGAGATTGAACAAGGTATCGGGCATACCGACGATCGAATCTCGGGCAAGTACCGTACCGATAGACAAAGGGAATAACATACGAGATTGAGTGAATCCTTGACACAGTGGTTCATCCGATGAAGATCATCGAGGAACACGTGGGAACCAACATGGGTATCCAGATCCCGCTGTTGGTCTACACACTTAAGGTTCAGTAACGCTAGGGTTGTAGAGATACATGCACGTGGAAACCCGAATGTTGTTCGGAGTCCCAGATGAGATCCCGGACGTGACGAGGAGTTCCGGAATGGTCCGGAGGTAAAGAATGATATATAGGAAGTCCAGTTTCGGCCATCGGGTGAACTCCGGGGGTCACCGGGAGTGTCTCGGGACCACCGGAGGGGTCCAGGGGGTCCATCGGGTGGGGCCACCCATCCCGGTGGGGCCCCTAGGCCGCAAGGGGAAGGGGGCCAGCCCCTGGTGGGCTGGCGCACCCATATGGGCCCCCTCCATGTGCCTAGGGTTGAAACCCTAGGGGGAGGGGGCGCCTCCTATGCCTTGGGGGGCAAGTCTGCCCCCCTGGCCGCCGCCCCACCCTGGAGATAAGATCTCCCAGGGCCGGCACCCCCCACCCCCGGGCCCCTATATATAGTGGGGGGGAGAGGGCAGCCGCACCCCAAGCCTCTGGCGCCTCTCCCCCCTCCCGTCACACTTCCTTCGCCTCCGCAGGGCGCCGGCGAAGCCCTGCAGGTTTTCCTGTTGCATCCACCACCACGCCGTCGTGCTACTGGATCTCCGACGACCTCTCCTCCGCCCTTGCTGGATCAAGAAGGAGGAGACGTTGCTGTACCGTACGTGTGTTGAACGGGGAGGTGCCGTCCGTTCGGCGCTGGGATCATCGGTGACGAAGAACGCGAAGAGTACGACTACTTCATCCACGTTCCTTCGAACGCTTCCGCACGCGATCTACAAAAGGGTATGTAGATGCACTCCAGTATGCTCGTTGCTAGATGACTCCTTAGATTGATCTTGGTGAAGCGTAGGAAAATTTTGAATTATGCTACGTTCCCCAACAGTAATGTATGTTCGTATGCAAATAATAAGCAAAAGTTAGAATTTTTATGATTTTTTCTGTTGTAATTTTGTTCATATAATTTTTATGGTTTTTTCTGTTGTAATTTTGTTCATAAAGTTTTATGATTGAAAAAAAGAAGAAGATGAAAAAAAAGGAGGAGGAACGTTTTTTTCTACCCCCCTTCCCTATAACATTTTTTTCTACGTATATGTCGTCGTTCTCGATATATATATACCCCCTCCCCGATAAATTCGACATGAGGGGGGGAGGGGTAGCGGAGGGGCCGAGGGTTGCTGATGGTTCGAGGGTCGAGGGGGTCGAGGGTCGCCGAGGCCACCGCAAACCATAGAGAACCGTCGATGCCACTAATATGGTTCCTTGTTGTGATTATTGCTAGCTAGGTCTACGTTTGCCACTAATATTTCCGTTCTGTCATGTTTGTATAATAATTGCCATGTCGTAATATTTACAGAAACTATGGAGATAGGACGAGACGAGGTAGCAGAACAGGTGTTGGGGGACATAATCGCAGACGGAGCTGTTGTCGAAATGTATATCAACGTCGACTCCGATGGTCATTTCGAAGGACATGGTGATGAAGAAGTAGGCTACGGTGATCCACTGGAGGAGATAACACATGATTATGATGGCTCCGGTGATCCAATGGAGGAGGAAACACATGATTATGATGGCTCCAGTGACCAATTACCGGTGGAAGAAGGACACGGTGATGACGGCTCCGGTGACTGAACGGAGTCCGGACAGGTATATATGTATTAATTAAGCATGTGCTGACACTATAGCAAATTGATGCATTGATTGTTTTGGTATATATGTACACGTATTAACTCTCTTCTTTCTTCTTTTCTAGCCCTCCGGATCGAGCCAAAGTTCGGTAAAGACACGAGGCCCGAAGAAAAGGTTGCGCCAGGATGAAAAGTTCATCATCAAAGAAATCAGGCGCGATGGCCTACCGAGTAAACCCAGGAAGGCCAAGGACGCATTTACTGCTCAGTGTGGGGTTGTTGTTAGGGACATGATCCCGATCAGCATCCACCTATGGTACAAGCCTAAGAACGAAGACCCTCGGGTGTCTTATGCCAATGATATGCAGAGAAATGATCTTTGGACCGCGCTGAAGGGCCAATTTCACCCTACCGCCAGAGGAGGATCCGGAGAAGCAGCCACCAGTTATAGAGCAATTGGTCAAGGCAGCCGCTCTTAAGAAGATGGGGCAACTATTCATAGGTGGAAGAATAAGCTGAATGCAAAGTTTGTCGAAAAAAACAAGACTCCAGAATTCACCGGCCGGTTTGAGAAGATTAGAGATCACTGGGACGCATTTGTGGCCCACAAGAAATGGGAAAAGAGTAAGCAGATGTCAGAGAGAAACAAGATAAATGCTGCGAAGAAGCTGTATCACCATCACATGGGGTCAGGTGGCTACCTCAAAGCCTGGCCGTTGTGGGAGAAGGCCAAGAATGACCTGCTTGCTAAAGGGTTCGAACCACAGACATTACACTGGCCAGACCGTTCAAGGACTTGGTTCTTCTGAGTTGGGGGAACCTTGGACCCTGTAATAGGGAAGTGCATTTGGACGGAGGAGCAAATTGTTATACCCATCAAGAACCTTCCATTCTATATCGAAGCAGCGCAGCAAGGGACGTTCGTTCCCGACAGAGAGAACGACGAGCTCACAATGGCCCTCGGGAATCCTGAGCACCCTGGACGGACACGAGGCACGCCAGGCTCCTGCTACCTCTTGAGCTTGCATTGTATTCCCTCAAAGAGGAAAGGGAGATGCAGCACAGTAGCGTAAGTATTTCCCTCAGTTTTTGAGAACCAAGGTATCAATCCAGTAGGAGACCACGCGCGAGTCCCTCGCACCTGCACAAACAAATAAGAACTTTGCAGCCAACGCGATAAGGGGTTGTCAATCCCTTTACAGTCACTTACGAGAGTGAGATCTGATAGAGATGATAGTTTATATTTTTGGTATTTTTAGTTTAATAAAACAACAAATAAAAGCGATAAAAGTAAAGTAGATGTAGATTGATATGTTGAGAATTGACCCGGGGGCCATAGTTTTCTCTAGTGGCTTCTCTCATGATAGCGATATTCTACGGCGGGTAAATGATAACCCACAAGTGTAGGGGATCGCAACAGTTTTCGAGGGTAAAGTATTCAAGCCAAATTTGTTGATTCGACACAAAAGGAGCCAAAGAATACTCTTAAGTATTAGCAGTTGAGTTGTCAATTCAACCACACCTGGAAACTTAGTATCTGCAGCAAGATAGTTCAGTAGCAAAGTAATATGATAGTGGCGGTAGCAGCAATAAAAGTAACGATAGTGTTTTTGTAGTTTTCGTAATAGTAGCAGCGGAAAATTAAATAAGCAACTAGCAATATAGGTAAAGCTCGTAGGCATTGGATCGGTGATGGGAAATTACGTCGGATGCAATTCATCATGTAGAAGTTATAACCTAGGGTGACACAGAACTAGCTCCAGTTCATCAATGCAATGTAGGCATGTATTCCGAATATAGTCATACGTGCTTATGGAAAAGAACTTGCATGACATATTTTGTCCTACCCTCCCGTGGCAGCGGGGTCCTATTGGAAACTAAGGGATATTAAGGTCTCCTTTTAATTGGGTACCGGACCAAAGCATTAACACATAGTGAATACATGAACTCCTCAAACTATGGTCATCATCGGGTGTGGTCGCGATTATTGTCACTTCGGGGTTGCCGGATCATAACACATAGTAGGTGACTATAGACTTGCAAGATAGGGTCAATAACACACATATATTCATGAAAACATAATAGGTTCAGATCTGAAATCATGGCACTCGGGCCCTAGTGACATGCATTAAGCATAGCAAAGTCATAGCAACATCAATCTCAGAACATAGTGGATACTAGGGATCAAACCCTAACAAAACTAACTCGATTACATGATAGATCCCATCCAACCCATCACCGTCCAGCAAGCCTACAATGGAATTACTCACACACGGCAGTGAGCATCATGGAATTTGTGATGGAGGAAGGTTTATGATGACGATGGCGACGATCTCCACTCTCTGGAGCCCCGAACGGACTCCAGATCAGCCCTCCCGAGAGAGATTAGGGCTTGGCGGCGGCTCCGTCTTGTGAAACGCGATAATTCTTTCTCCCTGATTTTTTCCCCCCGAAATGGAATATATAGGACCTGGGGATACGTCGGTGGAGCATCAGGGGGCCCTCGAGGCAGGGAGGCGCGCCCCCCACCCTCGACGACAGGTCATGGCCCCCCATTGTGGATCTTCTTGCAGGTATTTTTTTATATTTTCTGAAATAATTCTCCGTTGATTTTCAGGCGATTCCGAGAACTTTTTATTTCTGCACAAAAACAACACCATGGCAGTTCTGCTGAAAACAGCGTTAGTCCGGGTTAGTTCGATTCAAATCATGAAAGTTAGAATCCAAAACAAGGGCAAACAGGATGGTATCTCGCTAGCCCTTTCTGAGACCGCAAAACCTAAATGCAGAGCACCTTTAAAGATCAAGGACTGACTAGACATTGTAATTCATGGTAAAAGAGATCCAGTCATGATCATACTCAATGCAAATTAATAGTAATACATGCAACGATAGAGATGCTCTCCTACTGGTGCTCTTTGATAAGAGGATGATGACTCTACATAAAAGTAAATAGATAGGCCCTTCGCAGAGGGAAGCAGGGATTTGTAGAGGTGCCAGAGCTCGATTTTTAAATAGAGATTGAATACCATTTTGAGCGGTATACTTTCATTGTCAACATAACAACCAAGAATCTAGATATCTCCCATGCTACGCACATTATAGGCGGTTCCCAAACAGAATGGTAAAGTGTATACTCCCCCAACCACCAACAAGCACACTCCACGGCCAGCCGAATCCACGGGTTACCGTCCAAACAAGCAACAGCCCTGGGCGAGTTTTGTTTAATTATTATGATTTTGAGCATGGGACTGGGCATCCCGGTTACCAGCCATTTTCTCATGAATGATGAGCGGAGTCCACTCATCGTGAGAATAACCCACCTAGCATGGAAGATATAGACAGCCCTAGTTGATACATGAGCTGTTCGAGCATACAAAACAGAATTTCATTTGAAGGTTTAGAGTTTGGCACATACAAATTTACTTGGAACGGCAGGTAAATACCGCAGATAGGAAGGTATGGTGGACTCATGTGGAATAACTTTGGGGTTTATGGAAGTGGATGCACAAGCAGTATTCCCGCTTAGTACAGGTGAAGGCTAGAAAGAGACTGGGAAGCGACCAGCTAGAGAGCAACAACGGTCATGAACATGCATTAAAATTAATCAACAATGAATGCAAGCATGAGTAGGATATAAATCACCATGAACATAAATATCGTGAAGGCTATGTTGATTTGTTTCAACTACATGCGTGAACATGTGCCAAGTCAAGTCACTTAAATCGTTCAGATGAGGATACCACCCATCATACCACATCACAACCATTTTAATATCATGTTGGCACGCAAGATAGACCATTATAAACTCTCAGCTAATTAAGCATGGCATAAGCAGCTATGATCTCTAATTTTCATTGCAAACATGTTTCACTCATAACAAGCTGAATCAAGAATAGACTACTTCTCGTTCATCCTCTAGCGCTTTTACCCCTGCGTGCAGCGCCTGCAAAGTGCTTTGATCCACTTTCTTCTTCCTCTCCCGGCATTTGTAACCGTCTGCGTCGGGAAACCCAGCCTTCCACGAAACGGAGTCTGGCGTGCCTCGTGTCCGTCCAGGGTGCTCAGGATTCCCGAGGGCCATTGTGAGCTCGTCGTTCTCTCTGTCGGGAATGAACGTCCCTTCCTGCGCTGCTTCGATATAGTACTGAAGCTGCCTGATGGGTATTACAAGTTGCTCGTCCATCCAAATGCACTTCCCTGTTACAGGGTCCAAGGTTCCCCCAACCACGAAGAACCAAGTCCTTGAACGGTCTGGCCAGTGTAATGCTTGTGGTTCGACCCCTTTAGCAAGCAGGTCATTCTCGGCCTTGGCCCATAACGCTCGAGCTTTGAGGTAGCTACTACCTCTTGAGCTTGCGTTGTATTCCCTCTAAGACAAAAGGGAGATGCAGCACAGTAGCGTAATTATTTCCCTCAATTTTTGAGAACCAAGTTATCAATCCAGTAGGAGACCACGCGCCAGTCCCTTGCACCTGCACAAACTGTCCCCTCTTGCGATAAAATCAATAGTGTTAAGTCAAAAAGAGTGTTGGGAAATTGGCAGACCGGCCAAAATGGAGGGGATAGTAGGATGAACAGCCGTAAGTGGATCAAGGCCTTGGAAGAACAAATCATGCATTTCTAGCACATTTTGTTAGGGAGTTCACACAAACATGTATTTCATAATGAAATTCTACAGCAATGTAGTATTTGTAACACTCCAATTTTTTGGTTTGGTTTTTCTTCCAAACTTTTGGTCTATTGGAAGGGGGATGTTTGATCTTCTCTTAAAACCCTTGTAAAATTTCTTCTGTCCAAAGTTTGTGTGTTATTCTCAAGCTTGGTCTTTGGTCTTAAAAGTTTCTTCTTGTGTTAGCTCAACACAAGTTGTTTCCATAGGGTTTTATTTGATTATTTTCCCTTCTTGTGTTAAACATCTTAGGTTTAACCTTGGGCTTATTTTCCCCTCCAACTATCATTTTGCCATGACACCCAACAGAAATATTTCTCTCCAAGACCTCCTCTACATCTTAGGACAAGCCTCACATTAATTCCAGTGAGTTTCAACCTTATTGGAATTTTTCCTCTATTTATTTTACTCCTAAAACAATTTATGTTCATCAAAGTGAACCTTGGTGATTTACAAAGGAACCACCATGTCCATCTTGTTATTTGATTCCAAACTAACTTCTCTAGATAGTCCTTAGTACTCACAACCTAGATCCATCTTGTTTCACTGGTCCACAGTTCAAAATCTTCAAATTTCACCTGCTGCAAGTTTGGACCAGAATTGCAAAATTTGGTGAAATTCATATTTATCTACTTCCAAAATTCTGTGAAAATTCAGGAAGCCTCTAGATGCATCAATAGGCTACTCCACCAAATATCAGCCCTAGAAACATTTCCCACATGCCAGAATCATTTCATCGAACACCTGGCATGCACTGTTCTGTCAGTTTCAGAAACAGCTTACTGAAGATCACAGTCGACAGTGCAGTTCGTCAGTTTCGTCAGAGTCGCAGCGTCAATCTCGCCAGTGCTCGCCTTGGATCGATGCTCACTGCACCTCCTTCTTATCCAGCACGCCGCACGCTTGCTTGGCTGCTTCTTGGCGTTGGTGGCGCCCTGGCCCGACCACGCCGGCGTCTTTCACGGCGACAGAACCCCCCGTGGCGGCCGACAGGAGGCATCCTGCGGCTCGACGCCGTTTGGCACCGCCCAAGCCACCCCGAGCTCCGCGTGGCCTTCTCCACTGCAAACGCACGCCTGCAGCACCGTCGCCGTGGCCTGGCGCGCACAGAGCGCATTCTCTGCCACCGACGTGCCGCACGGCCGTTCCGTCGAGGGCAGACCGTAATCGCCCCTCCCCTGCTGAGTTAGACACGGGAATGGAACCAGTACATCTCCTAGTCGATGCTCAAGCCCCTAAACCCACTGTCCCTCCACTGCGCCGCCGTAATCACTCGCCGGACTTATCCCGTTCACGGCAACCGCCTCGGGCCGGCTATTTATAGTGCCCCCGAGCTCACTCTCGAGCCCGCATACCTTCACCGTCACCCTAGACCGCGCCCAGCCTTTGGAAGAGCCTCGAGGGGCCCTTCATCCTCAACTCCGGCCAACTCCGTCCGCCTCGGGCTCCAGCAACGTTCTCTCCGATGAGAACTCCTCCGCTGCCCTGGACTCGAACGTAACCCCCTGACACCTACCTAAACCTAACCCCCACTCCAATTTAACCCCAGGAGCTCTCTTCGAGGAGGCCCACGACCACCCGAGCCACCGTCCGCCGGAGACAGTGTCGCCGTCCACGTGGGGCTCACCGACGCTCAACTCCACCACCAACTGACGCGGAAGAACACCAGGAAGCTGTACGTACCACTCCCTTCCCCTACCTCGCCGTGGATCGGCGCTGGCGACCACCGCAGCTTCTGGCGCCGGCGCGGCTCTGCTTCAGCTTTTAAACCCGACGAGTGGGACCCCCTCGTCAGCCTCTCGTTTCCCTCCGAAACGTTTTTCTGGAAAGCACCTTCGGGCAAAGTACGTCTCCGTATTCAGTTGGCGTACTGCGTACCGGTTCATTTTTCTATTTTCTATTCTAGCCCCTGGAAACTTTTTGTTTCATTACAGATGAGTCCCTGGACAGAAACTCTGATATCTTTTTAACTAAAGATGATTTTGAGTTGATTCTTTTTCTGTCCTCTTTAGTTTTCTGTCTAGTTTTTTGTCATATTTTTGTGAAAAAATTTGGAGCAACTTTCTTTGCACGCGCGGTATTTATGTTAGTATCCGTTTTGTTTGAATACGTAGATACCGAAGGACGTGACGGGACCGCGAACCTCACCGAGTTAGACTCCGACTACTCCGAACCAGGCAAGCATGTTTGAACCTTTGATATGATGAGTTTGTTGCATGTTTGCTCGAGTAGTTCTTTTCATAGCATGGTCATATAAGCATTTGTGTATGGTTATATTTCATGCAAGCAAGCTTCGGGTGAGCCCCGTATGAAAAAGGTTGAACCACCTCGATCATGTGGTGACATGATGGGTGGTTTACTGGTATTGTTGGAGCATGCCAGTAGATGGTTAACTTAGTATCAGCGTGTATCAAGTCGTGATCCCGCTCACCTCCTTTTTGGTACTGTCATATGCCGTCTGTTATGATTTGATGTCTACACACGCTTCTATTCTTGTAGACTGTGTTGGGCCTCCAAGCGCAGAGGTTTGTAGGACAACAACAATTTCCCTCAAGTGGATGACCTAAGTGTTGGTGTACTAAAGTAGGGGTACCTTAGTATCCCAACTTGTGCACGGGCAGTAGCAGCGTCCCATGGCAGGGCACGGCATGCGCTCGCCAAGGCCCACTCTAGTTCCTTTGGAGCCATTCAAGAACAAAGTATTCAAGTTAAGAAACAAGACCCCGGCAAGAGGAGCTTGCCGGGAAGGCCGCTCCAGGCTCAAGACCACCCCTCTAGCACAAGACCTTGGCAAGAGGAGCTTGCCAGGAAGGCCAAAGAACAGCATTTCAGAAGACGTGCCGTGGCGCATCGCGCGCCCCGGCAAGACCCGGAGAGCGACAAGCTTCCGGGCCCGGCAAGGTAGCGACCACGGCAAGGCGCTTGCCGCGGCAAGCTTCCACTGTGTGCCCGCGCTCCAGCTCATTCGGCCAAGCGTCGCCCTGGGGCCCTTCCAGGGGCACGTGGCGGAAGGCTGTGCAGCCTGGGGGACACGGTGGCAAGCCACGATGACAAGGCCTCCGTCGTGGCGAACGGAGACGCCCGGACGGACGCTTTTTACACTGTTTTGGGGTGACGGCGACGGGCATTCAATGCCCTTGTCCTCCACCGTCTGGGTTAGGTACAAAACACTGTGCATACACAGTTGCAACTACCACCACTTTTACGTTTTTGCCCTCAACTACGTTGCCACCTGTCGGTGACCCCTTTGAACTATAAAAGGAGGCCCATGCACAACGTAGAGGGGGTTCCGAAACTAGATCACTCCCACGCTCGGTGCAGCTAGTACTGTAGATCTTCTCGCTCCCGAGCCAAGAACTCAATAACAAAACCAAGGCAGGAGTAGGGTTTTACGCATCCGTGCGGCCCGAACCTGGGTAAACTGCTCGCGTGCGCGCCTCGATCCGCTCTTTGTGCTCCCTCCGCTCCCTTGCCATACCGAAAAGGGGCTCCGGTCCCATAGGTGTTCGTGGAAGATCAGTTTCCCCGACACTAAGGTTTATCGAACTCAGGGAAGTAGAGGTCGAAGATGGTCTCTCTCAAGCAACCCTACAACTAAGATACAAGAAGTCTCTTGTGTCCCCAACACGCCTAATACAACTAGGAGTTGTATAGGTGTACTAGTTCGGCGAAGAGATGGTAAAATATGGATGATACGAGTGGCAAAGCAAAGTAATATAAATCTGTAATAAAAAGTGCAGCAAGCAAACAAGTGGTAAACGTGAGCACAATTGGTATTGCAATGGTGGAAACAAGGCCTAGGGATCATACTTTCACTAGTGGCAACTCCCAACAACATTAACATAATCGAATCACATGATATTTCCCATAAAACATGCAATGGAGACGCACCCGGAGGTCATTCCTTTGTGGTCATGAGAGGACGAGAATTGTGTAGGGCTACAAAAGCACACCTCAAAGTTCGTAGTTCTCAATCTATGGATTTCCCAATGTCACCGCGGCCATCCAAAGAGAGTACCACAATCACCACAACATATCTAAAGGATAGTCAAAGACAAGCACCAAGAGACTCTAAATCTTCAATCAACACACAAAAGAGGAAATCACTCATGAAAATATTCTTCTAATCCATGTCCAATAGACCGCTGTCACCTTGGTCTCGGGAATTATACTAGATAAAGACATGTGAGTACATCAATCCAATACATAGAGGAAGGGGAAGTATCATGGGATCACCCTAGATTAACATAGCCTATGATCACAACGAAGATCACATCATGGGAGAGAGAATTGACCACATAGCTACTGGTAGAAACCTCAGCCCCGAGGAGGAACTACTCCCGCATCATGGAGGGAGGAAGCAACGTCGATGGCGATGAATCCGGGGGCGCTTCCCCGTCCCGGCAGGGTGCCGACACAGGAATTCTGGTCCCCCGAAACTTGATGGCGATGGCGGCGGAGATCGGAATTGCGTCTGGAGAAAAGGGGTCTGGAATCAGGGTTTCTTCGACGGGTGTTAAATATATGCCAAAGGGGGGCACTAGCGGAGGTAAGGGGGGCCCAGGCGGCCTGGCCCGGCGGCCAGGGGTGGGGCCGCCCCCCCAGGGCGCCTGGAGCCCCTCTGGCCTCCCTCTGGCCCTACTTCGGCCGCATGGAAGCTTCCGGAATGCTGATTTTTTTTATATTTTTCCCGGAATTTTTCTGGCAATTTACGTAATGGGAAAACCTGAGATACAAAAACAGCAGAAAACAGAAACTGGCACTTGGGTGCACTAAGTTAATAGGTTAGTCCAAATATGATCAAAAGTGTATGGAAGTGCATAAATATCATAGCAATATCACACAAAAGAGGCATGGAGCATGCAGAAATTATAGATACGTTTTGGACGTATCAACATCCCCAAGCTTAATTCCTGCTCGTCCTCGAGTAGGTAAATAATAGCAAGCATAATTTCTGTGGTGACATGCTATTAACCATATAAGAACTTTTCACAGTCACATGACAAATGCTTACTGAGATAATGAATCTGTAGTAATTAAGTTGCCTCATGAGAATATCACAAAGAACTGAAAGTTTTACAATATGATACTGAAACACTCAATAGATTTGTAGTGAGCATGGTGTGCAAACATGACAAAGTGGTACCTCGCTTGCCCCCTTTAGTGAAGCAAAACATAAATGCAGGGGCACCTCCAAAGTTTAAGTGACGGCTAGATACAATGATTTCAGAATAAACGATATCATAATCATGCAGAAGACAATGGTACTTTGGGACAATGCACATCACACTCAGAATGACAATCATGCTCTCAATAGTTGGTGCTTTAAAGAAAGAAGGTGGAGACACTCGAACCGTGGCTTTTGATGGCAAGGTTGAAAACCCATGGTCGGAAACAAAAACTAAACATGTACCAGAGCTCTTGGTATTTAAAAACAGAGGTAAAAATTATTTTTTGGATATGCATATTTCGTCAACGAATGCTAGTAGATAACTCAATTACTTCTCGAGCTGGACAAGTTTCGAGGAACGGCTCCCGCACGAGGACAATCACATCCTCTTAATCTCCTTTTTTTATCACTGCCAAAGTTTTCTGATTTCTCATGAACAAAGCGTGAAGGAGGGTTTGTTTGTTGTATATTTTTTAATGAGCCGGGCGCACTCTTTGCCAGTTCCTTCTCGTATTAGGGGTTTGCACATTAGACATGCAATCCCGGGGTGAAGCTTGTCCAACCTAAAAAGATCATGAATTAACTACTACTTCCTCATGAGCTAAATAGAGGCACAAAATAGAAATGATTTTGAATAATTTCGAGATGGTACAAGATAGTCTTCGTTAGGAATGGCAAGTAAATACCATGTATAGGAAGGTATGGTGGACTCATATGGCATAACTGGTTTAAAGGATTTTGGATGCACAAGCAGTCAGTCTGCTTAGTACAGGCGAAGGTTAGCAAAAGACTGGGAGCGACCAACTAAGAGAGCAATGACGGCCATAATCATGCAGAGCGACAAAGCAACATTGAATCGGGCATGGAAGTTATATCGCTACTCAGAAATTAAAGATCATCAAGGCTTGATAGACTTTCTTTAGAGTCTTAAATATGCGTGAGAATATGCCAAGTCAATCAAAGTAAATTCTTGGAGGAATATATCACTAAACCATACCACATCATAGGCAAACAAATCATGCTGGTACTTCAATAACACATTAAGAACCCCCCAGCTGTTTGAGACTAACCATAAGAAAACATGAACTACTAAGCACCATTATGCACATAGCATTTTTATCGTAGACATATCAACCAGTGCCACAGAAGCCAACTCTCTTAACAAGATAAGCATGATAACTCAAGAGAGTTCAACAACCAACTAAACAAAAGCTATTTAAAAAGAAAAGCATGAAAACTAAGAGCTAAACATGACAGTAGCTATGGAAAGACAAAGAACACACACAGCAAAGGTAAGCATGAAAATCCTATGTTGTGTTCTAAGTTGAAGTGGAGCGTGTTTCTCTCCCAAACAATGAAGGCTAGGATCTAACTTATTATGAACTGCAAGCAAAGCTAAAGAAAACTAAAAAGGAAACTAAGAGCAAGACGCTCCAAGCATAGCACATAACGCATGAAGTGATTAAAATATAGTGGAACGAAAGACGAACTGATAATTGTTGATGGAGAAGGTGATGCACGGGGGCATCCCCAAGCTTAGACGCTTGAGTCTTCTTGAATATTTCTCGGGGGTGCACGGGGGCATCCCCAAGCTTGAGCGTTTGACACTCCTGAATCTTTTTATCATCTTCCCTCGCACACTTGAAAACTCCCTTCATACATAACTCATCATAATCTGATTAGCGAGGTTAGTACCCATAATAAAATAATTTTTCCTTGCTGGAAATAAAGATAATCTTGAAGGTCTACTGTTTCTCAAGATTGCCAAAAGGTTTTTGCAAAGAAAAAGCAAGCTCAAGGTTTGCAAAACGAAGGAAAGGCAAAACAGGAAAGAATCTGTGAAAAACAGACCAGCAGGTAGTAAATAATTTTTTTCGGGGTACTTCTGCAACTCAAATCAAAAAACTCAGAACAGACACCCGAAAGCCAATTGTATAGAGCACGCTGTCGAAACAATTCAGACCAAAAAGATGATCTGGTGATTTTATACAAATTTTTCTGTCCAAGGACAGAATCTGTTTCCTGGACAGCACGTCACAACTTTTGAACTTTCTTGCAATCGGAGGCTAAACTTGGCACAAAGCAGAAAAATAAAGATACAATGATGTTGCTAAAGTAGTAACAAACATCAAGACCACTAAAAACTGAAAGAACACACTGAAAGCAAAGATAACAAGGGTTGTCTCCCTAGAGCTCTTTCTTTATAGCCATAAAGATAGGCTTAAGACTTTAATGATGCTCTCGTAGGAATAAGAGTTGAAGAGCAAAAGAGAGCATCAAGAAGCAAATATCAAACACATTTAAGCCTAACATGCTTCCTATGCATAGGAATATTGCAATAGAATAATTCATTGAAGCACAAAGCAATAAGCATAGGAAGACAAAACAAGTGCAGCTTCAAAACTTTCAACATAAAGAGAGAGAACTTGATATTATTGAAATATCTATAAGCATACGTTCCCTTCTCATAATAATTTTCAGTGGGATCACGAATAAACTCAACAATATAAACATCACATAAAGCATTGTTACCATGATCAACATGCAAAAAGGTACTCTTACTCTCCACATAAGCATCTTTGGGGAGCCCATGGTTAGGACTTTTTAGCATTAACGTTTTCAGTCTCCCCCAAGCTTGAGCTACGCTCTCTCCGTCATGAGGATATAAATTACAAACATAATTCCTATTCTCATGGACTTCATGAAGAGGATAAAACTTGGAGTAAAAGAGAGACTGGATCTCTTCCCAATCCAGCAGGTGAGAGTCATCTAGTAGCCTATACCATTCCAATGCTTTTCCTTTCAGGGACAAGGCAAATAATTTCCTCATGACTCCATCTCTTGTCAAACCTGAAATCTTAAACAACTCACAAAGTTCTGTAAGTTTCAACAAATGAATACTAGGATTGACTGTCCCATCATAACGATCATTCATAATCATTTCAATTATCCCAAGTGGTATTTGGAACGGGATACATTCAGTAGGTGGAAGAGACTTCTCTACCACGGGTGTGGTAAAGCGGCCTTCCCCAAGCAGCGAACTAAGAGTGCGGTTTTCCATAAACATAACTAGTGAAACTAAAAACAAGAAACAAAAAGATTTAATTGCAAGATCTAGAGAATGTACCTTCACTTACCTCACTTCCCCGGCAACGGCGCCAGAAATAGCTTGCTGTCTACACACGCTTCTATTCTTGTAGACTATGTTGGGCTTCCAAGCGCAGTGGTTTGTAGGACAGCAGCAATTTCCCTCAAGTGGATGACCTAAGGTTTATCAAACTCAGGGAAGTAGAGGTCGAAGATGGTCTCTCTCAAGCAACCCTGCAACTAAGATACAAGAAGTCTCTTGTGTCCCCAACACGCCTAATACAACTAGGAGTTGTATAGGTGCACTAGTTCGGCGAAGAGATGGTAAAATATGGATGATAGGAGTGGCAAAGCAAAGTAATATAAATCTGTAGTAAAAAGTGCAGCAAGCAAACAAGTGGTAAACGTGAGCACAATTGGTATTGCAATGGTGGAAACAAGGCCTAGGGATCATACTTTCACTAGTGGAAACTCCCAACAACATTAACATAATCGAATCACATGATATTTCCCATAAAACATGCAATGGAGACGCACCCAGAGGTCATTCCTTTGTGGTCAAGAGCGGACGAGAATTATGTAGGGCTACAAAAGCACACCTCAAACTTCGTAGTTCTCAATCTATGGATTTCTCAATGTCACCGCGGCCATCCAAAGAGAGTACCACAATCACCACAACATATCTAAAGGATAGTCAAAGACAAGCACCAAGAGACTCTCAATCTTCAATCAACACACAAAAGAGGAAATCACTCATGAAAATATTCTTCTAATCCATGTCCAATAGACCGCTGTCACCTTGGTCTCGGGAATTATACTAGATAAAGACAAGTGAGTACATCAATCCAATACATAGAGGAAGGGGAAGTATCATGGGATCACCCTAGATTAACATACCCTATGATCACAACGAATATCACATCATGGGAGAGAGAATTGACCACATAGCTACTGGTAGAAACCTCAGCCGCGAGGAGGAACTACTCCCGCATCATGGAGGGAGGAAGCAACGTCGATGGAGATGAATCCGGGGGCACTTCCCCGTCCCGGCAGGGTGCCGGCACAGGAATTCTGGTCCCCCAAAACTTGATGGCGATGGCGGCGGAGATCGGAATTGCGTCTGGAGAAAAGGGGTCTGGAATCAGGGTTTCTGCGACGGTTGTTAAAAATATGCCAAAGGGGGGCACCAACGGAGGTAAGGGGGGCCCAGGCGGCCTGGCCCGGCGGCCAGGGGTGGGGCCGCCCCCCCAGGGTGCCTGGAGCCCCTCTGGCCCCCCTCTGGCCCTACTTCGGCCGCATGGAAGCTTCCGGAACGCTGATTTTTTATATATTTTTCCCGGAATTTTTCTGGCAATTTACGTAATGGGAAAACCTGAAATACAAAAACAGCAGAAAATAGAAACTGGCACTGGGGTGCACTAAGTTAATAGGTTAGTCCAAATATGATCAAAAGTGTATGGAAGTGCATAAATATCATAGCAATATCACACAAAAGAGGCATGGAGCAAGCAGAAATTATAGATACGTTTTGGACGTATCATTATTACGGTCTAGTCAGTTGCAAACCACTTTTCGAGTACACACCAAGTAGAGGTGCCGGGATGAGGGTTCCATGGCCGTGGATTAAAGCCCGTCATCCGGTCAGGGGGCATGGGTGTTTCCGGTTGGGACCGAGAGGGAGGCACCCCTTAGAGCGCGCATATATATATTTGATCCCATGCTATTCGAGGTAGTAGCCTCCCCGTCTTAATGTTTTTCGTGAATGTTGTCGCGGGTGATTCCTGACAGCAGGATGTGAAATGGGTGTGTACTGGTCAGTTGGGTTTCTGATAAAACACCGTAGACGGAACTAGTCCTTGTGGCTAGTAGAATCCGTTGGCTATGATTTAATAGTACAAGCTCTACAGAGTAAAATCTTCCGAGTAGCCATGTTTATGGCCTAGGGTCAATCTTCGTGTCAACCCGGTGACCGTCTCTAGTAAATTCTTGATAGTAGCAAGAGTAGTGATTTTGTCAAGTTCATTTGGTAGATGAACTAACCAATTACCTCTGTACTGATTTAGTTCCTGAAGTATTCCACTGTTATACTATTGTTTATATAAGCCCTTTCTGTGATGTCGGTCAGACGTCCGACTGTGGCATTCTTGTTATTTATTTACATTATTAGCCCTTTATGTGATGTCGCTCAGACGTCCGACTGTGGCATTCTTGTTATTTATTTTCATTATAAGCCCTTTATGTGATGTCGCTCAGACGTCCGACTGTGGCATTCTTGTTATTTATTTTCATTATAAGCCCTTTATGAGATGTTGCTCAGACGTCCGATTGTGGCATTCTTGTCTTTTATTTTCTTATTAAGCCCTTCATGTGATGTCGCTCAGACGTCCGACTGTGGCATGTTTCCATTTATTTATTCCTCACGAGGCGTCACTCAGACACTCGTTTGGTTTCCTTTTATTTATCTTATGGATTTCGGGAGGATTACGGCCCGAATTCTATTTTTACATACAGCACAGAAATATTATTATCTGGTTGCATTTTTGCTAGAATACTCATATGCATCATGTTTGCATTTATTATATCTTATGTCCGAACTGTCTTGTGAGTACATTCAAAGTACTCACCTGGCTTGTTGATTTGGCCAGCTGTGGATGAAGGCGATCTCATGGATGAAGAGTTCGATAGCGAGTCCGACGTCTAGTGGAGTCCCAGTCAGACTCTTGCGATCCTGGAGTTAAACACTGTTATATAACCGCTTCCGCCAACCACCAAATAAATTCATCGGGTCTCACTCCGACACTCGATGAACTGTATTATATTGGAGTCACGCCACCCACTACACGGTGACATATCCACCACCTTTTTATTACGAGTAGTAGTATGCCACCCTACCATTGTGTCATATCCGCCTTTATGTACTATATTGGCGCGCTTGTAATAAAATTGTTGAGCTATCCCAGCTCAACCTTGTATAATATTCAGTACTCTGGAATTCTGTATCAAGGAATTGTCTATCGGCAAGAAGTATTCTTCCTTGCTGGTTTATTAAAAAGGTTGGTCTTTCGGTAATTATTATACTGAAAAACCGGTCCTGACAACCTTGGTACCAGAGCCAGGATGACTGTAGGAAGCCACTAGGTGCGGTCGCTAATCGGTTATTAGCGTAATCACTGCTATTCAACATTTTTGCATCTATAGCAATTTTCTGTTAGTCATCATAAATTTATGACTTGACTATTCGGAATTTTTGTCTACTTTTGTAGATGGCCAGCAACGACTGTGATGCACAAGTGTTCGCCAACATCCCTGAGGGGTTTGTCAAGCTCCTCTTCGCCATCACCAAGGTCATGATTGGGCCATCAACCCGTCCAGAGTTTACACTCTACCGTCACAAACTCAATGACAGTGTGTCAATGCACCAGGCCGTGGTGCACTTCAAGGGATGGCGTTCAGAAGCACGCCGCCTCCGATTTGTGGGCAGGGCCATGCCTACGGAGAGGCATGCCATGCAAATGGCTGCCCGTGAGGCGATAGCTCCTCTCCGGGATATTCTTCCTTCAATGAAGACTCGTCGCTACCGTTACCTCCCATGCCACGTGCCCTACACGTGCCACTATGCGTTTGCTTGCGCAAATGGGGAACATGATGAAGCCATCGAATCAATGGTTGAGTACCTCAAGGCACTTGAGGCAGCCTTTGATAATCTTGTGGACGACTTGGTGGCTGCTCGTATGGACTTGGTCCAGAGTGGTTCCTCCAACAGGAGGGAGCTACTCCATACTGCGCCACCACTGACGTTTGTCTCATCCACCGGGTCCTATGCACCTTCCATCTTAGCCACCGCTCGCCGTCTGCCTACAACTGAGGAGTTTGACCAGGTCATTGCTCCTACCCCAGTCAGAGCTGCACCACCTGCCGCACCCGCATCAACGCCTCGTACCCATACTCCGCGCCTGGAGCCTATTAGTGAGGAGGAAGTTGAGTCTCCATCACCACTGGGCCTTACCCTCGGTAGGCCGAGGGAAATCTTCAACATCTCCGACTAGTGCGTCTATCCGCGACGCGTTATGCTCGCTTCTATGATGTGTGTGATATGTAAAATAGGTTGATGGCAAGTAGTCTGTTTGCACATCATGTTAGGGACTTGGAGAAGTGCACTAGCATAAATAACATGTCAGGAATGTGTACGCACATCCTTGACAGATGTATAATTACGACTCGCCTGTAAGATATGTACTAAGCGGTCCTCCTCCATGTGCAATCTAGTTTATTTCCAAAAAAAATTCTTTGGAGCTCGTGTTTTGTTGCTTTTGCAAATCTTGGTTTATTTTGCTGCTCGATTCTTCTCATGATTTCTGCAATAATACCCCAGAGTAAGAAATGAATCGTCCCTGGACGCGTTCCATGCCAAGTCCGCCAGAGGAAAATAATGGCACACAGACAGGTAACAATTTCACGCAAGGACAGTCAAGTCAGCAGGGCAGCGAAACAACATTTTCTCAAGTATGCCGCCTTTACGAGCAAAGTCAGCAACAGCATCAGGAAATGATGAACCATGTCATTAACATGGGAAATCACCGTGAGCCATACCAGCAACACTCAAAATTATCTGAATTTCAGAAGACACGTCCGCCAACATTTTCTCACACAGACAGACCTCTTGAGGCCGATGATTGGCTTCGAAATATTGAAAGGAAATTAATTGTGGCACAATGCTCAGACCGTGAGAAGGTACTCTACGCACCACATTATCTTACTAGAGCAGCCACGTCATGGTGGGAGAATTTTCTGTATGTGCACCCCAACATAAATGATATCACCTGGGAAGATTTCAAAGAAGGTTTTCGTGGGGCGCACATCCCTAAGAGCATTAAGAAAATCAAGAAAAGAGAATTCGATGACCTCAACCAAAGGGGCATGACAGTAACCGAGGACAACAGTCAGTTTATGCAATTGTCCCTCTATGCCAACGAAGAGCGTATGACTAAAAATAAGAAGATGGAAAAATTCCTGGACGGACTAGCACCAGCACTTAAATGCCAGTTAGTCGTACACACTTTTCCAGATTTCAAGACACTAGTGGACAAGGCTATTACGTTGGAAAATGAACATCGTAGTCTGGAAGATATTCGCAAGAGAAAAAGGGATCAGATCAACCACCCTCGCAACAACAGGAATAAGATAAATTTCAAGAATGGGGCGAACAAACCCATGACAGATGACACACGTCCAAACAAGAATTTTCATGAAAGTGACAAGGATTTCACCAATCGCCCAGGTGTTACTTGCTACGCAGGTGGAGAAGAGGGACACTATGCTAAACAGTGCCCAAAGACAAGAAACTCAGCACCGAAGCCACACAACAACGGAAACAATTCCGCGCCCAAGCGTAACAACTTCAACCCCAATAACAATCACAAGAAAGGCCACCTGAATTATGTGACCAAGGAGCAAGCACAGGATGCCCCGGATATCGTAGTCGGTATGTTCCCTGTCAACACAATACCTGCCACGGTTTTTTGTTTGATTCTGGACCTTCTCATTCGTTCATTTCGAAGAGTTTTGCTTTGCACCATGGTTTTTCGATGCTTCCTTTGGGAAAGTCAATGACCATCAAGTCCCCCGGAAGTAAGCAGATCACTCAGAATTACTGTCAAGGTTTGACCATTGAAATTGAATGGTTAAAGTTTCACGCAAACCTCATCGTGTTGGCAAACAAGGGGCTGGATGTTATCCTGGGTATGGACTGGCTAACCACCAACAAAGGATTTATCGACTGCTTCAACCAGACTGTGATTCTTACTCATCATCACGGAAAGACAATAAGAGTGGCAGCTCAAGAAATACCAGTGTCGCGGCAACCAAAATTAAACAAGGTAGACACTTATGAGTTAAGCAAAGTCCCAGTAGTATGTGAATTTCCGGACGTATTTCCCGAAGAACTACCAGGCATGCCACCAGACAAAGAAATAGAATTTTTTATTGAACTAGCGCCTGGAACCACCCCCATATACAAGAAGCCATACAGAATGGCACCATCCGAGTTGGTTGAACTAAAGAAACAAATAAAGGAATTGCTGGACAAAGGATTTATACGGGCCAGCTCCTCACCTTGGGGTTCGCCGGTATTGTTTGCCAAAAAGAAGGATGGGACTATGAGATTGTGTATAGACTAACAGGCACTCAACATGATCACTATCAAGAACAAATATCTGATGCCACGGATAAATGATTTATTTGACGAGCTCGCGCAAGCCAAGGTTTTCTCAAAAGTCGATCTAAGGTCGGGTTAACATCAATTAAAAGTACGTACAGAAGATATCCCGAAAACAGCATTCACCTCCAGATACGGACTATACGAATTTACAGTAATGCCGTCTGGACTGACCAACGCCCCCTCATATTTTGTCCACCTCATGAACAAAGTGTTTATGAAATTCATGGACAAATTTGTGGTGCTATTTATTGATGATATCTTGGTATATTCAAGGACACCAGAATAGCATGATGAACATCTCCGTATTGTACTGGGAGAATTAAGGGAACATCAACTCTACGCCAAATTCAACAAATGTGAATTTTGGTTAAGACAAGTTGGTTTTCTAGGCCACGTATTGACACAAGAGGAAGTTGATGTGGACCCGGAAAAGGTTAAGGCTGTACTTGGTTGGAAGTCACCAGCCAATGTAACTGATATACGAAGTTTCCTCGGAATGGCTGGATATTATACAAGGTTTATTAAAGGATTTTCCACCATAGCCAAACCAATGACACAGTTACTCAAGAAGGATAAGAAATTCATATGGACCGAAGTGTGTGAGAAAAGCTTCCAGGAACTCAAAAAGAAATTAACCACAGCCCCAGTATTGGTTGTACCAGACATACACAAGAGTTTTGAAGTATATTGCGACGCATCCCGGAAAGGTCTCGGATGCGTACTAATGCAAGAAGGCAAAGTAGTCGCCTACGCTTCCCGGCAACTATGGAAACATGAAGAAAATTATCCTACTCACGATTTGGAATTGGCAGCAGTCATTCATGCACTCAAGGAGTGGAGGCACTTTTTGCTTCGGAATCGTTGTCAAATATATACGGACCATAAGAGCCTCAAATATATGTAGACATACACAAGAGTTCACGCAACCAGAACTCAATTTACGACAACGACGCTGGCTGGAACTGGTAAAAGATTCTGACATTGGCATCCACTATCACACAGGAAAAGCAAACGTGGTAGCCGATGCTCTCAGCCGTAACCCCAGCCCGAACAACGGCAGCCTACAGAGCCTGAGACCCGAATTTCAGCAAGAATTCGCCAAGCTCAACTTAATGATGGTCACTGAAGGCGAAGTGTCAAATCTGGAAATACAGCCTACGCTAATAGAACAAATAAAGAAGGCTCAGCATGGACACCCCGGCATCGAAGGAATAAAAAGAAAAGTAAGTCAGGGCAAGTCCTCAGAATTTACCATAGACAGTGAGGGAATATTATGGCTCGGAGACAGGCTTTGCGTACCAAATAGCGAAGACCTTAAACAACAAATTCTAGCAGAGAGCCACACCGCTCCGTACTCAATTCACCCTGGAGGGACAAAAATGTACAAGGACATTCAGGAAAGATTTTGATGGCACGGCATGAAGAGGGATATAGCTACATATATTGCATGCTGCGATTCATGTCAACGCATTAAAGCCGAGCACCAAAAACCCGCAGGACTCTTACAGCCAAACAAGATACGAGAGTGGAAATGGGACGATATTGGGATGGATTTTATTGTTGGACTGCCACGGTCACAGCACGAAAATGATGCCATATGGGTCATCACGGATAGATTGACCAACGTGGCACACTTCATTTCAGTTAAGACAACCCACACCACCCAAAAGCTTGCCAAGCTTTACCTCGGCCGTATAGTATGCCTACATGGGGTCCCAAAGACTATAATATCCGACAGAGGCACTCAGTTCGTCTCCAAATTTTGGGATCAGTTGCAGCAAGCCCTCGGGACGCAACTAGTGTTCAGTACAGCTTATGACCCCCAGACTGGAGGACATACGGAACGAGTAAATCAAATACTAGAAGACATGCTAAGGGCATGTGTCCTCACCTATGGGACCAGTTGGGAGACAAGCTTACCATATGCTGAGTTTGCATACAACAATAGTTACCAAGCCAGCCTGCGGATGGCACCTTTCGAAGCCTTATACGGACGAAGATGCCGTACTCCATTAAACTGGTCAGAAACAGGGGACAGTCGTATCATCGGCCCAGACATGTTAAAAGAAGCTGAGGAAAAAGTTAAAACAATACGGGATCGACTCAAGACAGCACAAAGCCGACAGAAGAGCTACTATGATCAAAAACATCGGGAAGTAAGTTTTGAACCCCGTGAAGACGTGTACCTACGTGTATCTCCTATGAGGGGACTACAGAGATTCAAGGTCAAAGGGAAACTAGCACCACGATTTATCGGACCCTTTCGCATAGTTGCACAGAGAGGCACAGTGGCCTACCAGTTGGACCTTCCCAAGGAACTATCAGACGTCCACGACGTGTTCCATGTTTCGCAACTACGGAAGTGTGTAAGCAACCCAGAGAAGCATGTGTCGCATGAAAATCTCGATGTGCAACCAGATCTCACCTACCGGGAACACCCAATAAAAATATTGGAGGAGTCTGAAAGGAGAACCCGTCAGAAGACAATAAATTACTCAAGGTTCAGTGGAGTAATCACACAGAGGATGAGGCAACGTGGGAAAGGGAAGATTTCTTCGTACAGAACACCGACACCTATTTGAGGATCAGCTGAAATCTCAGGGATGAGATTTTTCCTAAGGGGGTAGGTGTTGTAACACTCCAATTTTTTGGTTTGGTTTTTCTTCCAAACTTTTGGTCTTTTGGAAGGGGGATGTTTGATCTTCTCTTAAAACCCTTCTAAAATTTCTTCTGGCCAAAGTTTGTGTGTTATTCTCAAGCTTGGTTTTTGGTCTTAAAAGTTTCTTCTTGTGTTAGCTCAACACAAGTTGTTTCCATAGGGGTTTATTTGATTCTTTTCCCTTCTTGTTTTAAACATCTTAGGTTTAACCTTGGGCTTATTTTCCGCTCCAAGTATCATCTTGCCATGACACCCAACATAAATATTTCTCTCCAAGACCTCCTCTACATCTTAGGACAAGCCTCACATTAATTCAAGTGAGTTTCAACCTTATTGGAATTTTTCCTCTATTTATTTTACTCCTAAAACAATTTCTGTTCATCAAAGTGAACCTTGGTGATTTACAAAGGAACCACCATGTCCACCTTGTTATTTGATTCCAAACTAACTTCTCTAGATAGTCCTTAGTACCCACAACCTAGATCCATCTTGTTTCACTGGTCCATAGTTCAAAATTTTCGAATTTCACCTACTGCAAGTTTGGACCAGAATTGCAAAATTTGGTGAAATTCATATTTATCTTCTTCCAAAAATTCTGTGAAAATTCAGGCAGCCTCTAGATGCATCAAGAGGCTACTCCACCAAATATCAGCCCCAGAAACATTTCCCACATGCCAGAATCATTTCATCAAACACCTGGCATGCACCGTTCTGTCAGTTTCAGAAACTGCTAACTGAAGATCACAGTCAACAGTGCAGTTCGTTAGTTTCGTCAGAGTCGCAGCGTCAATCTTGCCAGTGCTCGCCTTGGACCGATGCTCACTGCACCTCCTTCTTATCCAGCACGCTGCACGCTTGCTTGGCTGCTTCTTGGCGTCGGTGGCGCCCTGGCCCGACCACGCCGGCGTCTTCCGCGGCGATAGAACCTCTCGTGGTGGCCGACAGGAGGCATCCTGCGGCTCGACGCCGTTTGGCACCGCCCAACCCACCCCAAAGCTCCGCGTGGCCTACTCCACTGCCAGCGCACGCCTGCAGCACCGTCGCCGTGGCCTGGCGCGCACAGAGCGCGTTCTCTGCTGCCGACGTGCCGCATGACCGTTCCGTCGAGGGCAGACCGTAATCGCCCCGCCCCTGCTAAGTTAGACACAGGAATGGAACCAGTACATCTCCTAGTCGATGCTCAAGCCCCTAAACCCACCGTCCCGCCACTGCGCCGCCGTAATCACTCGCCGGACTTATCCCGTTCACGATAACCGCCTCGGGCCGGCTATTTATAGTGCCCCCGAGCTCACTCTCGAGCCCGCACACCTCCATCGTCACCCTAGACCGCGCCCAGCCTCTGGAAGAGCCTCGAGGGGCCCTTCTTCCTCAACTCCGGCCAACTCCGTCTGCCTCGGGCTCCAGCAACGTTCTCTTTGGTGAGAACTCCTCCGCCGCCCTGGACTCGAACGTAACCCCCTGACACCTACCTAAACCTAACCCCCACTCCAATTTGACCCCAGGAGCTCTCTCCGACGAGGCCCACGACCACCCGAGCCGCCGTCCGCCGAAGACAGGGTCGCCGTCGACGTGGGGCTTGCCGACGCTCAACTCCACCACCAACCGACGCGGAAGAACACCAGGAAGCTGTACGTACCACTCCCTTCCCCTATCTCGCCGTGGATCGGCGCCGGCGACCACCGCAGCTTCTGGCGCCGGCGCGGCTCTGGTTCAGCTTTTAAACCCGACGAGTGGGACCCCCTCGTCAGCCTCTCGTTTCCCTCCGAAACGTTTTTCTGGAAAGCACCTTCGGGCAAAGTACGTCTCCGTATTCAGTTGGCGTACTGCGTACCGGTTCATTTTTCTATTTTCTATTCTAGCCCCTGGGAACTTTCTGTTTCATTACAGATGAGTCCCTGGACAGAAACTCTAATATCTTTTTAACTAAAGATGATTTTGAGTTGATTCTTTTTCTGTCCTCTTTAGTTTTCTGTCTAGTTTTTTGTCATATTTTTGTGAAAAAAATTGGAGCAACTTTCTTTGCACGCGCGGTATTTATGTTAGTATCCATTTTGTTTAAATACGTAGATACCGAAGGACGTGACGGAGCGGCGAACCTCACCGAGTTAGACTCCGAGTACTCCGAACCAGGCAAGCATGTTTGAACCTTTGAGTGTGTTGCATGTTTGCTCAAGTAGTTCTTTTCATAGCATGGTCATATAAGCATTTGTCTATGGTTATATTTCATGCATGCAAGCTTCGGGTGAGCCCCGTATGAAAAAGGTTGAACCACCTCGATCATGTGGTGACATGATGGGTGGTGTACTGGTATTGTTGGAGCATGCCAGTAGATGGTTAACTTAGTATCAGCGTGGATCAAGTCGTGATCCCGCTCACCTCCTTTTTGGTACTGTCATATGACGTCTGTTATGATTACGGTCTAGTCAGTTGCAAACCACTTTCCGAGTACACACCAAGTGGAGTGGCCGGGATGAGGGTCCCATGGCCCTGGATTAAAGCCCGTCATCCGGTCAGGGGGCATGGGTGTTTCTGGTTGGGACCGAGAGGGGGCACCCCTTAGAGCGCGCATATATAAATTTGATCCCATGCTATTCGAGGTAGTAGCCTCCCCGTCTTAAAGTTTTTCGTGAACGTTGTCGCGGGTGATTCCGGACAGCAGGATGTGAACTGGGTGTGTACTGGTTAGTTGGGTTTCTGCTAAAACACCGTAGACGGAACTAGTCCTTGTGGCTAGTAGAATCAGTTGGCTATGATTTAATAGTACAAGCTCTGCAGAGTCAAATCTTCCGAGTAGCCATGTTTATGGCCTAGGGTCAATCTTCCTGTCAACCCGGTGACCGTCTCTAGTAAATTCTTGATAGTAGCAAGAGTAGTGATTTTGTCAAGTTCATTTGGTAGATGAACTAACCAATTACCTCTGTACTGATTTACTTCCTGAAGTATTCCACTGTTATACTATTGTTTATATAAGCCCTTTATGTGATGTCGCTCAGACGTCCGACTGTGGCATTCTTGTTATTTATTTTCATTATAAGCCCTTTATGTGATGTCGCTCAGATGTCCGACTATGGCATTCTTGTTATTTATTTTCATTATAAGCCCTTTATGTGATATCGCTCAGACGTCCGACTGTGGCATTCTTGTTATTTATTTTCATTATAAGCCCTTTATGAGATGTCGCTCAGACGTCCGACTGTGGCATTCTTGTCTTTTATTTTCTTATTAGGCCCTTTATGTGATGTCGCTCAGACGTCCGACTGTGGCATATTTACTCCTCACGAGGCGTCACTCAGACACTCGTTTGGTTTCCTTTTATTTATCTTATGTATTTCGGGAGGATTACCGCCCGACTTCTATTTTTACATACAGCACAAAAATATTATAATCCGGTTGCATTTTTGCAAGAATACTCATATGCATCATGTTTGCATTTATTATATCTTATGTCTGAATTGTCGTGCGAGTACATTCAAAGTACTCACCTGGCTTGTTGATTTGGTCAGATGTGGACGAAGGCAATCTCATGGATGAAGAGTTCGATAGCGAGTCCGACGTCTAGTGGAGTCCCAGTTAGTCTCTTGCGATCCTGGAGTTGAACACTGTTATATAACCGCTTCCGCCAACCACCAAATAATTTCATCGGGTCTCACTCCGACACTCGATGAACTGTATTATATTGGAGTCACGCCACCCACTACACGGTGACATATCCACCACCTTTTTATTACGAGTAGTAGTATGCCACCCTACCATTGTGTCATATCCGCCTTTATGTACTATATTGGCGCGCTTGTAATAAAATTGTTGATCTATCCCAGCTCAACCTTGTATAATATTCAGTACTTTGGAATTTTATATCAAGGAATTGTCTATCGGCAAGAAGTATTCTTTCTTGCTGGTTTATTAAAAAGGTCGGTCTTTCGGTAATTATTTTACTGAAAAACCGGTCCTGACAGTATTCCCTATCTTCATGCGTACCATGATTTTTGAAACTTCAAAATGTGGTTTAAAATCAACTATTATTTAAAAAAACCAAGATCCATGGAGCCAATCGAGGAGCAAAAAATCACACTCGGCATATAGGGTACTACAAAAAAAACTCAAGAATTTAAGATAGAAGAGGAAGCTTGATGATTACGGTGCTGAAGTGGCTATTGGTGTAGCTAGGCAACTGAAATTACTTTGCGACCTTGTTCTTCAATAAGTAACAAGTAACCGTGCTGCTTTGCTCTTACATTTAAGCCTTCGGTGGAAGTGTAATGGATCTGCAGAGATTAGTTTTTAGATATGGTGAACATTGGGAAGATTCAATATCACATGATAGTCACTCAATAGTGCCTCAGTGAGGGCATTATTTCAGTTCCCTCCATTGATATGCAAGAAGATGACGAGGTGCCTCCGTTCATAGGGCATGTCTAAATGTTCGTGACTTATGGTTTGCTTTATCCATGGATTTTTGACATGTCATTTGTTTTTAAATCTTCCAACTTAGGGCTACCAGTAGAGCATGCCATTTTGGATGGTTCCGGACTTGCAGTAGCATTTCATATATTCTCATCTATGTTTGTTATTGTGTTTTAGTCATTGAAATGGTTATTTAGTATTTCTCCTTTCAAGGCTACAGGTAGTTTGATCTTTGTTATTCATAATGAAATTTGGTCGAAACACTCGGGTACTACTAAGTTTAATTCTTTTTGTTCAAAAATGCAATTTAGTCAAAGCTATAAGAGTAGTACTACTTCTTGCCATGCTTGCTTAGCTGTGTACATTATGTCCCGTAATCAGCACAAATTTTATGTTGTCGAAATTGTCCTTGATTTTTACTTTAGTGCTACTATGATTAAAGAAAGAAACTTGGTACTTCGGTAGCAATTTGCTGCTGCTTTTTTGCAACCAATGTTTTGGTACTTTTATGGTAGAAACGGGTTGAAAATGCACTCACCTGGCGCAATATAGGTCTGTTGGTTATTGGTTCATTATAGCCAGCTAAGGATTTTTTTCCATGCTTAGTATGGCCGATATATGACTCGTAATTAATTCTTCTCATGTAGATAATCCTTCCAATGAAGATATGAAACTAGAAGTCCACAATTCTACTGTTTTAAGCATGTTACTAAAGTGACGAATAGAACGCCTAGCAATGGAAATTTCGTACTATAACCTTCTCTTGTTTCCACAGAGGAATGTATTTGCCCCTTCCCGTACCTGAACCCCGGCACCCCAAGATTGTCCCTCTACGGTTGCACCCTAGCTTTTTAACTAGTTGTGGCACCAATTCGGTCAGCCAACCGATTGCAGCAGGAGAACACAACATCATGGATGTCGCCGAACTTCATGTTAGGTTAACGAGATAGATGATGAAAAATCATTAGATCTAGAGACTGACAAGGTCGAGAAAATGAATTGTTGCATGTGAAGAATTCAAGGCTTACTCTTAGATTTGAGCTTATTGTTATGGACATGTTCAGTTGGAATATTTTGTTGATCTGTGAAGAGGGGTTGTTATATAGGATGAAAATGACTTGTTTAATTTTATACTACGGAGTATACAACTTATGTTTTGGAAATCCAATGTGGCTCCTAGGTGCACATGATCCTGTGCGGGAAAAGGATTTTTGATATGTCAAAAAGATTGCAACAAAATTTTGATGTGTTCATAGTCACATCCGAATGCTACCTGCAATTTTGTAGGTAAAATGGTGGGAAAAGGTGTTTTGAAATGTCAACAAAATTTTTATTTTTTTTGTACAATTTTTAGGTAGAAAGGTCTTGTGGGTACTTAAATATATCAGGATGAGCAGGACCATGCAGTTGTGGTGTTTCTGTGTACCACAAATTAATGTCAGACATATTTGTGATTTGTTCCATAACTTCGTCGTTGAGTGATATGTTTTTTTAAAGAAAGGCACCATGTACCAGATCACCGTCATATTTTCTGAATGGTATTAATAAATAAAATATACCACAAAGTGTACCTCTTTAACATATTATAAGAAGTGTGTGGAAAACACATACAATGCTAATTACAATCAACCAAATAATTAAAAGAAGTGTGTTTTACATTCTTCACAAAGTTCATCCCATTTAATTTTCTCTTTAGTTTTTTTCCTCCATAATTCCTTTGGTCCAATTCCTATTTTGAAAAGAAAAAACTCAGTTGCATCTTAGATACCTAAAATTATCTGAACTTTCAAAATTTCATGCATGGTCAATTTTTTAGTCGACACATACATCTTATATTTAGTGAAGGGAACTTAACATTGCTTATTATGATAATTTCACTTCATAAGAGATCCAGTGATTTCAACTATGCCCCTCCCGTGAGAAAATCAATAGTGCTAAGTCATAAAGAGTGTTGGGAGATTGGGAGACCGACTGAGAATGGAGGGGGAGTGGGACGAGCAGCCATAAGAGGATCAAGGCCTTGGAGAAACAAAATCATGCATTTCTAGGTCATGCACTATTCACTATAAAACTTTATGATTTGTTTAGTGGAGTCCACATAAAAGTGTATTCCATTATGAAATTGAACTAAAATGTAGTATTCCCTATATTCATTTGTACCATGGTTTTTGAAACTTCAAAATGTGGTTTAAAATTTGTTTTTATTTTTGAAAAACTGAGCTCCATAGAACCGAGGAGCAAAAAATCACACTCGGTATATAGGGTACTGCAAAAAAAACTCGTGAATTAGTGATGGCTGAGGAAGCATGATGTTGATGGTGTTGAAGGATGCTATCGATGAAGCTAGGTGATTGAAGTTACTTTGTGACCTTGGGCTTCAGTAAGTAACAAGTAGCCTTTTGCTTTGCTTTTACATATAAGCTTTCGGTGGACGTGTAATGGATATGCTGAGCTTAGACAAGTTTAATTGTTGTTTTTACTTTGGGCAATGTAATGGATGTCTTTGGTTACATTACTAAAATATGGGAGGAATCCCTTTTCTTAGAACAAAAAAAGGAAAATCAAGGTAGAATAACAATGTTGTAATCAACACGGATTGACACAAAGAAAAGAAGCATCAAACTTAAAACTTCAAGAGAGCCATGCCTCAAACACTAACACAAGAGCATTAACATCAAGGATGTTAGGATGAAATAGTGCACACCTAATAGATATTTTTTTTGTGGGTTGGTGGATGGGGCCGGGGCGTTGTTTGTTTCTCAGTGATGAACACCATCTTTGATGATTTCTTAGTGATGAACACCATCTTTGATGATTTCTCGGTGATGAACACCATCTTTGATGAATTGAATAGGGAAGGCTACATCATGTAGCACCGCCAAAGACCTACCTTACCCAACTTTCCAGAGGCAAGTGACTCACAAGAGCATGGGCCAACGTGTTGCCATCGGGTTTGTGATTTTTGTTTCTGGCTCTTACCAAGATGGCGGTAATTAGGATATTTAAAAAAAAGGAAAAATATCAGTCGAAATAGTAAAACAAAAGTTTGAATTTTGCAAATAATATGGCTGAAATTAGCCCCAAAAAATCAAATCAAGGAAAACAAAAGTTAACAATCCAACATAACCCTCATAGATTAGTTCAAGACATAACGTCCACAACCATCACACATTAGTTCTAATCCAAAACAATAAGGTACACACAAGGGGCGTTCTCTCACGATGGACACGTCGATTTTACTATGCCGAAGGGAAAAGTTATAAACGCGTACATCCATCGATCCCTGCTCTTTTCATATCCCACATGCAAGCCTCCTCTCTCGCGAGCTCTTTTCCCCGTGGCTCCTCGCTGCCGCCACCACCCATGCTGGCCGATTCCGGTGTGTCCCGGTGGCGTGTGGCACATCAACGATCTCCTCTGCCCCTGCTCCTTCCTCCCATCCATTCAGATCAGCCGCTGGAGGCCTCCCGCGCTCGCTCCCGACCCTCAGCCGTGGCTAGGGTTTCAGGCGCGGTGTCCCCTTCGTCGCTGGCGAGGCTCTGGTCCCTCAAGGCCTTCGGCGACTCGTCTCCGTCGTGTTCCCAGCCCACCGCATAATGGACGGTCCTCCCCTGCCCGATGGCCATGAGGTGCATGCTGTACGTCAGACTGTGCCTCCTTTGCAGCATTGGGTTCATCTCCCCCTCCTCTCTACTACGCTCATGTCTACTTCCTTCTCTCTCAGATTTGGTCTAGCAGCCGCCTGTCAACATCGACGAGGTGGGTACCAACAAGGAGCCAACCATGCCGATGCGATGCATCTGATGCTGCCTGGCAGCCAGCCCCACATCTCCACTCAGGTATAGCTCGCCACTCCCTTATCCTCACTGGTAAGGATCGATGGCGAGGATAAATAGTTGGGCTGTAGGTAATGTTCAGATTTGTGAGTATTGATGCTTGTGCTTTCTTGTTCATGTTCTCGTGAGGGAGAAGGGATAATGCTGCAGCTAATCGATGTTTAGTGGGGCTATGTTCTGATTTGACAAAGCTGAAGGAAGCACATGCCACAAATTTCTCACAGTCATTATTTTATATATCCGTTTGCTTCTTTGGATGGTGAGAAATTGCGCTGCCTTGGTTTAATCAATTGAGATTAGCTTCTTCTGATACTTTTCTCAGTGTAAATATTAGGCAGTTGTAAAGCAGTTTATATTTTCTTTTATGTGATGTTTCTATGATAGTATGATACCATAGGTCTTCCTCTGATCAACTGTCAAACAATGTCAATTTCATGGTTCAAAAAATTATAAGGAAATTTATTAAATGGAATTAGAAATGAAAAGGGTGTCGAATGCAAGTGATGTTACTAAATGCATGTCTTCTCCTGTTATGATACACATATTGATCTTCTACTTCTTGTCTAATAAAATGGGGAATCATAATATTATCTTTCGTCCAGTAAGCCCCATTAATTAGAAGTACTTAGAAGACTAGAAAGTTTGCTACAATTCCTTAGTTTAATACTTTAGTGTTTGGTTACAGATATAGAAGAGAGTATTCCCTTGAACAAAATGATATTGAAGTTCCAATAGATACAATATTTACACTATTGGACTTGTATGGAATTTTTTGCTTCCATCTGATCTTTGTTATTATCATGGTTTATATCATTCTGTCTTTTAGCCTAACATCCTCTGCATGGTCATGTTTATCTCTTTTGCTGCAAATATTACAATTTTGTTGTCATTAGTTATTGCCTACCAAATTGATGAGTTCTCAGTTTCTATTTCGAATGCAGAGGAACAGGCCGATACTTTGTGCAGAAAGGGAACTGCCTTCTTGGTTTAATCAATTGAGATTAGCTTCTTCTAATGTTAAACAACTTAATGGTAATTTTGGTTGTCTGGTATGTAGGTTTCCATTATATGAGGTGGTGTTCTTGTTGTTTCTAAAAAGATATAAACTTCGAATTGTGGTTTTCTGTACTTGTGATCTTGCGGGTGTCACCCTTCTTGTTACATATAGTTTAGTGTTGCAGCCTGATATTGTGGAGAGGAGAAGTTAGCACGGCAGATGCTTGCTTCTCTTTCCCTGTTGATATCTCTTTTCAATAGATGTGAATATCAGACATTTATAGAGTTCACGGATGTCTGCAGTTTTTTCCATCTATGGAATTTTATTGAATATTCTTGAGTCTTCAGTTCTTACTGTTAATTGAGCATATATTTGATGTCAAATTTCCAGGTATGTACTGACCTTACATTTATTAGTGTTTATGTGTTAGTGCTTGTTGGCAACTCCTATCTTACTGATGACTCACCCTTAGGTAAATCTGATCAAGACTACTGGATGATTCATATGGCGAACTATCTCACTTTGTAATTGTATATCATATTTTTGTTGTCTTGCCGTGAAAATTTAGGTTGCCATAGCATCCAGGATACCAACTTTGAAACTTGTCTCTCAGAAAAAGGCATAAGGGGATTGGTAACTGGAGTTCAGAGCATAAAATAGTTCTCATTGGCATGTGTAATGTATTGACTACATGACCTTGAGAGAGGAATATGTACCACTTTTTCATCAGCATTTTGTTAGCCATAACCATCTACTTACAAGTAGTCGTGCCTATGCTAAGTTGTTCTTATTTTATCATAGATAGATAGATGAGCAAGGGGCCATCAAAGTTGCCTTGCATTGTTCTCTTAGGGACCCTGAATTATTGCTAATAGTGATTTTGTTTGGATAAATCAATCCTCTACTTCTGGCTTTCTCGACTAATTAATGCAAATTCGTATCAATGTGATACAATTTTTTTCCAGGAGCTTTTGTTGCTGAGTGTTATGTGCGGGACAAGTACTTGTCATGAACTAACTTCAGATTTTTGGTTTATAAGTGTCAAGCATAACAATCCAAGGTGGTATATATACAATTGACAGACTTGTATTAGGCCTCAAAATTGAATGCAATAAAACTGATTAAGGTCATCTTTTTTTCCTGTTAACATACTGTACTAACCTCATAATTTTTGTGGGCTCTATCCTGATTACTCAATTAGATTTTTCCTGGTTGATGGTATAAATAGATAATCATGTTACTGGCACTAAATCACAATTACTACTTCCAAATGACACTCGCAACCATCCTTATCTAAAACATTTGGTTGTCCATTTGTGGAGAAGCTACTCCTGCTACATTGTATAAGATTCTCCAGTCTTTGTTTTCAAGATGTGGCATCGGGCAAAATTTTAAGCTCTTTCTAAAGTTAGGATCATTTGTTTTCTCTATGATGATAGCCTGCCATGCACAATGAAGGTGGAGTAAGACCCCTTGAGTATGTATGATGTTAGGGCCCTAAATAGATTTGTACCTAGGTTCAATTCTCCTCTCCATTCATGATACTGGTGATTTATTCCTGGTTCTAGAGAACATCACTAGGAATTTTAGCTAGGTATAAAGCACAAGAAACAAACATCTAGATATGTGAGCAATTATCCATAAAATTATGCGTGTACCGAACTATCAAAGAAATTATCATTTTTCCTTAATACAAAGTACTTCCTATGATGTGCAGTTGGCCTGCGAATTTGTGGACATGAGGGAATTTTCAGAGATGGCTTTGTTTTCTCAACATTCTCATTGCACATTTTCCTATTTAAATTCTTAGACGGTCTAATCTATACCTATACTAATTAGAGACTCCCAAGAAATTACAACGTTAATCAGTAAATATGAGCCGTTAGTCTTGGTGGGACCCAGTTATTACGGTTTAGATCATACGATATAAATCTATACCTATACTAATTAGAGACTCCCAAGAAATTACCACGTTAATCAGTAAATATGAGCCGTTAATCTCGGTGGGACCCAGTTATTACGGTTTAGATCAAATGATATAAATATCCTTAGTTAATAAAAAAACACAAGTTATTTAGCTTGCGGGACCGTGTTATTAGGTGTAGATCAAGCCACTTAAACCTCTGTTGTAATTTTATTCAATTGTGTGAAAATAAATAAGTATTTTCTTCGAAGTCACCCGTACGATCTCTCAAATTTGTAGCTAAAGAGATTGGATCATAACTGCCATCTCATTCCATTTATCCACCGATATCCCTCCTAACTGACCTCTCATTCCATCTATTATTCCCCCGACCCCTCATCCCTACGTGTTCAAAAAAAAAAAACCTCCTCCCTATTATTTCTCTTTTATCCCGATGGAAAAGATCGATCCTTCCTCTCAAAAAACACTCATGCAATGCGTATCTTCTTATGCCTTCTCCTCCCAATCCTCATCGATACCCCAATGTCGATCCGGCGATTCAATCCAAGTACAAGCCTTTCGGTGCCCCTCAACTTGGGCATGGCTTGCTGCGCTCAAACTACATGTAATGCCGTTCTCACCAAGCGATTATCCCTGCATAATCTGACCTATGCCTCCTTGACCCTGGTCGACAAACCCTGGCTGCCGCCGCACCGTCTATATCCACAAGCGAGGCTGCAAATTCATGATTAATCATTCTACTCATCTACCCCCGGCTTCAAAGTTTCATCAAGGCTTCTGATCTAAAGAAAGCCAACTACTAAATCCATGTCTACCTAATCTCTTGACTTCCATGCTCTCACCAGGGTGCAATCTAATTCAAATAGGGTAGGGTATGGTCTACCGATGGTGTTCTAAAGTAGATGGTGTCTCTGCCATATGTGGTGCATTGAGAATTTGAGAACCAATGATATGACGGGTGGTACATACCAGTTCATCCTCGGTTGTCCATCTCCACAGGCAAGTTAACTATCCGCAAGTTTCATTGAATATCCAGCCTGATTTTTCTCTAGCACTGACACCACATATGTGTTTTCATTTTATAGAAGCACCACGAGCACAACCAAGCCGCTGATTTCAAGGTGGCTAGATCGTAGAGGTAGCTAACTGGTTTGATTTTTATTTCTGCATATGTTTGCACAATGAATTGCTTTGTTTTAGTGGTGGCCATGGTAGATGATTCCCAGGTGGTATGGTTCGGACGGCATGCTGCCGCTGTAGAAGAATTACGATATGTTGTCTTTCCCATGTCCCAAGGGCAACCTGGGCCTCCTCTGCTTGCCATGTCGGCCAGATCATTCTTTCCATGTATCCAAGGCATTGGCGGCAGCTAACCGACTGTATTCATTGACACAAGAGAACAGCCATCAGAGACAACGTATGCAAATCGAAGGAGGGAAGCAGGAGTGCAGGACAAAGGAAATTGCAAGCAAGTTGTACGTGCAAGAAAGAGTGACCTGCACGTACATGTTGCTCCTCACATTCTTAATTAATCCAATGAAACTAACAGGTTGCTTCATTCTTAATTCCGTTCACGGCTGGGCTGAATCTTGCCTTTGTTGCCATTCATCCGTACATTTAATTTATCTTTATCAGAGGAACTAATGTCCCCCTAATATTTTTTACAAATAAATTTAGAACATAGTAGTCTGTTGAAAAAGGTGTGTTATGCAAAATTCAGGTGTATATGCTATGTTTTCTTTAGAAAAACTTTTAGTGCGTTATTGGTTCATATACTAAATAGTTATAAACAAAAAATATCCAGAAACAGGCTGATATTCGCGGGGATGAAAAACTGAAGTTTCGAACACTTATTTTGTTTTGTAAGTACTAAGTAGATTTTTATTAATATAGAATAACTTTCCATACAGTTTGAAATTGCTTTGATTTAGGGACACATGCATACATAAACCTACTTTAAGGTGGAGGTTATTATAACAAGGAACGATATATAGCTAATTGATCTTTTGCTGTTGCTGACGTATCTGTACAACATAATCATGGCCACTCTCTATCGGAAAACAAAAATATACTATATCTAAATAGATGGTATATAGTGGACAAAAGACTCAATTAAACATGCATGTTGGCAGTAAATAAAAAGTAGTTTCTAGATCTTAATAACTAGCCTCATAAGTTGTGGGCTTTTTCATGGTGGTATCGGATGGTTGTTTTCTGATTATTTTTTTCAAATGGTGCATATGGTAGCAAGCGAGTAAAGGCGATGCCTTACGAATGAGCAATTCGATCGGTAAAAAAGGGACTATGATCTATGACGAAAGTACAAGTTTAGAGATGTATTTGGAGTTGTATTAATGCTCCTTAGAGGAGAGACAATTTACTCACGTGAGAAAAACAAAGAGTCATTTTCGAGGAAACAAGTACACTAAAATAAATATCTGAATTTCATTTAAATAATCAATGGGAAGTTCAACGGGAATTTTTTTTGTAGAGCTACTTTACGGGGTCAGACATGGAGAAGACAACACTTGGTAATTTTCTTTCCAATATTTATGAAGTCGTGCATACTTTGATAGTTACCTTTTGTGTAGGTCTTATGTGAATTCAAATTGAAACATGCACAATGAAGCACCTAAATACAATAAAAAGCAAAAGCAATGACCAAATTGGAAATTAAAATCGATGGAAATTTTGTCGATTTAATTTTAAACATGAAAATATAGTGGTGTAGCAAAATCACTATGGATAAAAGCATATATTTGTAGCAAGCAATTGTCACGTTAATCAGTAATAATGGAACAAAAATCACAAAAAATCATCAATATTCTGTAGACTAGCCCGTGCGAATGCACGGGTTAACGACTAGTTACAATTTAATTCCTTTGCCTTGCATCGTTCAGGCTGCAGGCAGGATATGGAACACCATGACTTCAATTTACAGGATCTGAAATAGCTTGGTGAGCTTTCTACCCACATCATGTCAGATTCTGTATGGAGTCATCTGAGCACAGTTATCCTCATCATAGTAGTAAACGGCAAAAGAGAAATGTTCATGTCTTGGTACATTTAAATTTCAAGTACCACCACTATATTGCAAATGATGGATTAGATTCTTATAAGCTTAATTTTTTTAAATATTTGTGCTTTAATAATGGATGCTGGCTTTTTCAAAGTATAATAAACATTTGGAATTATTATTAGCGATTATTACACAAGGACATTCTAAAGGAAGTTTTCCTTATTTAAATATTTCTTCAGCTCAAAATGTTACTGTACTACTACTATGTCTATCTTTTTTAATTGAAAAGTTTCAGATCGCAAGTTTTTCCTTATTTAAAAATTGCTTTAGCTCAAAATGTTATTGTACTACTATGTCTTTTTGAACTGAAAAGTTCCCAGGTCGCTAAGGATTGTCCCCTTGTTTGTTTAGAGAACTCACTGTTCGACCTCGCCGGCCCCGCCTTAGATGGGCTTGCTGCTATTTTAGTCTGGTCATATGCATATTTGTTATCTTCAAGCAAAGCTAAATGTGAGCCACACCAGCTTGCTCTAGTTCTTGAGGACTTTGCTGTTGTCATGTGGATTGACAATCTGCCACAATGCTAACACTAAATTATAATCATACGATGAACAGAGTGAAGAGGATGAGCATCCAGAGTACAACATCCGCGGTAAGCACATACCTTACTTTCAATAATTTATATATGAAACAGCAAACTAGTAGCATCATAATCCAGCATGCTTCTGCGTATTTCTTTGTCTACTACATCCAGCTATTCACTACGTGTGCTACATCGTTTTTTATTTCCTTCCCTACAGATTGATCAAAGCATCCTTGTCACACAAACTTTGCAATCGCACTGCTCTGCTCTACTCTTCCTTAGTCAATCTTTGTATCCTTTTGTACTGATACTTTCAGCATGCCTGTCTGATGACTTCCAATAACAGTGCTGGTCTCAATCTTTTAAAATTCATTTCTGCTCTCTCAATTTTACAAACCAATTTGACCATCTACTATGTTTTAGAACTTCAACTTGTTTGGTTTTCAAAAATAATCTTTAGCTCACCTATATGACTTCATGCCTAAGCCCCAGCCTAATGTGTTATATAACTGAAATTTCTATTCCCAAACAAACAATGATATTTCACTAGTAGAAAACAGGGCTTTGGTTCGGGCCTGGCCAGCCCATTAGTCCCGGTTCACTCACGAACCGGGACCCATGGGGGGCATACGTCCCGGTTCGTGCGCCCAGGGGGCCGGCCGGGCCTCGTGGGGCATCTGTCCCGGTTGGTCTGGACCCATTTGTCACGGTTCCAGACACGAACCGGGACCAATGGGCCTCGCTCCTGGCCCACTCCCATTGGTCCCGGTTCGTGACTGGAACCGTACTAAAGGCACACCTTCTGTCCCAGTTCCAGTAACAAACCGGGACCAATTTGTTGCTTATATATACCCCATCGCCGGCGAGCCCACACTGCTCTGTTTTTTCTGGCCGGAGAGGGGAGAGCTTTGTGTGGTGCTCTAGCTCACCTCCCATATATGCACATGAGGTGTTTGATGAAATGCCCGAGCCACACTAGTTAAGCTTTCTCCTCTCGAAGCTCGAACTCGCAGCTCCATTTTCTCCGAGATTTAGCTAGGTTGAGCGGTCCGTCACGTCCCGTCCCCGTCTTCACCGCTGTCGATCGCCCGTGCCGATCTCGTCGCCGGCACCACCGTGGTGAGCTATGCATGTATTTTGAATATAATGTGATGATGAACTTATATTAATTTGATCACTTATCAATCCATGATGTTCTATAATGGTTTTTGACACATTTAATTATATATAAATGCAAGCAGATGAACCGGCAATGGATGTACGGTGATAGACGCACCTTCGAGTACATTAATGGCGTGCATAATTTTCTCGAAGTGGCTAAGGCAAACAAGCAGAATGGTTTTATGTGATGTCCATGCACTATCTGTGGGAATACAAGGTCTTACTCCGACTCGAAAACCCTTCACACCCACCTGCTTTATAAGGGTTTCATGGCACACTATAATGTTTGGACCAAGCACGGAGAAATAGGGGTTACGATGACAACTATGTGCCTCCGGAATACGGTGATGCTGCAACGGGGGAAGCTGATGTCGGGGGAAACTGTCCACCACGAGCACCTATGGGACCGGAGCCCCTTTGTTCGTGCGGTAAGGGAGCGGAGGGAGCACAAAGAGCAGATCGTAGTGAGCACGCGGGCAGTTTACCCAGGTTCGGGCCGCGATGGACGCGTAAAACCCTACTCCTGCTTAGATTGTATTGAGTTGGGGAGCTTGGGAGCTTGAAGAGCTAACTACACCAAGCGAATGAGCGATCTAGGTTCCGAACCCCTTCTACGTTGTGCATGGGCCTCCTTTTATAGCTCAAGGGGTCACCGACAGGTGTCAACGTAAGAGAAAGGGGTAAAAACGTAATTGTGGTGGTAGTTGTAACAGTGCGGGAACAGTGGGTGAACAGTGGATGAACAGTGGTCATCACCTACTTTGACAGTGGGGGACAAGAGCATTTAATGCCCGTCGCCGTCGACCCCAAAAGCGCCCGCCCTTGCGTCTCCGTTTGCCACGGCGATAGCTTCGTCACCGTGGAGTGCCACCGTGTCCCCCAGGCTGCACAGCCCTCCGCCACGCGTCCCTGGAATGGCCCCAGGGCGACGCGTGGACCGATGAGCTGGAGCGCGGGCACACAGTGCAGACTTCCCCCGGCAAGCACCTTGCCGGGGACTTGAGCTTGTCGGGCCGGGAAGCTTGTCGCTCCCCGGGCCTTGCCGGGGCGCAGAGTGCGCCGAGGCTTGTCTTCTAGATACAGTCTTCTGATCTTCTTGGCAAGCTCCTCTTGCCAGGGCCTTGTGTTAACATGATGATCTCGAGCCAGAGATGGCCTTCCCGGCAAGCTCAGCTTGTCGGGGCCTTGATCTTCTGTCTTGTATACTTTGTTTTTGAATGGCTTTATATGGAGCAGAAAGGTCTCCGGCAAGCACGTGGTAGGCCCTGCCGCGGGAAGCTGCTACTGCCCGTGCACAAGTTGGGGTACTGAGGTACCCCTACCTTAGTACACCGACAGGAGCCCCCGGGCCTGGGCCACACACGGTGCCGAGCGCTGTTGGGCCAGGCCCAAAACAGTGCACGGGCACGCGCGGCCCACGACACGCCGAATCCACTTCCGCATCCGCCGCGTCCCTTCGTAACGGCACGCGTCGATTGCGGCGTCGTGGGAGGGAACGTGGCCACGTTCTTTTAATGGAAAGAGCAAAACGTCCCCCACTTCCCCATAAAAGCAGAGGAAGCAGGAGCGGTTCCCCTCCTACGCTTTCATTGCTTCTTCCATCTCCAGAAATTCCCCTCTGCGCTCCGCCTCCACACCTCCTCCGCCGTCTCTTGCATCTGCGGCGCCGCCGGACTCCTTGCTCTCCTTCCCTCGCCGCCTCCGCCATGGCCCCGAAGACCGAGAAGGCGAAGGCGGAGAAGACCAAGAAAGAGAAATCTGAGCAGGCGGCGAGGCTTGCTCTTCTGCGGAAGAGGAATGTCGTCTTCGCGCCGAGGCTCAGCGCGCGGGAGCTCTGGAACAAATACTACCTGTTCTAGGCCAAGAAGACCAAGGCGCACCCCCGCACCCGAGTCTATCCGGCCGCCGCCAAGGATCTGTACCCCGGCGGGTATTTCTTCTTCGCTGTTTTCTTCCACTGCGGCCTTTGTCCTCCCTTCTCTGAATTTTTCTGCGATATCATGAACACCTACAACCTCCACCTTCTAGACTTCACCCCTAACGCCATCCTCATGATGGCGGTTTTCGCACATCTGTGCGAAAACTATATAGGGATCTATCCGAATGTAGCGCTTTTTAGGCATTTCTTTACGCCTAGAGTAGAGGCCGGCGCTCCCCTCTCCGGAGGGATCTCTTGGGTCTTCCGCTTGAACAAGAAAGAATCCTATCTTCAAGGGGAACTCCGCGGCAAGTGGGAGGAGTGGCGCGCGGACTGGTGCTGGGTAGTTGAGGAGGAGCCGCAGCCCTTCACTGCGCCGCGCACAACAGCCATCGTGCGCGGCAGGGACTGGAGTGAGCTGGACTCGGACGACATCAAGCTCAACGTCGCCCTTGTCAGAATTCTTCGTCTCCGGGTAGCCAAGCTGACCATCGGAGAAGTAGGAGCAGACTTCCTCCGCCACCGCATTGCCCCTCTACAGGAGAGGAAGAGGCCAGCATGGGAGTACGGCAACGCGGCGGACATTATGAGGCTGCGCCCGGGGCTGAACTTCAATTTCACGTCGCTGGAGCTGAAGGGGATGGTCCGGGAACTTTTTAAGCATGACCCGGCCCACCCAGAGTGGTTTAGAGCTCCCCGGGGAGTGGTGCCCCTCTGCAACAGCACGGCCCGGGATCCCCTACGCGCAATGATGGCCACATGCGACTCGCATGGCGTGGATCCGACATGGATAGCGCCCAAGCCAGATGCCATCATGAGCTTCTTCGACAACTTGGTGGAGGTGCCGAAGAACAAGGAGGAGATCAAGGGGCTCACCCGAGACACCACTGACCAGGAGATTGCCTATATAGCTTCCCGGGTAGAAGAGGCCGCCGCAGCCGCAGCTGCAGGGCAGTTTGGGTTCACGGTTGAAGAGGCAGAGGCTGCGGAAGCGTCCTGCCAAGCAGAGGAGGCGGAGATCCGCAGGCTGCTCAAGCTTCCGCCCGACAAGCTCGCCGGGGTCCCCTCTCTAAGGCATGCTGGGATCCCCAGGGTCGTGACCGAGGCCGCCGCGAGGGGCGACATTGCGGGAGGAAACAGAGGTGCCGGAGGGAGCGGAGGCGCCGGAGGGAACACGGCCGCAGGGCAGGGCGCTGGGCCCAGCAAGCCGGCCGAGGAGGAGGAGGAGGACGCCGGGGCCGGCGAGGACTCCGGTGGGTCTCTGGGGCTCTACAACGACGACGTCTCCTCGTCATCGGAGACCTCCCCGCCTCGGGCAAGTCCCAGGCGATCTCCGCTGAAGCGCCTCCACAAGGCGACGACGACGACGAGGACGCAGGCGCCCCGACAACAACCTACTCGCCGGGCGGCGCGAGCTACCCGGGGGAGCCAGGCCGCGACGCGAGTGCCCGGCGCACCAACCGCGGCGGAGGCGACCCGCGCACAGGCTACGGCGGAGGCACCCCGTACGTCAGCGCCAAGTGGAGGAGGGTCTTCTCAGAGTGGAGCAGCTGCTCCGCCTGCTCCCCGGGCTTCGGCGTCCACAGGGGCTGGGTCTTCGCAGCCCCCAGCCCCGGGGACCACCAAGCGCCCGAGGGAGCCTTCTCCTCCTGCTCCTCGCGCGGGCGCACCTCAGGTGGAGTTTGATTTCTCCGCCCTCAGCGACGACGACGAGGAAGAGGAGTAAGTGCTTGAAGTTTTGTATCTTCTTTAATCTTGATTCTTGATTCCTTCTTGGATGATTCTGATTTTTGCTTCTCGCTTTGATTTCAGGACCCTGGCCCAGCGAGCGGCGAAGAAAGCCAAGGTTCCCGTCGTCGAGGTCGAGGACGACTCGCCCGTCGCGGCGACAGGGGACGCGCCGGCGACGAGCTTGCCGGACCCGAGCGCTGCTCCGAGGAGCAGCCCCCAGCGCAGCCCCCAGCGTAAGTCTGGGCTTGATCTTTCCACTCGTTGGGGGACTATCTGTTTCGAATGACGTTGAGGGACGCGCACCCATGTGGAAGAAGAAATCTATATTTTGGGACCTATCCTACTGTAAAGACCTAGAGGTCCGCTCTTCAATCGACGTGATGCACGTGACGAAGAACCTTTGCGTGAACCTGCTAGGCTTCTTGGGCGTGTATGGGAAGTCAAAAGATACACCGGAGGCACGAGAGGACCTACAACGTTTGCACGAAAAAGACGGAATGCCTCTAAAGTAGTATGAAGGTCCTGCCAGCTACGCTCTTACCAAAGAAGAGAAGGAAATCTTCTTTGCATGCCTGCTCAGTATGAAGGTCCCGTCTGGCTTCTCGTCGAATATAAAAAGGGATAATAAAGTCTCATGACTGCCACGTGATTATGACGCAACTACTTCCGGTTGCATTGGGGGGGTTCTAACGGAAAACGTCTGATTAGACATTGTGAAGCTATGTGCATTCCTCAATGCAATCTCTCAGAAGGTGATCGATCCAGAAACCATACCAAGGCTAAGGAGTGATGTGGCGCAATGTCTTGTCAGTTTTGAGCTGGTGTTCCCACCATCCTTCTTCAATATCATGACGCATGTCCTAGTTCATCTAGTGAACGAGATTGTAATTCTGGGCCCCGTATTTCTACACAATATTGTCCCCTTTGAGAGGTTCATGGGAGTCCTAAAGAAATATGTCTGTAACCGCGCTAGGCCATTAGGAAGCATCTCCATGGGCCATCAAACAGAGGATGTCATTGGGTTTTGGGTTGACTTCATTCCTGGCCTTAAGAAGATTGGTCTCCCTAAATCACGGTATGAGGGGAGACTAACTGGGAAAGGCATGCTTGGAGAGGAGTCAATAATATGCAGGGACGGGCATTCTTGGTCTGAAGCACACTACACAGTTCTACAGAACACTACCCTGGTGACCCCGTATGTCGATGAACACAAGAACAGTCTGTGCTCCAAACACCCGGAGTGGTGTGACGACTGGATTACATGTGAACACATCAAGACTTTCGGCAGTTGGTTGGAAACACGTCTCAGAGGTGACAACACTGTTTGTGATGAGCTGTACTCGTTGCCCAGGGGACCATCTTCGACTGTATTGACTTACAAAGGATACGAGATAAATGAAAATACATTTTACATGATTGCCTAGGATAAAAAGAGCACCAAACAAAATAGTGGTGTCCGCTTTGATGCAGCAACCAAGAAGGCAAAGGACACATATTATGGTTACATAGTGTTCATATCCCTTTGTTTAAGTGCAAATGGGTCAATCTGTCAGGAGGCGGGGTACAGGTTGACCCAGATTACAGAATGACAACAGTGGATCTGAACAATCTTGGTACACAGACGAACCGTTCGTCCTAGCCAATGATGTGGCGCATGTTTTCTATGTCAAGGACATGTCTACAAGAACCAAAAAAAAGAAAAGATATGGAAGCGAACACATCAAACGATGAACCAAAGCGCCACATAGTTCTTTCAGGAAAAAGAGACATCGTGGGAGTGGAGGGCAAGATAGACATTTCCGAAGATTATGAAAAGTTTCATGAAATTCCCCCCTTCAATGTCAAGGCTGACCCAAGCACCCTGATAAACGATGAAGATTATCCATGGTTACGACGCAGTAAGCAAAGGACAAAATCGAAGAAAAAGTGAAGACTTTCTCTCCACAGCTATTGTGATGATGCCTTTAATCTAGAGTATCACTTCGTAATGGTGCATTTTGAACACAGAAGTAGTCTGTAGTTCAAATAAGTTAAAAATTTGAAATCCCTTTGTAACAGATGAGTTTTCGTCTGAAACCCTGATACCTCGAAACAGATAGTCCGTTTTGTACACGAAGTGCATCCAGTTTTTGTTGTAACCCTCTCAACTTTTTAGCACATGCTATGTGGGTGAAATGATGATGCCATGCCAACTTTCAACCTTTTCAGAGTTCATTTGAAATGCTTTTCAATTTCAGGGTCATTTAGCTAAAAGAATGAACTAATATAAAAAAGAATGAACAGGGAAACTTTTATGAAACTCTAATAGCAAATATAATAAACTAAAAGAATTAACTAGAAAACTTTAATGAAACTCTAATAGAAAAAAGAATGAACTAGAAAACTTTAATATAAATAAATAAATAAAGCAAAAAAGGAAATAAAATAAATAAGTAGAATAAAAGTAAAATAAATAAGTAGAAACAAAATAAACTTTAATAAAGTAAAATAAATAAACTTTAATAAAATAAATAAAAATAGCAACCGTAAGTATTTTGTTGAAAGTGGAAACAAAACTAAAAATAAAGCAACAAAGAAAAAAATGGGAAAAAATAAAAAGTAGAAAGTAGAAACAAAACTAAATAATAAAGCAACAAAGAAAAGAAATGGAATAAAAAAAATGCCACCTACTGGGCCACCACGGCCTGAATACGACTAGAAACCCAACCGTGGGCTAGGATTCAGGCCCGTAGAAAGCCCAGCAAGCCCACAGGCATAGCAGTGTCAGTTTAGGCCCATAGGCCTGCAGTTCATAGGAGTTCAAGATGGAAGAGACAGCGGGGCTTATAAACAGGTGCTCGTCGCTCTCAGCTAGCGAGGTGGGACTAAACTCCCACCACCACGCCGCTGTGCACAGGCTATTGGTCCCAGTTGGTGGCTCGAACCGGGACCAATACCCACCTTTGGTCCTGGTTCGTGGCACCAACCAGGACCAATGCCCCCCTTTTAGTCCCGGTTGGTGCCACCAACTGACACCAAAGGCCTCAGCTTCCCGCCCTTTGGGCTGCTGAAAATTCTCGTGAGCTGCTTCCCGGTTTTTTGACAGATTCTGTTTTTCGTGTATTGTTTGCTTATTCTGATGCATCTATGAGTAGTATTGGAGGATATGAACCATAGATAAGTTGGAATACAGTAGGTTTAATACCAATATAAACAAAGAATGAATTCATTGCAGTACCTTTGAGTAGTAATTTGTTTTCTTATACTAACGGAGCTCACGAGAATTCTTGTCTAAGTTTTGTGTTGTGAAGTTTTCATGTTTTGAGTATTGCTTTGATGGACTATGGAACAAAGAGTAGCAAAGGCATAAGCTTGGGGATTCCCATGGCACCCCAAGTAAATTCAAGATAATCAAAAGCCTAAGCTTGGGGATGGCCCGGGAAGGCATCCCCTCTTTCGTCTTCATCCATCGGTAACTATACTTGCAGCTATATTTTTATTCGCAACATGATATGTGTTTTGCTTGGAGCGTCTTGTATAATTTGAGTCTTTGCTTGTTAGTTTGTCACAATCTTCCTTGCTGGACACACCTATTTGAGAGAGTTAAATATGGCCTAGAAATTGTTAGAACACTCTATATGCTTCACTTATATCTTTTGAGTTGAATAGTTTTTGCTCTAGTGCTTCACTTACATCTTTTAGAGCACGGTAGTGGTAATACTTTGTAGAAATTGTTGAACTCTCATGCTTCACTTATATCCTTTTGAGAGTCTATTAAAACAGCATGGTAATGTGTTTAGGATAAAGAAACTAGTCTTCACATGATAGATATCCAATGTCAATGTAGTAAAAAAATTCACACCAAGTACATTGAATATGATGAGATGTTGGATGCTTGATAATTGTTTTGAGATATGAGGATAGTGATATTAGAGTGATGCTAGTGGAGTTATTATGAAATTGAGAAATACTTGTGTTAAGGTTAGTGATTCCCGTAGCATGCACGTATGGTGAACCGCTATGTGACGAAGTTAGAGCATGAGGTATTTGAAGAGTGCCAACCGTTGTGTGGAGGTCGGGGGTGCGCGATGGTTAACTCCTACCAACCTCCCCCCTAGGAGCATGCGTTGATTGCTTTGTTTTGATGACTCGTAGATTTTTGCAATAAGTATATGAGTTCTTATGACTAATGTTGAGTCCATGGATTATACATACTCTCACCCTTCCACCATTGCTAGCCTCTCTTGTATCGCGCAAGTTTCGCTAGTACCATAAACCCACTATATATCCTTCCTCAAAACAGCCACCATATTGTTCCTCAAAACAGCCACCATACATACCTATCATGGCATTTCCATAGCTATTCTGAGATATATTGCCATGCAACTTTCCACCGTTCCATTCTTATGACACACATCATATTGTCATATTGCCATGCTTGATCATGTAGTTGACATCGTATTTGTGGCAAGGCCACCATGCATAATTTTATACATGTCACTCTTGTTTCATGCACATACCGGGACACCGCCGGAGCCATTCATATAGAGTCATACTTTGTTGTTGTAATATCGAGTTGTAATGAAAGTGTGATGATCATCATTAGTAGAGCATTGTCCCGTGGGAGGAAAGGCTAAATCTATAAAGCCCCTCCACAAAAAAAAAAGAAAAAAAGGGGAAAGGCCAAAGAAAAAAGAAAGGCCCAAAGAAAAAAAGAAAAAAATAAAAAAGAAAAAGGGACATATGCTACTATCTTTTTTCCACACGTGTGCTTCAAAGTAGCACCATGTTCTTCATTGTAGAAATTCTCATGTTTAGTCACTTTCATATACTAGTAGGAATTTTCATTATAAAACTTGGCTTTTATATTCCAACGATGGGCTTCCTCAAATGCCCTAGGTCTTCGTCAGCAAGCAAGTTGGATGCACACCCACTAGTTTCTTTTGTTGAGCTTTCATTCATATTTAGCTCTAGTGCATCCGTTGCACGGCAATCCCTACTCACTCACATTGATATCTATTGATAGGAATATGTCCATGGCTCACGCTCATGTATTACGTGAAAGTTGAATGGTTTGAAAAGATAGATTATGAAAAGAAATGCTTGGCTAAAATCGGGGTTGTGCATGATATGAATATTTTGTGTGATAACGAGGGAGCATAGCCAGAACTATATGATTTTGTAGGGATAACTTTCTTCAGCCATAGTATTTTGAGAAGACATGATTGCTTTGTTAGTATGCTTGAAGTATTGTTATTTCTTATGTCAGCATATACTTTTATCTTGAATCTTTCAGATCTGAACATTCATGCCACAATTAATAGAATTACATTGAAAAACTATATTGGTTAGCTTTCCACATCAAAATTTCTTTCTTTATCATTTACCTACTCGAGGACGAGCAGGAATTAAGCTTGGGGATGCATGATACGTCTCCAACATATCTATAATTTTTTATTGTTCCATGCTATTATTTATGAAGTCTGGGATGTTTAATGGGCTTTATCATTCACTTTTATATCATTTTTGGGACTAACCTACTAACCCAAAGGCCCAGTCCAAATTGTTGTTTTTTGCCCGTTTCAGGGTTTTGCAGAAAAAGAATATCAAACGGAGTCCAAACGGAATGAAACCTTAGCGAGAGATATTTTTGGAGAAAATGACGCACGCGGAGCTTGAGAACCACGTCAGGGGATCAAGATGTGGCCCACGAGGGTGAGTGGCGCGCCCCCCTTCCCAGGGCGCGCCCCCTGCCTTGTGGCCCACTCGAGCGTCCCACGGTGCCCTCCTTCTTCCTATATAAGTCTATGTACCCCAGATCCTCCGTGAACAGAGAGAAAACCCTAATTCCACTGCCGTACCTTCTATTCCCGTGAAGATCCCATCTTGTAGCCTGTTCCGGAGCTCCACCGGAGGGGGATCCATCACGGAGTTCTTCATCATCATCATCATCGCCCTCACCAGGAGTTGTGAGTAGATTACCTCAGACCTTCGAGTCCATAGCTAGTATCTAGATGGCTTCTTCTCTCTCTCTGGATCTCAATACAAAGTTCTCCTCGGTCTTTGAGGAGATCTATTCGATGTAATCTCTTTTTGCGGTGTGTTTGTCGAGATCTAATGAATTGTCAGCTTATGATCAAGGTTATCTATGAAAGATATTTGGTTCTTCTCTAAACTTTTTATGTGTGCTCATAATATCCTTGCAAGTCTCTTCGAATTATTGGTTTGGTTTGGCCTACTAGATCTATAGTTCTTGAGATGGGAGAAGTGCTTGGGTTTGGGTTCAATCTTGCGGCGTCCTTTCCCAGTGGCAGTAGGGGTAGCAAGGCACATATTGTATTGTTGCCATCGAGGATAAAATGATGGGGTTTATATCATATTGCTTGAGTTTATCCCTCTACATCATGTCATCTTGCTTAAGGTGTTACTCTGTTCTTATGAACTCAATACACTAGATGCATGCTGGATAGCGGTCGATGTGTGGAGTAATAGTAGTAGATGCAGAATCGTTTCGGTCTACTTGTCTCGGACGTGATGCCTATATACAATGATCATGCCTAGATAGTCTCATAATTATTCGCTTTTCTATCAATTGCTCGACAGTAATTAGTTTACCCGCCGTAGAATATCGCTATCATGAGAAAAGCCACTAGAGAACATTGTGGCCCCTGGTCTATTCTCAATATATGAATCTACATATACTTTACTTTTATCGCTTTTATTTGTTGTTCTTATAAACCAAAAATACCAAAAATATAAACTATCATCTCTATCAGATCTCACTTTCGTAAGTGACCGTATAGGGATTGACAACCCCTTATCTCGTTGGCTGCGAAGTTCTTATTTATTTGTGCAGGTGCAAGGGACTCGCGCGTGGTCTCCTAATGGATTAATACCTTGGTTCTCAAAAACTGTGGGAAATACTTACGCTATTGTGCTGCATCTCCCTTTCCTCTTCGAGGGAATACAACGCAAGCTCGAGAAGTAGCAAGAAGAGTTTATGGCGCCGTTGCCGGGGAGGCTTACACAAAAGTCATATACCAAGTACCTATCACAAACCCTTATCCTTCGCATTACATTTATTTGCCTCTCGTTTTCCTCTCCCCCACTTCACCCTTGCCGTTTTATTTGCCCTTCTTCCGCCGTGTGTTTATTGTTCGCTTGCTTCGTGTTTGCTTGTGCGTGTTGGCGTGCTTGCTTGTCATTATGGCTAGCCCCTTATCCGCTCCTTTGTCTCCTGAGTTTGAAGTGCTTCACTTCAAGCAAAAGCAAGGAGAAAATTTAAACGATGCTTGGTTTAGGATGATGGAATCTTATCGTAAGTGCACCTTAGAGGTGAATTTTAGAATCTTGTTTCGCAATTTTTATGTTGGGTTGAATATGTCTCATAGACAACTCTTGGATTGCATTGCCAAAGGGAATTTTATCGAAGTTGATCCTAGTATTGTGCATGAAATTATAGAGGGAATAGTGGGAACACAACCTCCCCAAAAAGGGTCAAATTCAATCCCGGGAGGGACGCAAGTTTTTGAGAAAATTTGCGAAGTAACAAAAATATTACAAAAGTCTCTTGAACCTCTTAAAAGTGTTAGTGGGAATCTCCACCGCATGAATAAGTTGATTACTCTTTGTAATAAGCGGTTGGATGCTTTAGATCTAAAGATTTCCGAATATGAAGGGAAACGTAAAGAACCTCCCGGATTCTAGCTTGACACCATTAAAAGGGTGAAGATCAAAGATGGCAATACCTAGATTTATCTTGTATCGTGCCTAGCTAGGGGCGTAAAACTATAGCGCTTGTTGGGAGGCAACCCAACTTAATTTTTTTTTCTGTTTTTGTTGCTGTTAGGGAATAAATATTGAATCTAGCCTCTGATTAGATGTGGTTTCATGTTTTGTTTAGTGTTTGTGCCAAGTAGAACCTTTGGGAAGACTTGTGTGAAGTTTATTTGATCTTGCTGGGAAAAACAGAATCGTTAGCGCTCGCTAAAGTAGTCCTCAGATTTCACTGGAGCGTGCTTTTTAGTTGATTCTTTTTGCAGATGATTGGTAGACAAATTCCGCAAATTTACCAATTTAGTTTGTTTTTTTGGAGTTCCAGAAGTAGGCGAAACCTGCAGATTACTACAGACTCTTCTGTTTTTGATAGATTCTGTTTTTCGTGTATTGTTTGCTTATTCTGATGCATCTATGAGTAGTATTGGAGGATATGAACCATAGATAAGTTGGAATACAGTAGGTTTAATACCAATATAAACAAAGAATGAATTCATTGCAGTACCTTTGAGTAGTAATTTGTTTTCTTATACTAACGGAGCTCACGAGAATTCTTGTCTAAGTTTTGTGTTGTGAAGTTTTCATGTTTTGAGTATTGCTTTGATGGACAATGGAACAAAGAGTAGCAAAGGCATAAGCTTGGGGATGCCCATGGCACCCCAAGTAAATTCAAGATAATCAAAAGCCTAAGCTTGGGGATGCCCCGGGAAGACATCCCCTCTTTCGTCTTCATCCATCGGTAACTATACTTGGAGCTATATTTTTATTCGCAACATGATATGTGTTTTGCTTGGAGCGTCTTGTATAATTTGAGTCTTTGCTTGTTAGTTTGTCACAATCTTCCTTGCTGGACACACCTATTTGAGAGAGTTAAATATGGCCTAGAAATTGTTAGAACACTCTATATGCTTCACTTATATCTTTTGAGTTGAATAGTTTTCGCTCTAGTGCTTCACTTACATCTTTTAGAGCACGGTGGTGGTAATATTTTGTAGAAATTTTTGAACTCTCATGCTTCACTTATATCCTTTTGAGAGTCTATTAAAATAGCATGGTAATGTGTTTAAGCTAAAGAAACTAGTCTTCACATGATAGACATCCAATGTCAATGTAGTAAAAAAATTCACACCAAGTGCATTGAATATGATGAGATGTTGGATGCTTGATAATTGTTTTGAGATATGAGGATAGTGATATTAGAGTCATGATAGTGGAGTTATTATGAAATTGAGAAATACTTGTGTTAAGGTTAGTGATTCCTGTAGCATGCATGTATGGTGAACCGCTATGTGACGAAGTTAGAGCATGAGGTATTTGTAGAGTGCCAACCTTTGTGTGGAGGTCGGGGGCGCGCGATGGTTAACTCCTACCAACCTCCCCCCTATGAGCATGCGTTGGTTGCTTTGTTTTGATGACTCCTAGATTTTTGCAATAAGTATATGAGTTCTTATTACTAATGTTGAGTCCATGGATTATACGTACTCTCACCCTTCCACCATTGCTAGCCTCTCTTGTACCGCGCAACTTTCGCCGGTACCATAAACCCACTATATATCCTTCCTCAAAACAGACACCATATTGTTCCTCAAAACAGCCACCATACCTACCGATCATGGCATTTCCATAGCCATTCCGAGATATATTTCCATGCAACTTTCCACCGTTCCGTTCATATGACACGCATCATATTGTCATATTGCCATGCATGATCATGTAGTTGACATCGTATTTGTGGAAAGGCCACCATGCATAATTTTATACATGTCACTCTTGTTTCATTGCACATACCGGTACACCGCCGGAGGCATTCATACAGAGTCATACTCTGTTGTTGTAGTATCGAGTTGTAATACCGAGTTGTAATGAAAGTGTGATGATCATCATTATTAGAGCATTGTCCCATGGGAGGAAAGGCTAAATCTATAAAGCCCCTCCACAAAAAAAAAAGAAAAAAAGGGGGAAAGGCCAAAGAAAAAAGAAAGGCCCAAAGAAAGAAAAAAAGAAAAAAAAAGAAAAAGAAAAGAAAAAGGGACAATTGCTACTATCTTTTTTCCACACTTGTGCTTCAAAGTAGCACCATGTTCTTCATTGTAGAGAGTCTCATATTTAGTCACTTTCATATACTAGTGGGAATTTTCAATATAGAACTTGGCTTCTATATTCCAACGATGGGCTTCCTCAAATGCCCTAGGTCTTCGTGAGCAAGCATGTTGGATGCACACCCACTAGTTTCTTTTGTTGAGCTTTCATTCGTATTTAGCTCTAGTGCATCCGTTGCATGGCAATCCCTACTCACTCACATTGATATCTATTGATGGGCATCTCTATAGCCCGTTGATACGCTAGTCGATGTGAGACTATCTCCCTCATTTTTGTCTTCTCCACAACCACCTCTATTCCACCCATAGTGTTATGTCCATGGCTCACGCTCATGTATTGTGTGAAAGTTGAAAGGTTTGAAAAGATAGAGTATGAAAACAAATGCTTGGTTGAAATCGGGGTTGTGCATGATATGAATATTTTGTGTGATAATGAGGGAGCATAACCAAAACTATATGATTTTGTAGTGATAACTTTCTTTAGCCATAGTATTTTGAGAAGACATGATTGCTTTGTTAGTATGCTTGAAGTATTGTTATTTCTTATGTCAGCGTAGACTTTTATCTTGAATCTTTCAGTTCTGAACATTCATGCCACAATTAAGAGAATTACATTGAAAAACTATATTGGTTAGAATTCCACATCAAAAATTCTTTCTTTATCATTTACCTACTCGAGGACGAGCAGGAATTAAGCTTGGTGATGCTTGATACGTCTCCAACGTATCTATAATTTTTTATTCTTCCATGCTATTATTTATGAAGTCTTGGATGTTTAATGGGCTTTATCTTTTACTTTTATATCATTTTTGGGACTAACCTACTAACCCAAAGTCCCAGTCCAAATTGTTGTTTTTTGCATGTTTCAGGATTTTGCAGAAAAAGAATATCAAACGGAGTCCAAACGGAATGAAACCTTCGCGAGAGATATTTTTGGAGAAAATCACACACGCGTAGCTTGAGAACCACATCAGGGGATCAAGAGGTAGCCCACGAGGGTGGGGTCACGCCCCCCTTCCCAAGGCGCGCTCCCCTGCCTCGTGTCCCCCTCGAGCGTCCTCCGGTGCCCTCCTTCTTCCTATATATGTCTAGGTACCCCAGAACCTCCGTGAACAGAGAGAAAACCCTAATGCCACCGCCGTACCTTCTGTTCCTGTGAAGATCCCATCTTGGAGCCTGTTCCGGAGCTCCACCGGAGGGGGATCCATCACGGAGTTCTTCATCATCATCATCATTGCCCTCACGATGAGTTGTGAGTATTTTACCTCAGACCTTCGGGTCCATGGCTAGTATCTAGATGGCTTCTTCTCTCTCTCTCTCTGGATCTCAATACAAAGTTCTCCTCGTTTTTCGACGAGATCTATTCGATGTAATCTCTTTTTGCGGTGTGTTTGTCCAGATCCGATGAATTGTGAGTTTATGATCAAGGTTATCTATGAAAGATATTTGGTTCTTCTCTGAACTTTCTATGTGTGCTCATAATATCCTTGCAAGTATCTTCAAATCATTGGTTTGGTTTGGCCTACTAGATCTATAGTTCTTGCAATGGGAGAAGTGCTTGGCTTTGGGTTCAATCTTGTGGTGTCCTTTCCCAGTGACAGTAGGGGCAGCAAGGCACATATTGTATTGTTTCCATCGAGGATAAAAAGATGGGGTTTATATCATACTGCTTGAGTTTATCCGTCTACATTATGTCATCTTGCTTAAGGAGTTACTCTGTTCTTATGAACTCAATAATCTAGATGCATGCTAGATAGCGGCCGATGTGTGGAGTAATAGTAGTAGATGCAGAATCGTTTCTGTCTACTTGTCTCGGACATGATGCCTATATGCAATGATCATGCCTACATAGTCTCATAATTATTCGCTTTTCTATCAATTGCTCGACAGTAATTTGTTTACCCACTAGTAGATAAAGGGTCATCAGACCCGGTTCATTTGGGCCTTTAGCCCCGATTCCAGAACCGGGACAAGAGGGTCGGTACTAATGCTCTGACCCTTTAGTCCCGGTTCAATCCAGAACCGGGGCAGAAGGGTGTCCATGTGGCCTGTGCACCGAGCCCAGGCAGGAGGGGCTTTAGTCCCGGTTGGTGGTACCAACCGGGACCAAAAGGCATCCACGCGTCAGCATTTATGTGGCTGTGGTTTTTGTTTTTTTTTTGAAAGGGGAGGGGGGGTTTTAGGTTTTGGGGGGTTAATTTAGGTGTTTCATATATTGTGTTAGCTAGCTAATTAATAGAGAGAAATGTCCTCTTTTATGTCCGTGCTTGGTCGACGCTACATACAACACATACGTATATAGAGAGGACTAGTCACGCTAGCTAGCTAGCTAGCTGCTAGCTACTAAGCAAACGAAGGAAACATAAGATCGTATAATCAACATATATATATATATGCATACAGAGAGAAGTAATATCGACCACCTCTCCTTCTCCGAGAGATCGGTCGAACAACAAGTTCTCGTATATCTATCCGACACTACCGGGTACATATATACAATTATCTTTTACAAAAATAATCTCCTATAGGATGGACGCATGGTCCACATGGTATTCTCCGGCTGGCGCGATCACGCGTTCAAGGAAGAATGCCGCCAATTCCTATTGAATTGCTCGCAGACGATCTGTTGTTAGGAGTTCATCCCGCATCCGAAACATCTAATTTGAAGTAGGGGGTCAATACATGAAATGATGCTATAAAATTGTGAATATTATAATTAATTGCTTACGCACTTCAAATTGTGCTTCAGAGTAGCCCCGCTCACAGGTCGTGTGGCGGATGGACTCGCAAATGTAATATCCACAGTAATTATTCCCGGGTTCCTGCCACAACCACTTTACAAGAAATAGAGGTCAATCAAACTGATAAGCAAGAAAGCCAACAAATGGTATTGATGAAACTAGCGCTTGAATCAAGATATAGGAGATGCGCGGAACATGCTACTATATAGTACTTACTTTCGGGTGTCTAAATTCTAGCTTCTTCGGCAGTCCCGGAGCTTTTTTGGTGAATTTTCTCCAAACCCTGCCAGACAAAGAAAACAATTACTTGATATATATCAGAAATGAACAAAGTTGCTGATATGCATGGTGGATAATATTGATCGATTTTACTTACCTCTCGAGCATTTGAGTCATGTCCGCATACTCCTCGGGATCTTTACGTCTAGAGTCCAAGAAATTTACTACTCCCTTCTCAAGCTTAATCTCTAAGAGAATATAGTGGAAGCTGCGCACGCATGCATGAACTCATCAATTACATCACTATAACCTTAACTGATATATAAGGGAAACCAAATATGCACAAGACAGTAACACTCACTTGAAGTTGTAAGGAAAGAGTATTATATCTTTGTTTTCATTTACCACCAACGATCGTAGCAAGTTGGTCTCGGTATCGTCGGGACGCAATTTAACCTCGGTTGCATCAATGAGGTATGTGTTAACGAACCCAATATCACCTACTTGTCTTTTCTTCAATTCGACGATCTTCAATCTGCATAATATAGTGAGGATAACCATAAATACATGCAATGAAGATCAGCTATATAATGACAGAAGTAGTACTACTTACAGACAGTAGCAGGTGACCGTTGTTTTATCGAGGGCCAATTGATTGAAAAACTGATAGAACTCCTCAAATGGAACAGGCAACAGGTCAATTCCAACGAGGTCATGCTCCGGTTTAACTCTCAAATACAAGTTATCCCTCCCCCAGACTCTCTGCAGATGTTCAAGTACCAATCATGCAATCTTCGCATATTCGTTGATAGAGATCTTTCATTTTTGACGAGAGGCTTCCCGTAGTCGTATCTTTGTATCTGCACTTCCAAGAAATCATAGTGTACATCGTCGGACGCGTAATCTGCAAGATTGGTATGACCGGGCACCATCCTCGGATCATTAGCGACCATGTCGCTAGACACCTTGAGCGGGGGGCACGATTGGTTCGCTTGTTCGCCGAGCTGGGCAATTTGTTTCCCAGCTCGTCCTTCTGCTAACCTCTGATCACTTTTTGTACTTCCCGACCGCTTGGCATCTTGAAATGTCTTTTGAATCATGCGGTCATAGTTGCCCTTCGGCTTACTTTTCGCTGGTTGCTTCAGGGCAGCAAGAGTACGCTTTGCTTTCACCGCATCTATCTTCTCCTCCGGAGGTGGATGTCTATGTGCTTTCAACCCTTCAAAAAAGTCCTTCACTTCGCCTTGAGCGATCTTCGTGTTTTCCTCGTCGGACCTCTCGTACGGTAACTTCTCTAGAGGCGTGAGAGAAGGACCGAATCTGCATCGCCTCCCGCCTCTGGCTGTACTGGTAGACGTCGCCGGACCAGACGAAGCGGTTGTCTTTTTTACTTGCTTACGCGCCGGAGCAGGAGCAGCCGGAGCGGCTGCAGGTCTCTTCCGCCCTTGGTGATTAGGCGGAGAAGGAGGAGCAGGCTGGCTGCTCGGGCGCGCCGGCGGCGAAGGAGGCGGAGTGCCGCCACGTGCCGGCGGCGAAGGAGCCGGAGTGCCCTAATGGTCACTCGCCGGAGGAGGAGGCGGTGGAGGAGGCGGAGTGCCCTGACTCGCCGGAGGAGGAGGAGGAGGCGGAGGCGTCCAGTTGAGAATGTTGATTAGGTCCTTCCGCCATAGGCATGGAGTCTTCAGTGAAGAACCCAGCCGAGTCTCCCCTTCACCGGTAGGGTGGTCAAGCTGGAGCTCTTCAAATCCCTCCGTTATTTCGTCGACCATCACCCTAGCATATCCTTCTGGAATCGGCCGGCAGTGAAAAGTGTCGTCGGGTCCAGAAGGATAAACAGAGCCAGCAGCCGCCTTGACCTTCAGATTCATCCATTGTGCCATAAGGTGGCAATTTTGTTCCAGCGTGATAGCATCCACAGGATTCCTGGCGGTAGCCGTCAAGGCAGGCTCTGGCTGAAGCAGCTCGGTGGAAGCCACGCCGCTTCTCCGCTGAGATGGCGGGGTAGCTTCGGGGGAAGCTTCGGCAATTCTTTTCTCCTGATTTGCTTCCCGTTCCTATATCGCTTGTATTCTGGCCCGCAGCGCCTGGATTTCGGTCTGCTCCATTTTCTTCCTCCTGTCGTGGCATTTGTAGCCTCCTGCGTCCGGAAACCCAGCACGCCACGGAAGGGAGCCTGGCGTGCCTCGTGTCCGTCCAGGGTGCTCAGGATTCCCGAGGGCCATTGTCAGCTCGTCGTTCTCTCTGTCGGGGAAGAACGTCCCTTCATGCGCTGCTTTGATATACTGCCGCATCTTCCGGAGTGGTGTTTCCAATTGCTTGTCCGTCCAAATGCACCACCCTGTTACAGGGTCCAAGGTTCCGCCAGCGCCGAAGAACCAAGTCCGGCAACGTTCTGGCCAGTGCATTGTCTCTGGTTCGATCCCTTTCTGAAGCAGATCATTCTCAGCCTTGGCCCACTTAGGCCGGGCTACGAGGTAGCCGCCCGACCCCATGCGATGGTGATGCTTCTTCTTTGCAGCATTTATCCAGTTTGTCTCCGACATCTTCTGACTCTTTTCCGACTTCTTATGGGCCACAAATGCGGGCCAGTCATCTTTGATCTTCTCATATATGCCCACGAATTCTGGAGTCTTTTTATCTTTGACAAACGTATTCAGTTTTTTCTTCCATGCCCTGAATTGATCTGCCACCTTCGAAAGTGCAGCAGACTTGATTAACTCCTCTTTAACTGGGTTCGCCGGATCAACCTCTCGCGGTAGGACGAAATTTGACTTCAGCTCAGTCCAAAGATCTTCTTTCTGCATATCAGTGACATAAGTCACCTGAGCGTCGTTTGCAGCCGGCTTTAACCATTGATGGATGCTGATCGGGATCTTGTCCCTAACCAGAACCCCGCACTGATTAACAAATGCGTTCTTTGTCCAGATGGGTGCAATCGGCTCGCCGGAGCGCGAGATTTCTGAGATCTCAAACTTTTCATCCGTCCTCAACTTTTTCTTCGCTCCTCGTCTCTTTACCGAATATTTGCTCGATCCAGAGGGCTAGAAAAAGGAACAAAGACGAGAGTTAATGAATGCATCAATTAACTAGTCAGCACATGCTTAACTAACATATATACCTCCTGGCCGGACTCGGTTCGGTCACCGGAGCCAGCATCACGGTCTCCTTCTTGCACCGGCATTGGGTCACCGGAGCCGTCCTAACGGTCTACTTCTTCCATGTGCATTGGGTCACCGGATCCATCAATATCATAGCCTAGATCTTCCAGCTGCAGCTCTTTTTTGACCTGGTCATCG
>LR738711.1:36444469-36458141 GCA_902687465.1 Secale cereale
TGTTAGTGCAAATTTGAATAGTACAAACGGACAATGGTATCATACTCGTTTGTTACAAAGTTGGCATGGTATCATCATAATAGTTGCGGAGAAAACTCTTCACTTTTTCTTCGCTTGTGTCATTTGCTTATTGCGCCGTAACCATGGATAATCTTCATCGTTTATCAGGATGCTTGGGTCAGCCTTGACTTTGAAGGGAGGAATTTCATGAAACTTTTCATAATCTTCAGACATGTCTGTCTTGCCCTCCACTCCCAGGATGTCCCTTTTTCCTGAAAGAACTATGTGGCGCTTTGGCTCATCGTATGATGTATTCGCTTCCTTATCTTTTCTTTTTCTCGGTCTGGTAGACATGTTCTTCACATAGATAACCTGTGCCACATCATTGGCTAGGACGAACGGTTCGTCAGTGTATCCAAGATTTTTCAGATCCACTGTTGTCATTCCGTACTGTGGGTCTACCTGTACCCCGCCTCCTGACAGATTGACCCATTTGCACTTAAACAAAGGGACCTTAAAAACATGTCCGTAGTCAAGTTCCCATATGTCCACTATGTAACCATAATATGTGTCCTTTCCCCTCTCGGTTGTTGCATCAAAGCGGACACCGCTGTTTTGGTTGGTGCTCTTTTGATCTTGGACAATCGTGTAAAATGTATTCCCATTTATCTCGTATCCTTTGTAAATCAATACAGTCGAAGATGGTCCCCTGGACAACAAGTACAACTCATCACAAACAGTGTTGTCACCTCTAAGACGTGTTTCCAACCAACTGCTGAAAGTCCTGATGTGTTCACGTGTAATCCAGTCGTCGCACTGCTCCGGGTGTTTGGAGCGCTGACTGTTCTTGTGTTCATCGACATACGGGGTCACCAATGTAGAGTTCTGTAGAACTGTGTAGTGTGCTTGAGACCAAGAATATCCGTCCCTGCATATTATTGAGTCCCTTCCAAGCGTGCCTTTTCCAGTAAGTCTCCCCTCGTACCGCGATTTAGGGAGACCTATCTTATTAAGGCCAGGAATGAAGTCAACACAAAACCCGATGACATCCTCTGTTTGATGGCCCATGGAGATGCTTCCTTCTGGCCTGGCGCGGTTACGGACATATTTCTTTAGGACTCCCATGAACCTCTCAAAGGGGAACATATTGTGTAGAAATACGGGCCCCAGAATGACAATCTCGTCGACTATATGAACTAGGACGTGTGTCATGATATTGAAGAAGGATGGTGGGAACACAAGCTCAAAACTGACAAGACATTGCGCCACATCACTCCTTAGCCTTGGTACGATTTCTGGATCGATCACCTTCTGAGAGATTGCATTGAGGAATGCACATAGCTTCACAATGGCTAATCGGACGTTTTCCGGTAGAAGCCCCCTCAATGCAACCGGAAGCAGTTGCGTCATAATCACATGGCAGTCATGAGACTTTAGGTTCTGGAACTTTTTCTCTGCCATATTTATTATTCCCTTTATATTCGACGAGAAGCCAGTCGGGACCTTCATATTGACCAGGCATTCAAAGAAGATTTCTTTCTCTTCTTTCGTAAGAGCATAGCTAGCAGGACCTTCATACTGCTTCGGAGGGATGCCGTCTTTTTCGTGCAAACGTTGCAGGTCCTCCCGTGCCTCAGCTGTATCTTTTGTCTTTCCATACACGCCCAAGAAGCCTAGCAGGTTCACGCAAAGGTTCTTCGTCACGTGCATCACGTCGATTGAAGAGCGGACCTCTAGGTCTTTCCAGTAGGGTAGGTCCCAAAATATAGATTTCTTCTTCCACATGGGTGCGTGTCCCTCATCGTCATTCGGAACAGCTAGTGCGCCGGGGCCCTTTCCAAAGATTACGTGTAAATCATTGACCATAGCAAGTACGTGATCACCGGTACGCATGGCGGGCTTCTTCCGGTGATCTGCCTCGCCTTTGAAATGCTTGCCTTTCTTTCGACATTGATGGTTGGTCGGAAGAAATCGACGATGGCCCAGGTACACATTCTTCCTGCGCTTGTCCAGGTATATACTTTCAGTGTCATCTAAACAGTGCGTGCATGCGTGGTATCCTTTGTTTGTCTGTCCTGAAAGGTTACTGAGAGCGGGCCAATCGTTGATGGTCACGAACAGCAACGCCTTTAGGTCAAATTCCTCCTGTTTGTGCTCATCCCACGCACGTACACCGTTTCCATTCCACAGCTGTAAAAGTTCTTCAACTAATGGCCTTAGGTACACATCAATGTCGTTGCCGGGTTGCTTAGGGCCTTGGATGAGAACTGGCATCATAATGAACTTCGCTTCATGCACATCCAAGGAGGAAGGTTATACATACATAGAGTCACGGGCCAGGTGCTGTGATTGCTGCTCTGCTCCCCGAAAGGATTAATGCCATCCACGCTTAAAGCAAACCATATGTTCCTTGCGTCCTTTGCAAACTCCTCCCAGTACTTTCTCTCGATTTTTCTCCATTGCGACCCGTCAGCGGGTGCTCTCAACTTCCCGTCTTTCTTAAGGTCCTCACTGTGCCATCGCATCAACTTGGCATGCTCTCTGTTTCTAAACAAACGTTTCAACCGTGGTATTATAGGAGCATAGCACATCACCTTCGCAGGAACCCTCTTCCTGGCGGGCTCGCCATCAACATCACCAGGGTCATCTCGTCTGATATTATACCGCAATGCACCGCATACCGGGCATGCGTTCAAATCGTTGTATGCACCGCGGTAGAGGATGCAGTCATTAGGGCATGCATGTATCTTCTGCACCTCCAATCCTAGAGGGCATACGACCTTCTTTGCTGCGTATGTACTGTCGGGCAATTCGTTATCCTTCGGAAGCTTCTTCCTCAATATTTTCAGTAGCTTCTCAAATCCTTTGTCAGCCACAGCATTCTCTGCCTTCCACTGCAGCAATTCCAGTACGGTACCGAGCTTTGTGTTGCCATCTTCGCAATTGGGGTACAACCCATTTTTGTGATCCTCTAACATGCGATCGAACTTCAGCTTCTCCTTTTGACTTTCGCATTTTGTCCTTGCATCGACAATGACCCGGCGAAGATCATCATTTGGTTCCTCTTGATCTTCAGCAGCTTCACCCGTTGCAGCATCATTGGGCACATCGTCTGGTTCCTCTTGATCTTCACTAGCTCCCCCCATTGGAGCATCACCGTATTCAGAGGGCACATAGTTGTCATCGTACTCTTCTTCTTCGCCGTCTTCCATCACAACCCCTATTTCTCCGTGCCTCGTCCAAACATTATAGTGTGGCATGAAACCCTTGTAAAGCAGGTGGGAGTGAAGGATTTTCCGGTTAGAGTAAGACATCGTATTCACACATTTAGTGCATGGACAACACATAAAACCATTCTGCTTGTTTGCCTCAGCCGCATTTAGAAACTCACGCACGCCCTTAATGTACTCGGAGGTGTGTCTGTCACCGTACATCCATTGCCGGTTCATCTGCGTGCATTTATATATAATTAAGTGTGTCAAAAACCATTACAGAACATCATAAATAGATAATTAAGTGACCAAATGGATAAAAGTTCATCATCACATTAAAACCAAAGTACATACATATATAGTTCTCATCTAACAACATATAGCTCTCCATACACATCGAAACTATGTAAAACATTTCAACGCGAAAACAAATGCTATCATAATCGCAACCAAGGTAACAATTGATCCAACGGCATAATGATACCAAGCCTCGGTATGAATGGCATATTTTCTAATCTTTTTAATCTTCAACCGCATTGCATCCATCTTGATCTTGTGATCATCGACGACATCCGCAACATGCAACTCCAATATCATCTTCTCGTCCACAATTTTTTTTATTTTTTCCTTCAAGAATTTGTTTCTTCTTCAACTAAATTTAACCTCTCGACAATAGGGTCCATCTTGATCTTGTGATCATCGATAACTTCCGCAACATGCAACTCCAATTCCATCTTCTCCTCCTCCATTTTTTCCAATTTTTTCTTTAACGAAATGTTTTCCTCTTCAACTAAATTTAACCTCTCCACAAGAGGGTCATTTGGAATTTCCGGTTCAGCTACCTCCTAGACATAATAAAACATCTATGCATGTCAGGTTGGTCGGCATAACTATCATAAGCACTAAAACAAATAGTTATAAATTAAAGATAATATACCACATCCGAATCGTAGACCGGACGAGGGCCCACGTGGGCGGATATCAAAACCATCGCACTACATAATAACAAGCAATAATAAACGTAAGAAAATTAGACAAATATCTATCTAAAGCAATAATAAAAGTAAGAAAAGCATGGACATAACAAGAGGCTCACCACGGTGGTGCCGGTGACGAGATCGGCGGGGGCGATCGACGGCGGCGAAGACGGGGACGGGACGTGACGGACCGCTAAACCTAGACAAATCTCGGAGAAAATAGAGCTTCGAGAGGAGAAAAGCTTAACTAGTGTGGCTCGGGCATTCCACCGAACACGTTGTGTGCATAGGAGGTGAGCTAGAGCACCACTAACCCCTCTCCCCCTCGGCCAGAAAAAAAATAGAGCAGTGAGCACTGCTCTTGAGTGAGGGGGTATATCTAGGCAACTCACTGGTCCCGGTTGGTACTACAAACCGGGACTAAAGGGGTGCCTTTGGTCCCGGTTCATAACACCAACCGGGACCAATAGTGGTGGGCCAGGAGCAAGAGCCATTGGTCCCGGTTCTTAGCTCCAACCGGGACCAATAGGTCCAGACGAACCGGGACCGATGGCCAACGTGGCCCGGCCGGCCCCCTGGGCTCACGAACCGGGTCCAGTACCCCCATTGGACCCGGTTCTAGATTGAACCGGGGCTAATGGGCTGGACCAATGCCCTGTTTTCTACTAGTGACCCGCCGTAGAATATCGCTATCATGAGAGAAGCCACTAGAGAACACTATGGCCCTCGGGTCTATTGTCAACATATCAATCTACATATACTTTACTTTTATCGCTTTTATTTGTTGTTCTTATAAACCAAAAATATAAACTATCATCTCTATCAGATCTCACTTTAGTAACTGACCGTAAAAGGATTGACAACCCCTTACCGCGTTGGCTGCGAAGTTCCTATTTGTTTGTGCATGTGCGAGGGACTCACGTGTGGTCTCCTACTGGATTGATACCTTGGTTCTAAAAAACTGAGGGAAATATTTACGCTATTGTGTTGCGTCTCCCTTTCCTCTTCAAGGGAATACAACGCAAGCTCGATAAGTAGCACCACTCGATCCCTGCACTCTGTGAGCCTCACCGCGCCGTTCCCCCTCCTCTCCCCCTTCCCCCCGCGCCCCAAAGCCGTCGCGAGGCCGCCCCAACGCCGCCGTCCGGCCCGACGCCGCCGACGAGCTGTGTATAGATTTTTTTTCTGTTTATATTGTAGTGTATATGATTATGATGTAATTGTTGGAAATATGCCCTAGAGGCAATAATAAAAGTATTATTATATTTCCTTATTCATGAAAATTGTTTGTTATTCATGCTTGAATTGTATTGTACGGAAACAGCGATACATGTGTGAATATATATACCACAATGAGTCCCTGGTAAGCCTCTAGTTACCAGCTCGTTGATCAACAGATGGTCATGGTTTCCTGACCATGGACATAGGATGTCAGTGATAACGGGATCACATCATTAGGAGAATGATGTGATGGACATGACCCAATCCTGAGCCTAGCATGAGATCGTATAGTTCGTAATGCCCAAGCTTTTTCGGTGTCAAGTATTTATTCCTTAGACCATGAGGTTGTGCAACTCCCGGATGCCGTAGGAATACTTTGGGTGTGCCAAACGTCACAACATAACTGGGTGGCTATAAAGGTAAGCATCGGGTATCACTGAAAGTGTCTGTTGAATTGGTACGAACCGAGACGGGGATATTGTCACTCCGTGTGATGGAGAGGTACCTCAGGGCCCACTTGGTAAGACATCATCATAATGAGCTCAAGGTGACTAAGGAGTTAGTCACGGGATGATGGATTACGGAACGAGTAAAGAGACTTGCCATGACGAGATTGAACAAGGTATCGGGCATACCGACGATCGAATCTCGGGCAAGTACCGTACCGATAGACAAAGGGAATAACATACGGGATTGAGTGAATCCTTGACAAAGTGGTTGACCCGATGAAGATCATCGAGGAACACGTGGGAACCAACATGGGTATCCAGATCCCGCTGTTGGTTATATACCGGAGAGACGTCTCGGTCATGTCTACGTGTCTCCCGAACCCGTAGGGTCTACACACTTAAGGTTCAGTAACGCCAGGGTTGTAGAGATACATGCACGTGGAAACCCGAATGCTGTTCGGAGTCCCGGATGAGATCCCGGACGTGATGAGGAGTTCCGGAATGGTCCTGAGGTAAAGAATGATATATAGGAAGTCCAGTTTCGGCCATCGGGTGAACTCCGGGGGTCACCGGGAGTGTCCCGGGACCACCGGAGGGGTCCCGGGGGTCCACCGGGTTGGGCCACCCATCCGGTGGGGCCCCTAGGCCGCAAGGGGAAGGGGGCCAGCCCCTGGTGGGCTGGCGCACCAATATGGGCCCCCCCTCCATGCTCCTAGGGTTGAAACCCTAGGGGGAGGGGGCGCCCCCTATGCCTTGGGGGGCAAGTCTGCCCCCCTGGCCGGCGCCCCACCCTGGAGATTAGATCTCCCAGGGCCGGCGCCCCCCCCCTGGCCCCTATATATAGTGGGGGGGGGAGAGGGCAGCCGCACCCCAAGACTCTGGCGCCTCTTCCCCCTCCCGTCACACTTCCTTCTCCTCTGCAGGGCGCCGGCGTAGCCCTGCAGGTTTTCCTGTTGCATCCACCACCACGCCGTCGTGCTGCTGGATCTCCGACGACCTCTCCTCTGCCCTTGCTGGATCAAGAAGGAGGAGACATTGATGTACCGTACGTGTGTTGAACGCGGAGGTGCCGTCCGTTCGGCGCTGGGATCATCGGTGACGTAGAACGCGAAGAGTACGACTACTTCATCCACGTTCCTTCGAATGCTTCCGCACGCGATCTACAAAAGGGTATGTAGATGCACTCCAGTATGCTCGTTTCTAGATGACTCCTTAGATTGATCTTGGTGAAGCGTAGGAAAATTTTGAATTATGCTACGTTCCCCAACAGTGGTATCAGAGCTAGGTCTTTGCGTAGCATCTTACATGAGTAGAACACAAACAAGTTGTGGGCGCTGAGTTTGCTCAATTTTTTTGCCGTCACTAGTCCAATCTTGATTCGGCGGCATTGTGGGATGAAGCGGCCCGGACCGACCTTACACGAACGCTTACGTGAGACTGGTTCCACCGACAGACATGCACTAGATGCATAAGGTGGCTGGCGGGTGTCTGTCTCTCCCACTTTAGTCGGATCAGATTCGATGAACAGGGTCCTTATGAAGGGTAAAAATAAATTGACAAATCACGTTGTGGTTTTGGCATAGGTAAGAAACGTTCTTGCTAGAAAACCTATAGAAGCCACGTAAAAACTTGCAACAACAATTAGAGGTCGTCTAACTTGTTCTTGCAGCATGTGCTATGTGATATGGTATGGCCAAGAATATGTGATGAATGATATATGTGATGTATGAGATTGATCATGTTCTTGTAATAGGGAATCACGACTTGCATGTCGATGAATTTGACAACCGGCAGGAGCCATAGGAGTTGTCTTAATTATTGTATGACCTGCGTGGTACTGAATAACGCCATGTAATTACTTTACTTTATTGCTAAACGTTAGCCATAGTAGTAGAAGTAATAGTTGGCGTGACGACTTCATAAAGACACGATGATGGAGATCATGGTGTCGAGCCAGTGACAAAGATGATCATGGTGCCCCGAAGATGGAGATCGAAGGAGCAAGATGATATTGGCCATATCATGTCACTTTAATTGATTGCATGTGATGTTTATCATGTTTTTGCATCTTGTTTACTTAGAACGACGGTAGTAAATAAGATGACCTCTCACTAAAATTTCAAGAATTGTGTTCCCCCTAACTATGCACCGTTGCTAAGGATCGTTGTTCCGAAGCACCACGTGATGATCGGGTGTGATAGGTTCTAACGTTCGCATACAATGGGTGTAAGCTAGATTTACACACGCAATACACTTAGGGTTCACTTGACGAGCCTAGCATGTACAAACATGGCCTCGGAACACGGAAGACCGAAAGGTAGAACATGAGTCGTATAGAAGATACGATCAACATGAAGATGTTCACCGTTGATGACTAGTCCGTCTCACGTGATGATCGGACACGGGCTAGTTGATTCGGATCATGTATCACTTAGATGACTGGAGAGATGTCAATCTGAGTGGGAGTTCATTAAAATTTGATTAAGATGAACTTAATTATCATGAACTTAGTCTAAATTCTTTACAATATGTCTTGTAGATCAAGTGGCCCACGCTCATGTCACCCTCAACTTCAACGCGTTCCGAGAGAAATCCAAGCTGAAAGACGATGGTAGCAACTATACGGACTGGGTCCGTAACATGAGGATCATCCTCGTAGCTGCCAAGAAAACTTATGTCCTAGAAGCACCGCTAGGTGACGCTCCCGCCCCGGCAAACCAAGATGTTATGAATGCTTGGCAGTCGCATTGTGATGATTACTCCCTGGTTCAGTGCGGCATGCTCTACAGCTTAGAATCGGGGCTCCAAAAGCGTTTTGAGCACCACGGGGCATATGAGATGTTCCAAGAGCTGAAAATGGTTTTCCAGGCTCATGCCCGAGTTGAGAGATCTGATGTCTCCAACGCATTCTACAGCTGTAAGATGGAGGAAAACAGTTCTGTCAGTGAGCACATCCTCAAGATTTCTGGGTTGCACAACCGCTTGTCTCAGTTGGGAATGAATCTCCCAGACGAAGCGGTCGAAGAAAGAATCCACCAGTCGCTCCCACCAAGCTACAAGAGCTTCGTGTTGAACTTCAATATGCAGGGGATGGAGAAGTCCATTCCCGAGGTGTATTCAATGCTGAAATCAGCGGAGGTGGAGATCAAGAAAGAGCATCAAGTGTTGATGGTCAATAAAACCACTAAGTTCAAGAAGGGCAAGGGTAAGAAGAACTTCAAGAAGGACGGCAAGGGAGTTGCCGCGCCCGGTAAGCCTATTGCCGGGAAGAAGCCAAAGTATGGACCCAAGCCTGATACAGAGTGCTTTCATTGCAAGGGAACGGGTCACTGGAAGCGGAACTGCCCCATATACTTAGCGGACAAGAAGGCCGGCAACGTCAAAGGTATATGTGATATACATGTTATTGATGTGTACCTTACCAGCGCTCGTAGTAGCTCCTGGGTATTTGATACCGGTGCAGTTACTCATATTTGTAACTCTAAGTTGGAGTTGCGGAATAAGCGGAGACTGGCAAAGGACGAGGTGACGATGCGAGTCGGGAATGGTTCCAAGGTCGATGTGATCGCCGTCGGCACACTGCCTCTACATCTACCCTCGGGATTAGTTTTAAACCTTAATAATTGTTATTTAGTACTAGCTTTGAGCATGGACATTGTATCTGGATCTCGTCTTATGCGATATGGCTACTCATTTTAATCTAAGAATAATGGTTGTTCTATTTATTTGAGAGATATGTTTTATGGTCATGCCCCGCTGGTCAATGGTTTATTTTTGATGAATCTCGATCGTAATGATACACATATTCATAGTGTGAATGCCAAAAGATGTAAAGTTGATAATGATAGTCCCACATACTTGTGGCATTGCCGCCTTGGTCATATTGGTGTCAAACGTATGAAGAAGCTTCATGCTGATGGACTTCTGGAGTCCCTTGATTATGAATCATTTGACACGTGCGAACCATGCCTCTTGGGAAAGATGACCAAGACTCCGTTCTCCGGAACAATGGAGCGAGCAACCGACTTATTGGAAATCATACATACCGATGTGTGCGGCCCAATGAGTGTTGAGGCTCGCGGAGGCTATCGTTATGTTCTCACCCTCACAGATGACTTGAGTAGATATGGGTATGTCTACTTGATGAAACACAAGTCTGAGACCTTTGAAAAGTTCAAGGAATTTCAGAATGAGGTTGAGAATCAACGTGACAGAAAAATAAAGTTCTTGCGATCGGATCGTGGGGGTGAATATTTAAGTCATGAATTTGGCACGCACCTTAGGAACTGTGGAATTGTTTCACAATTGACACCGCCCGGAACACCTCAGCGAAACGTTGTGTCCGAACGTCGAAATCGTACTCTGTTGGACATGGTGCAATCTATCATGTCTCTCACCAACTTACCGCTATCTTTTTGAGAAACTGCCGCATTCACTTTAAATAGGGCTCCGTCGAAATCTGTTGAGACGACACCGTATGAACTTTGGTTTGGCAAGAAACCGAAGCTGTCGTTTCTGAAAGTTTGGGGTTGCGATGCTTATGTCAAGAAACTTCAACCTGAAAAGCTCGAACCCAAATCGGAAAAATGCGTCTTCATAGGATACCCAAAGGAAACGATTGGGTACACCTTCTACCACAGATCCGAAGGCAAAGTCTTTGTTGCCAAGAATGGATCCTTTCTGGAGAAAGAGTTTCTCTCGAAAGAAGTGAGTGGGAGGAAGGTAGAACTTGATGAGGTGACAGTCACCCCTCCCGAACCGGAAAGTAGCGTAGCGCAGGAAATTGTTCCTGAGGTGCCTGCACCGACAAGAGAGGAAGTTAATGATGATGATCATGAAGAAACAGATCAAGTTACTACTGAAATTCGAAGGTCCACAAGGGCACGTTCCGCACCAGAGTGGTACGGCAACCCTGTCATGGAAATCATGTTGTTAGACAACGGTGAACCTTCGAACTATGAAGAAGCGATGGCAGGCCCGGATTCCAATAAATGGCTTGGAGCCATGAAATCCGAGATAGAATCCTTGTATGAAAACAAAGTATGGACTTTGGTGGACTTGCCTGATGATAGGCATGCCATAGAAAATAAATGGATATTTAAGAAGAAGACAGACGCGGATGGAAATGTGACCATCTATAAGGCTCGGCTTGTCGCTAAGGGTTATCGACAAGTTCAAGGGATTGACTACGACGAGACTTTCTCTCCCGTAGCGATGCTGAAGTCAGTCAGAATCATGTTAGCAATTGCCGCATTCTATTATTATGAGATATGGCAAATGGACGTCAAAACGGCATTCCTAAATGGCTTCCTCAAGGAAGAGTTGTATATGATGCAGCCGGAAGGTTTTGTCGATCCAAAGAATGCTAACAAGGTGTGCAAGCTCCAGCGCTCGATTTACGGGCTGGTGCAAGCATCTCGGAGTTGGAATATTCGCTTTAATGATGTGATCAAAGCGTTTGGCTTTATACAGACTTATGGAGAAGCCTGTATCTACAAGAAAGTGAGTGGGAGCTCTGTAGCATTTCTCATATTATATGTAGATGACATATTGCTGATGGGAAATGATATAGAATTCTTGGAAAGTGTAAAGGCCTACTTGAATAAGAGTTTTTCAATGAAGGACCTTGGAGAAGCAACTTACATATTAGGCATCAAAATCTATAGAGATAGATCAAGACGCCTCATTGGTCTTTCACAAAGTACATACCTTGACAAGATATTCAAGAAGTTCAATATGGATCAGTCCAAGAATGAGTTCTTGCCTGTTTTGCATGGTATGAGATTGAGCAAGGCTCAGTCCCCGACCACGGCAGAAGATAGAGAAAAGATGAGTGTCATTCCCTATGCCTCAGCCATAGGTTCTATCATGTATGACATGCTGTGTACCAGACCTGATGTGAACCTTGCCATAAGTTTTGTAGGGAGGTACCAAAGTGATCCCGGTATGGAACACTGTACAGCGGTCAAGAACATCCTAAAGTACCTGAAGAGGACTAAGGATATGTTTCTCGTTTATGGAGGTGACGAAGAGCTCGTCGTAAAGGGTTACGTCGATGCTAGCTTCGACACAAATCTGGATGACTCGAAGTCACAAACCGGATACGTGTATATTTTGAATGGTGGAGCAGTCAGCTGGTGCAGTTGCAAGCAGAGCGTCGTGGCGCATTCTACATGTGAAGCGGAGTACATAGCTACTTGTGAAGCAGCACAAGAAGGAGTCTGGATGAAGGAGTTCATCACCGACCTAGGAGTCATTCCAAGCGCGTCAAGCCCGATGACTCTCTTCTGTGACAACACTAGGGCTATTGCCATTACCAAGGAGCCCAGGTTTCACAAGAAGAACAAGCACATCAAGCGTCGTTTCAACTCCAGCCGGAATTATGTTCAAGATGGAGACATAGATATTTGTAAAGTGCATACAGATCTGAATGTTGCAGACTCGTTTACTAAACCTCTTCCACGGGCAAAACATGATCAACACCAGAACTCTATGGGTGTTCGATTCATCCCAATGTAACTATATTATTGACTCTAGTGCAAGTGGGAGACTGTTGGAAATATGCCCTAGAGGCAATAATAAAAGTATTATTATATTTCCTTATTCATGATAATTGTCTGTTATTCATGCTTGAATTGTATTGTACGGAAACAGCGATACATGTGTGAATATATAGACCACAATGAGTCCCTAGTAAGCCTCTAGTTACCAGCTTGTTAATCAACAGATTGTCACGGTTTCCTGACCATGGACATAGGATGTCAGTGATAACGGGATCACATCATTAGGAGAATGATGTGATGGACAAGACCCAATCCTGAGCCTAGCACGAGATCGTATAGTTCGTAATGCCTAAGCTTTTCCGGTGTCAAGTATTTATTCCTTAGACCATGAGGTTGTGCAACTCCCGGATGCCGTAGGAATAATTTGGGTGTGCCAAACGTCACAACGTAACTTGGTGGCTATAAAGGTACGCATCGGGTATCTCCGAAAGTGTCTGTTGAATTGGTACGAACCGAGACTGGGATATTGTCACTCCGTGTGACGGAGAGGTACCTCTGGGCCCACTCGGTAAGACATCATCATAATGAGCTCAAGGTGACTAAGGAGTTAGTCACGGGATGATGGATTACGAAACGAGTAAAGGGACTTTCTATGACGAGATTGAACAAGGTATCGGGCATACCGACGATCGAATCTCGGGCAAGTACCGTACCGATAGACAAAGGGAATAACATACGAGATTGAGTGAATCCTTGACACAGTGGTTCATCCGATGAAGATCATCGAGGAACACGTGGGAACCAACATGGGTATCCAGATCCCGCTGTTGGTTATTGACCAGAGAGTCGTCTCGGTCATGTCTACGTGTCTCCCGAACCCGTAGGGTCTACACACTTAAGGTTCTGTAACGCTAGGGTTGTAGAGATACATGCACGTGGAAACCCGAATGTTGTTCGGAGTCCCGGATGAGATCCCGGACGTGACGAGGAGTTCCGGAATGGTCCGGAGGTAAAGAATGATATATAGGAAGTCCAGTTTCGGCCATCGGGTGAACTCCGGGGGTCACCGGGAGTGTCCCGGGACCACCGGAGGGGTCCCGGGGGTCCACCGGGTGGGGCCACACATCCCGGTGGGGCCCCTAGGCCGCAAGGGGAAGGGGGCCAGCCCCTGGTGGGCTGGCGCACCAATATGGGCCCCCTCCATGCGCCTACGGTTGAAACCCTAGGTGGAGGGGGCGCCCTCTATGCCTTGGGGGGCAAGTCTGCCCCCCTGGCCGCCGCCCCACCCTGGAGATTAGAACTCCCAGGGC